>JBAMBI010000150.1:0-600000 GCA_037043535.1 Drosophila putrida
ACATCACACACACACACACACCCAGACACACACACACACATACTAAGACAAGACTAAGGCAGTCTGACAATGATAATGATGCTGCTGTTGATGATGATGTGGATGTGGATGATGATGATGATGCCTCAGGCTGCACATAACTCGTTCAACATCACATGACGGTGTTGTTGTTGTTGCTGTTGTTGCTACGTTTGTCTTTGGGCCAAAAACATGCGTTGTCTGCTATCTCATGTTGTTGTTGTTGTTGTTGCTGTTGGTGTTGCACGTTATATGTTTGCTAGTTGAATGCCACTCCCACTCCCGCTGCTCCTGTTGCCAACCGCCAACTTGCAACTTCATCTACCCCCAAATTGGGTTTTTCTTTATTTTCTGTTTAGCTGCTACAGGAATTTGTTTAAGGCAAACACAACAACAACAACAACAGCAGCAACAACAACAACAACATAAACAGCTAACAACTAGAAACCGGTTGTCTTTGCATACACACACACACACACATACATATATACATTATTTTTTGTTGGTTTCTTGGCTGCTTCTTCAACTGCTTTTGGCAGCAGCTTGCTTGCAGCTTGTGGCAGCTTTGGTTGCCGAGTTGCCGGCTTGCCACATCCATCATATTCACTTTTCCTAGGCGCCCCAATTTGTCATTTGCGGCTGGGGCCAGAACCTTAAGACCAGAGTTAACAGCCACCAGCTGCCACCATTTACAACAATTTCGGGTCAAAATCACAAGTTGCAATCACTTGTTGCTGCTGCAATCTGTGTGTGTTGCACAAAGAAAGCAGCCAAAGTTCATCTAGAGAGTTGAAGGGAAATGGGAATTGTCACTCTTTTGGACGCTAAAATCTAAAGTTAAGGGAAATTGTTATAGCTGAAAATTGATGACAATTAGAGTATTGGAAAAAATACTTTCTATCAGCTAACTCTTTAAGTTTGTTGCAAGTTCTATATGTAATATGAGAATAAACCGATTTATAACCCATAGAGTAAAAGCAAAACTAGTGAGAGAAACTAGATTCTAACTTAAAAATACTCTCTTACTTTAAAGTTGCATCGTTTAAGCAAATAGAAAATAATGAAAATCATTTTCTCCTCTTTTTTCTGTAAGTTCAAATGAAACGTCTTTCAAATGGTTTTCAAATGAATTTCAATAAATTTAACTGTCGACGAGCCCCAAATCAAAAGCCAACAGAAAAAACAGAAAACAACAACAAATAAATAGACGAACACACACTCGCACACACACCTTAAAGTCGCATTGCATATGCACTTCAGCAACAACCAGAACAACAACAGCAACAACACAAGAAACGACAAAGAACAACACACAAGAAAAGTCAAACAAAGCAAAAAACAATCCCATCAACAACAACAGCAACAACAACAGCAACAACAACAACAGCAACAACAGCAACAGCAGCAACAACAACAGCAGCAACAACAACAACAATTGCAGACACACATGTGCCACCAAATTGTTCACACCTCCAACCACAGTGAGTGCTACCCCCTCCCCATTCCCCCTTCCCTCTGCCACGCCCACTGAGACGCACACGTGCAGACGTTGCTGCCACAGCCGCCGCCAACGCCGCATTATTATTATTTTAATTACACAAATAAAAAAACGAGTTGCACTTGCAACTCGCAACTCGGACTGCGACTGCGACTGCCACAAAAGTGCGACACACACACACACACACACTCGAAAGGAGTGGGGGCAGCATCAGACACACAACACAACGACAACAAGTTGAAAGTACATCGCAGGAGTTGGCGACATCTGTGTTGGGGGCAACTTTTAAGGATGCACTCGAAACTTGTTTTTGTTGCCTTGACACGACTCGACTCCTGCCTCAACAGCAGACAGACTGTTGCATTCTCGATAACTTATCGATAGACTCTTCATGTACTTAAATGAAGAACTTTTTGTTAAAATGTTTAAATATTGTTCTTTTTTATAATATAAGATTTTAACTGAAACATCACACAAATGATTAAAATATTATATTCATACTTCTTTCTTTCGATAACTTATCGATAGACTCTCTTTCTTGTACTCAAATGGACAACTCTTTGTTATCTTAAAATATTTAAATATTATTCACTCTTATAATTTTTAAGAGATTTTAACTTAAAGATCACAGAATCGGGAACTTTTTCTACTCTTTCTTTTCTAACATTTTTTCTGGAGTATTCTAATGGATATTAAGCCCGATAATACCTGATGAAAGCAGATTTTGAAGATTTTGAAGTATTAGAAAATCTATTTATGAAAATTCGAAAAAAAATTGGGGCTGACTATTCAGGTTTGAGTTTTAAGTCTTCGTATTTTTGGGAAATGCAATGTATAACATTCAGAAACTTAAAATCGGATAATTTTGACAAGACTAAAACCGTCATAGATAGTGAACTGTAATATCAAAACATCATTCGAAAGTTTCAACTGTTTTTTCGATACTTACAAATATCGCTAGGTGATATCTTTGGTATTTTTGGTATCTTTGGTATCTTTGGCTGAGAATGGTTGGAAAATCGCGAATTCTATATATAAACATGCCCCAGAGCTCTGTCTGCATTCCACCTTCCACTTCTGCATTTCCATTCTTCCACTTCTCACATCGTGCCACACGAAACCTCATGCATTTTCATTTCAACGGTTTTTCAATTCTTTTTATTCATTTTCTTTTCTTTTGGTTTTGGTTTTGGTTTTTCTAGTGTTTCATCGAATGCGTTTCGTGAGCTTCGCGAGCAAAAAAAAACGAAGCCAGCAGCTAAATATAAAATTATTTGAGCCAAAAAAAAAAACCAAAGGAAAAACCAGAGGAAAAACCATGCCAAGCAATGGCAGACAATTGAAAATGCACTAACAATAAGAAAACTGAAACAAACCAAAAAATGATAATAGGCACATTTTACAATAAATCAGCTAACGAAAATGTCTTTGGTGGTGAGGATGATAAGAGGGTGGGGGAAGGGGAAGGGGGGGCTATTCTCGCTTTGTAATTCGGTTTTTTGCGGTTGCCAAGTTGCGGTTTCTTCTCGGTTCGGATTTTGATTTGATTTTTGGGGGTCTGGGAATTAGAACTGAGCGTGAAGCTCACACGATTAGACACAAAAGAGTTGAGAGCAGAAGTGATCTGAGTGAAAGAGAGAGGAAGAGAGAGAGAGGAGGGAGGGAGAGAGAGAGACAGCGAGCGAGAGAGAGAGGGAGATAGAGAGAGAGAAAGAAAGAAAGAGAGAGGGAGAGAAGAGAGACAGAGAGAAAGAGAGAGAGGGAGAGGAAGAGAGAGAGGGAGAGAGGGAGAGAGAGGAAGAGAGAGAGAGAGAGAGAGAGAGAGAGAGAGGGAGAAAGAGAGAGAGAGGGGTTTGATCTGTAAAGTTGAAATGGAAATTAAGTTGAAATAAATGTAGTCAACAATATATGTATATATACATATACATATATACATATACATAGTTAGTAAGTTAGTTACATACTTAGTTCAACATACAAACATATCTCAGTACTCATTTGCTATCCATAAATCATAAATCCATTATCATAAAAACATATACATTCGTTATCTAACTCATATTTCCTGTTATCGGTCAATAAAACATAAACTATTGATTGATTGATTGACAAGTGAGATAACAGAATTGAATGAACAAATCATTTCAATATCGAAAGTAATCCCTTGAGTATGAAACAATTGAAATTGTATATAGTTCAGTTTCAGTTTCATTTGGCAGTTTTCATTAATAAGCATTAACCAAACAAAGACTCAATGAGTCCCGATTGTTTCCGGGTCTTCAATTACACACACACACACACACACAGAGAAAACTTTGCGAAATTAAAGTGGATTATCATTGATGAATATGAGTATGAATATGATTCGATTACAATTCGTTAGCCAAAAATTGAATAAAAATCACGAACTCTTTAAAAAATGAGTATCTTTGATATATGCATAAGTAAATATGTGTGGATTGGATATCAAAGGAGATCAACTGAATGAATACTTCAATGTATTTATAATCGACAGCTGCTGTTGGCAAACTATCGAATATATGTCCATATGTATATAAACAAATCCAATAACTTGGCTAACCATAAAGACATTAATCAGTTTAGACAGAGAGACGCTCAAAAAGACATCAAATCACATTTTCTCTGTTTTTTTTGCCAGCTTTTTTAATTAGTTAACATGTTGCGAGGGAGTGTTGCATGTTGTTAATGATGTTGTTGTGGTTGCTGCTGTTGTTGTTGTTGTTGGGGTTGGGTTTTTTTTGGTATGCTTCATTTTGCAATATGCGATTTTCACTTTCTTTTTTTGGCCAAATCAAATTAAAAAATTTGTTGAAAGCGAAACAAAAGATAAATCTGCTAATCGTTAAGACTTTTGAAATTATATCATACAATCTTTAGTTTTTTAGCCATCTTTTTTCAATTCTCAATTGTATTTCAATTTATAAGCGGATGACTTGGCAAATTGGAATTATTCATGAATAATGTGCACAAAGAGCGACGAAATTATCGTTGAACATTATCGTAGAACATTTGTGATTATTATTGATTGCCTGATTGATAGCTTGAAGGTCGTTAAAGAAGTTCAATTAAAAAACATATGTATGTCCAATCAATTTGATTAGCATGTGTATTATCGATAAAACACTCGATAATCAATGTAGAAGTTAATAGATGAGTCGATAGATGAAAGGCCTCGATTAAGTTTTTACTATTCATTGTTAACAATAACATCAACATAAAAATAGTTAAACAAATTATTCAGTATTAACCCATTAGGTTTAAACATGCTTCCCACATCTTTTCCTACCAAAAATATCTCTTCTTATTCAGTTGGAAATGGGAAAATAAAAACGAAAGTATTAAAAGTTCTAATCACAATATTGATAAGGTGACCCGTTAAAAAACACAACCAAAGCTAAGCAGAAAGGGACACAACAAAAGAACAACAACAAAAACAAACAGAAAGGCGGCAAAAGAAGACTGAAGAAGAAAAACAAACAACTTTGTTAACAATTATTTGTGTTTCGATTAGCTGTGAATTAAATGTGCATAAGAATTTAGAGACATTTGTTAAAAGCTTTACCAAAAAAACTATAACAGTTTTTGACTGCTCTCTCTGTCTCTCTCTGTCTCTCTCTGTCTCTCCCTCTCTCTCTCTCTCTTGTCTTTGCTCTCTTTATAGCTGCATTAATCCAATTAAAGTGTTGACTGCTGTTCAGCTCCCTTTCCCTCTCCCTCTCCCTTTTCCTCTCCCTCTTCCTTTCCCTTTTCCCGTATGCTAATTGAATTAACGCTTCTACGAGATACTTTTGACGCTGCTGAATTTCACCTACTAAAAAATACTCTCTGTAAACTTTTCGTGACCATCTTTATCTCTATTCCCCTTCCCCATATGGAGTACATATATTTATATATATAATGTTTAGCTTTTCGATGATCCAATATATGTATCTTTTTCGGTCGTCAAGTGTTACATTCCATCAGCATAAATAATAAAAACAACAACAACTCGTAAATGGACCTAACCTCCTAACTCATATTATCGGCATACATATAGTATATATAGCAAAAAAAAAAAATCAAAAACAAATCAACTGAAATGAAACCAAACCAAAGCAAAAAAAAGTCTAGCAAGAATTTGTTTACTTTAGACGTGTCGAATATTAAATGCCCTTTCTATAGCTATAGAATATATATAAAAAAAATTTATAAAGAAAATGGACTATAAAAATAATAATAAAAATAATCGTGGAATTAATATACATAGATAAGTATAAGTAGCAATAATATATGGTATTAATATATAGCATGTATTACTACTTTTATTTATCTATTTTAATTCCACAATTCTTCTAATAGAATATTTTCTATATATTAATTTTCTACTTGAATTTGAATCTTTAAGAAAATAAAGCGTTTTCTTATTTAAAATCGCCTAATTTTGCTCAAAATTTGATAAGAATATTTATGACATATTAAAACTTAACTTAGGTCAGTTTAAACTAGAAATGTCTTTGAAAGCAAAAAGTTTATTGCCTAACTTGAATTTGGACTGGTCGAAAAATAGTTGATGTTTTAAACTAGATTTGACAATTACATAGTTTACAGTTGAATAGATACCATTAATGTAGTTAAGACTTACAGGGTATACAAAGAACTAAAAAAAGCAAGTGTGTAACGAGTGCAATGTTAACACAAAAAAAACAACAAAAAAACATATCTATGCAGATTTCTATGAGTTGTGGTCATTTCCATTTTGTATGTTGACCATCTTCCATATTGTCCAGTGTTTTGTTTAGCATTTTAGCTCATTATGTCAGCGGTTTTTATGGCGCCGTTTTGGTTCAGACACCTGTCAATATGCCATATGGCCATAAACATGTTGACCGATATTTACATTGATTTACAATTATGAATGGAATACTCAAAGCCAGGCCAATAGAGCCAGGCCAATGGAGCACTGGAACACACACTTTTTGTTCACTCTGCACTTTGAAGTAGAAGAAATATTCCCACAAAAAACTAACGTCACTTTCTTAAAGTTAAAATAAAGAAAAACAACGAGTCAAATCACTTTCTATAACAACTGCATTAGAGGGATAAGACCTAGACTTTTTAACTGAACTCAATTGTCATAAAAACATTATAACTATAATTTATTTCAATGATTTTAGCTTATGAAATTCTCTATTAGCTTAACTTAATATATTTTATTAAATATCCATTTTGGAGTATGTAAATTTGTTGCTTAATTTATTATTATTTATTTGAAGCATAGTATTAGTTGGCTATCTTTTTATTATGGTCTGTTTCCTTTTAAAACAAGTTAACATAAATAAATAATGACATTCAAGATATTTAAATATTTGTAAAAATAATAAGCAAATATGTGCATTTAAATTACTCAACTAACTGTTTTTATTTATTATTATTATTTACTACTTTCAATTTGATCCTCAAATCGACCCATTTATGTAAGTGTTCTCATTTTAACATAACTCTTCCCACTTTACAAACACATTGTTCCCATTAAAACTGTTCTTAACATAACAGCAACACATGCATTGGCATGTTAAGATTTACTTGCATCTGTATTGTGCTCTCCATCTTCTGATCCTCTCCTGCTCTCACTGATCTGTTTTCGAGCCTAAAAAGGAATTCGCACAAATCATAAAACTTTCTCAATTTGCCAATTGCTAACATCTATTTTCTATTTTCATTCAACAAAATTACCAATGTTTTTTACACGCTCTATTCATTGGCGTCTCCTTTTGTACATTCTATCCTCTTTTGCTGTTTGAACACACACTGTGAACGGTTTCCTGCTGCCCACACACAAACACACACACACCCAAAACTAACGGAGAGCCGCACCAAAAACAACAAGCATTTGCACTCACCTTTAAGTTTTGTATTCTACTTCGACTTTCCTCTCCTTCCCACTTCTCTTAATTCTTACACAGCGATCGCTGCTCCTGTTGCGCTTGCTCTGCTGCCGTCTAACAACAGAGAGGAGGCAGCAATAGCAACAGCTACAACAGTAACACAGTCGACTGAGCAGCTGCCGCGGGCCGCGGGATGCTGTTATTGTTGTTGTTGTTGGTATTTTGGTAGCTGTTGAGGATAGTAGACGTTGACGTCGCGTCGCTGCTGTGTGCGTAGCGGCAGCGAAAATTTTGTTGTTTCTTTGCTTGTTGTGTCGTATTGAATCCGGTTTTAAATTTCTTTCAACTTGGTATAATATATTTTCCTTTTTTTCTCTTCTTATTTGCTTGTGTATCAAAAATTTTATTGTTGCTGCTTTTTGGGTTTTCCTATGCACACACTATTTACATATTACAAACATGCGTGTGTGTAGATGTAAAGCACTTCACGTGTAGCAAAATAAACAGCAACAATTGCACTTGATTTATTTTTTATGCACTGCGTTTTGATGACCAAACAGAAAATAATGCAAGAAAAAACAGTAAAAAAAAATGATTCTTTTTTTGTCCTGGTCGCTGTTGGACGACAATTACCGTTATAATGCTTTTAATGAATGCACAATCACCAGCATCAATTATATGATTCTACATTCCACACCAAGAACCCAAATAACGCGCGTAAAACCAACCAAGTTAATTTTTACGCAAACTGCGAAACATTTACAATAATGCTAAATACGGCAGCGACGGACGTAAACACGCGCGTTCGATTTGAATGCCGGCAAAAGACTAACGTCACGGTTTAACATACAGTCGCTACGTTAACGTTGCTCTGTTATGTTAAGAGAGACTCGCTTAGCAGCGCTGTTGTCGCAACATGTTGCTGGCGCCGTTTGTACAGTGGATTTTAACAGCACACAAACTGATGATTTGTGTGAGCATAACAGTGGGTAAAAGGTTGCACAATGTATTTAAGCTGAGCTCGCAAATTCTACATTAAATTAACAGACAAAATCGAGTGTGTTATACAAATCTCAATAAACTCAAAAGTATTACATATTCTTAAAAAATGGCATAATTCAATAAATTAATTAATTTGAAACCACTTTAACACTATTTTATAGATTTTAAAAACTTGTCTAATATAATTCCATAAATTTGGATCTTGAATAATTGTTTTTACAATTTTCCTATTGCTGTGAGCACCGAAAATTGATACCGTTAATTTGGGTACTCTACAAATAAATTTCTTAGATATTTTGCTTATTGTCACGTTCAGTTTGGGACTGTAGAAGAATTATGATAGCATTTATATCGTAGTGTACCACTGTATGACACTTAAATCATTGTATCACGCATGCGCGCATGTTGATGACTGTTGTCGAACATGAAACATGTTTGACCTGTAAAGTAACAGGTGTTTGCAGTCATAAGGCGGCTGCATTGGCCTAACATGTTGTGTGCATACTTGTATGAATGTAAACAATTTGTGAATGTTTGTTTGTATGGTAAATAAGCATTACAACTTAATACATTTAGTAATTTATGCTAAATTAAATATTGTGTGTCTACACTAATGAATTTTGGGTAAACTTCAAAGTTAAACTAAAAATAAATCATAACATAATAATTATTGCAGTTCAAACTTCCTCAGCTGCGCTGGCGCTTCAAACGGTCGTGTGCAAGTGAGATGGCAATACACAGAGAAGTTTGAGTGTGCGTGCGACTGCGTGTGTGCGTGTGTGTGTGTGTATTAATGATCAGCTTGGGGCGAAGAGCGTTACTCAGCATTTTAATGAGTCGATGTCGCTTAACTATTTTTATTTTTTAATTTTTTTCATTTTGCACTTGACTTTGAGCATTTGAATAGCCATTGGCAAGTGGGAAGGGGGTCGGCTTACGGGAAGGGGGCGGGTGGCAGCAACGGGGGTCGCCTTAAAATTGTGTAATTAATAGTTAAAGTTGTTGTTACTGTTATTGATGATGGCTGATAGCAGTGTTGCCAGAATATCTTTGAGTTTAAAGTTTAAATTTAGACTTAACTTTGAATTTAAAGTTTAAATTTAAAGTTTTAAAATAGGTGATTGTCTAATTTAGGCTTAAAGAGCGAATTTGTTAACAAAGTTAGTTAGAGGTGGATAGAAAATGAATTATTAAAGAAAATAACTAATAAATTTTTTATAAATTAACCCAACAATAAGAAAATTTGACAGCTAATTATATCAAATATTTTAAATAGCTAATTTGAAAACAATTAAAAATTTATTAAAATAGCTAAAGGAAATGTTAGTAGTCTACAATTTAATAATAGTAATAAAATGTATTTTAAATTTATTTATATTTATATTTTTAATAACACAAGGGATAAAACTGAATATCATTTTTAACCAAAACTGTTTTATAATCTGATACATATGGAGTTCCAAACAACAAAAATCCTTTTGAAAATGTTTTGAAGTCCTTTTGAAATGTTTTTTTCTTTTTACTGACTTTCAGAGGTGAGTTTACATATTTGATTATTTATAGAGAATGGGGAAAATGATTTTAAAACGCGTTACATTTGACTGAAAGCTAATACAGATATCTATTATATTTAATTGTTTGAATTTTCGAGTTGTCCGAACTACATATCAAGTATTCGAATCAACAAAGTTGTATTGTACACATGTAAAATGTTGTTAGAGATTTTGGAAAGTAGCCGAATCATTTTAAAAAATTAGCAGGCTCTCAAAAAATAGCACTTCCTCAAATTGAATAGATAAAACCTGCTTTATTTAGCTATTTAAAAGCTGAAGTGGCAACACTGGCTAATTGTGCTGTCTAATGCATTTAAATATGCTGGACAACGCACCTGCTGCCGTTGTCATTGTTGTTTCTCTTATTGTTGTTGTTGTTGCTGTTGTTGTTGTTGTTGACTAATTGTTGACCTTGAGAACGGCCCAACGTGCAATGTCAAGCACAGTTGGGCGAATTTAAGTTTAGATCTTGTTGATTTTATCTATTGTACATACACAAATGTACATATTTATTTAAGTTATTTGACTTGCGCTTCAGTTTTGTTCGATTTTGTTTTAGCTTCTACTATGTATGTATTTTGTGGTCTACACAAAATGGAACTTGAGTCTTTAGTTTTCGCTTTGAATTTTGGCCAACTTTGACTGGCTGGACATTTATTTGACATGCAGCGACATGTTCGATGCGTCGGCCTAACGCTGAAATTTAAGTGCAATTCCTTGTCAAATCCAACAATCAATCAACACTCATCAATCAAAGCTTTAGGTAGTACAGTTAGCAAAAGCTTTTCCGTAACACGATGTGGCACATTCTCATCCTCCACCCCCCACCACCCACTACCACCCACTACCACCCACACTCGCCTTTACCACTGACAGCTGCATGCACTGTGGAACATTTTGTTATTTTATTGAAATTCTAAAATAACCCAACAATATATAAAATAATATAGAAAATAAATCTATAAATATATAAAATAGTTTGTTATTCGGCTCAGCGCTAGTATTTAATAATATTTATATAAATATATATTTATAATAGTTTATAAATTAAATTAAATATTTATCGAGTATTTCTTTTATTAAAAGATTTATATATGTTACATATTTTACAAACTTTAAACATAAACTTTATTCAAAAAAGCAAATATATAAATAAAATGGCCAGACGCCCCATAGTGACATTTTGTTAATGAACACACACACAAAAATACATATACAAATCCATACACATACCTACATACATACATGCACATATCGTCTCATTAACATCAAAAGCATTTAGTTGCAATCTAGAAAGTCATCCTCGTTCACAGTGAGAAAGACAGACATATGTATAGCAAAAGCAGTTACATTTGTCCATCTCTTTCTCTCTCTCTCTGTGTCACCTTCTCTATGTCTATCTCTTTTATTGTATGGCTGAACGCTTGTGAACTGCAAAAAGTTTCAATTAAAAGTCAAGAACGAAGACATTGGGACGATGGGACAAGTGCTTCATGCTACGCTTGCTGGAGTTATTAAAAGCAGCAACAACAACAACAATAACAAGTCAACAAGCCAAAGAAGCGTTGAAGAGTAAACACAACAACAAGAACAGCAACAACAACAACAACAACAAGTTGCAGAAGATGAAACGGGGAAGAAGAAACTTTAGCCAAGCAACAAAACTCATCAGCAAATCACGTTAATCAGTCAGAGCGCCAAGTTCTTATGCCCCTAAAGTCGAGCTGAGAGCAGAGAGAGTGAGAGAGGAGACAGGCTGGAAAAGGGGAGAGGAGAGGAGAGGAATGGGGGCTACCTAGGTCGGGTATAGTTAAAGATTTTCGGGCCAAGGTAGCTGACGGCTGCAACGGTAATGAAGTGCAGCCAGGCGAGGCAGCGCCAAACGACCACAGGCAAAAGAATCTCAGAGAGAGAGAGAGAAAGAGAGAGAGAGAGAGAGAGAGAGAGAGAGAGAGAGACAGAGACAGAGTTAAGAAGAAAGAAGCGATCTTAAAAGCCAAGGCAAAGCTCAGTCATAGACTGTGAGAGAAGCGTTCTTTGACTTTGAACTTGCAGCTGGAGCATTTATCTTAACCTCAGAAAGAGTATTCCAAAATTTGGAAAGGGACTCCAAACATCTCTAGTTGCTACGACAAGATATTTGTAACATTTTTGTTTATATATTGCAATAAGCCAAAGAATTTAGTTTGTATGTTGGAAAAGTTTTCAAAATTACATTTAAGATACGCTATTGAAATAGAAATAAGCTTTTAATAATGATTTTATTATAATTCCAATAACAATGTCGCTATCAATATTGGGAAAGAATATTTAGAAGAAAAAAAATGTATTCCTTAAATTAAAGATTAATTTATATTCATTTGAATCGCGTTTAAAATCTTATTGTATATCAATATTGGAACCACTTTGTTTTACAGGTAATTCTAAGATCTAGAAACTTTAAATTACTCAACAAGTTTTTCAATCAAATATTCTTAAAATTATAGACAACTTACTTCAAAAAAAAATACAATAGATTTCTATTCTTACTTTATATTTTTTAATAAATATAAACAAACGATTTTAAACAATCCTAATAATATAATCTAATAATATTTACCTCGCTGTCAGCAGTCAAAAGTTGAATAAGGGTATCAAATCTTTGGTGTGACAAAGATAGCGTTTTTCTAAGTATATTTTGTGTAATTTTTGTTGAACTTGGCTTTTGCTTTCGTTGCGCTAGCAGCGTATGGAAATGAAGGGAAATGAAAGAAAACAGCAGCAAAGTAAAAAAGAAAAGTAGCAGCAAACAAAAAAATCAAAAAAACAAAAAACAAACGTGTTAACTACAAGAACATGTTGTTAAGCTTGTGTAAAAAAGCTGCTGATGGTATTTCTATTTAATGTCAAATTACCTTAACTTAAAGTGAAATTTGCGATTTGATTGGTTTTTTATAAATATATAAAATATATTTAATATATATAAAATATATATATAAAACCTTTTACAATTATTGAAACGAAAGTTGCTTAAAATTAATTGAAGAGAGTTCTATATCTATTAAAATTCAGTAGGGTATTTTTAAGTGGCTCAAAACTTTCTCCAAGTTTCAAATGGGGCTAAGAATTTTCACTATTTATTTGATTAGTTTTTTCATATTTATAGAGGGCATAGCTTAGTCGAGCATAGTAAAGAGATACTAACTTAAAGCCCTAAAAAGATTGGGTGTAAAACTCAAATATTTAGGTTTCTTTTGCAAAGAAATGTTTAATTAGACCCTGTACTTTAAAAAAGTACAAAAGGGTCTATTACGTTTGTGCAAATGTGCGTAACAGGCAGAAGGAGGCGTGGCAGACCCCATAAAGTATATATATTCTTGATAAGCATCAACAGCCGAGTCGATATAGCCATGTCCGTCTGTCTGTCCCTTTTGTGTCACCTAGATCTCAGAGACTATAAGAGCTAGAGACACCAAATTTGGCATGTAGGTTCATTCATATCTCAAGTTGAACAAGTTGAACATATTAAAGGTGTATCTTCTACTCAAGCAGCTGAAAGTATCTTTTGATAATCTATAACAAATACTTCAAGTTAAAGCCTGCATAATTGTGGGCTTCAATTGCAACGTTAATTGGCGATCGATAATTGTTCTAAAGATATTTGTAAGAGGAAGAACAACAACGAGGACACAAAAACTGTGTCTATGTTGGCAATTGGCCAGAGGGCGTGTCCTGGCAGCCAAATGAATCGATGGACCCCAGCTGGACTTGGCATATTTTTACCTTTATGAGCCTGTCCGTCCACATGCTGCCTGTCCTGTCCCCTAGATAAATGGTTCATCCTTTGCATTTTGCTGATCGCGTTGACAGCTATAATTACTTTAATGATGATTTCAGCTCCGGCTGACTGATGGCAAAGTGAGGAAAAAGTGACAGAATGAGGAATGGAAAATTCTGTGTAGGGGGTGGTGAGGGGGAGGGGGAAGCCTGAGACATCGTTTGGAGTTGGCTTTTGTTTGTGCGCGTTTAAAATGCAATTATATATGCATTTAATAATACTCATTGCATACTTTGGAGAGCCGGCTCACTTATCGAGCCACTGCAGCAACGGTGCAGGCAAGTGGCATGGGGCATGAGGCATGAGGCAAGTGGCAGTAGCAAGCGGCAAGCGGCAAGCGGCAAACGACAACAGAAGCCGCTGAAGTCTCTACTGGAGATTAATTAAATTGAAATGCGATGGCAAATCGAATTTAAACGGCACACGCGGCGTATGCGCAATATTCCATTAAGTATGACATATCAGGGCAATAACTCTATCTGTGTGTGTGTGGTGGGTGTGTGTGTGTGTGTGGGTGTCTCGTACATTCAGCAAATTAATTCGGTAATGAAACGATCCAGCAATTATCTTACAACTTCTTCACTATATATTCCGTGATGCTCTATATTTAAGTAACAATTTGAATAGTTTTCTATTAGTATGTTCCGTATAATTGAGGTAACTGTTATTTGTTAATGAAACTAACCAATAATTGAAGCTTAAATAGTGGCCTTTATTCACTAATTTATCAAAATTTCTAACAGTTTTTGCATATTCTTTCATTAACAAACATTTAAATTCCTTTGGAGTTGGAAATTAATCATAGAAAATAAGTGTAAAAATTTAGAAAATGTTTATCTATTTGATAAATGCAAATGTCAATGGATTATATATATTTATTTATGGCACAACTAGAAATTTCTATGAAAAATTATAAATCATAGTAATGCTAAATAACTTTTTTAGATTTATTAAATTTAAAATAAATTATCAAAATATTTGTTAAGTAAATTTTCAAATATATGTAAATATCTTTATTTGAAGAGAAAGAGAGATAAACAAAGGGAACAATTTGAAAGGGGTTTGGGGGAATAGACAGAGTGGGAAACTTAACACACTTTGGAAAAGCTCACTAAGATATATATTTTTTATAAGCCTACTCCATTGATTTTTATTGCTGTATCGTCTGAAGCTCAGATTTGAGCCAACCCCAATATTATTAATAATTACTAAGCAAGCACTGTAATTAAATACTCTGCACTTTTTCTTAAATACCCTTTACACACTTTAACAGTGGTTATATAAATTGTTCTAGTTGAGTTTTCTGTCTTTCATTCTTTATTAATTCTTAATTAATTTGAGGGCACAAAATCTTTATTAAGATATTAACAATTCTGAGAAACAAGGAACTTCCTTAAATTCCCTTACTATATGAATTACAGGGTAACTCATGTCGAACATTCCCTGCACACATTGTGAGCATAATTTGTGATAGAATTGATTACAATTGGATTTTACAACACAAAGTAATGATGTAATTGTGAGGAATCCTCACTGAGGATAGTTGCGGTGGCTTCTTTTTGCAGCGACTGTGAACTGTTGGGGGGAGGAAAGAGAGGAAGAAGGTGGGTAGAGAATTGAGATGTATGCCACGCCCACCATTATGCCTACAATTATTCAATTAAAAAGTGCATGCGGCGCAATTAATATAATTTTCAAGCAACGAAAGCGAAGCTAAAAGTTTTTCGGTCTGTTGGCTTCCCATGTGTGTGTGTGAGTGTTCGAGTGTGTGGGTGTGTGTGTGAAGGAAGCGTTGCCAGATAGGTGGACTTTGGGTGCGGTCGTAGGCGTGGCAATAGGCGGTCTGACAACGATGTTGGCAGCTGCATGGAAAACTTGCAAAACTTTTTAAGTGACTTCTAATAGCGAATTATGATGCCGTTGCAGGCAGGCGGGCTTTGATGAGCTTCAGCAGGGAAGCAGGAAGAAGGGGAAGAGGGTGGTTTCCGCTAAAAGGAAGGCAGCCAATTTTCAATGCAATGGCTGCGGTTCCTGTGTTCCTGGGAGCTGAAGGAGCTGAAAGAAGAGGGAAAGCTTCAAGTGGAGGCGTGGCTGCAAAAAGTTCACGCTTAAAACTTGGACGATAACTTCATTGCAGTGCACACCAAGTGACACACACACTAACACACACACACTCCAGTGAGAATGAGCAGCACTGAAAGAGATAGAAAGAAGAAGAGAGAGAGAGAAAGATAGATAGAGAGAGAGGGGCAGAGTGTGAGGCATGCATAAACAGAGCGCACTTTTAACAAAGTTAGTTAGTTTCTTCCTTCCGTTGGCAGGCCGTGTATTAAGTATACGTACATGGGTGTGTATATCTGTGTGTCTGTGTGTGTGTTGTGGTGTATACGTGTGTGTGTGTCTGCTGATATAATGACAAAGTGCACTTTGACATTATCATCATCAGCGCATGTCGCCGTGCTGTCATCAAGTAAGCAGCAGGCAGCCCAAAAATACTCTTGCGGCCTTGCCACTGCCACGCCTACACCGCCCCTTTATCCTTTAACCCCCCCCCCCCCCATTTTGACTCTCCGGGGCGTGTGAGTGGAAAAAGTTGCACGTTTTAATGAATTATGCGTACATTGATAATAATTTCTTGGTTAGTTTTTTGGCCTCCTCAACTTGTGTGTGTGTGTGTGTACTTATTGCAGTGTAAGGCGTAGGCAACTGCCACACCCACACCCACACCCACACACCGCACAAAAAGTTCTTGCACTTTTAATAAGGCCACGTTTATGATGTTGAAAATGAGGATGTTTCTTGGCTGCCTTGGTTTCCTACATATGACGACGACAAATGTCAGAAAGTCGTCAGTTGTTGGCTAAAAACTTTTCACAACGCTCGCCCCAAAAGAGAAAAGCGAGCAGCGACCAAGAAAAACAGCGAAAAATGAAAACGAAACGAAAGAATCAGAAAACAGAGACAAAGAGAAGAATAAAATAAGCTTAAAAGACTAAAAGTGCGAGCTGCGAAGACTGCAGCCTGAATTAATCAGCACTCGATGATTTTTGGCCCACAAAACAGAGCTCGGCATGAAGAATGAAACTTTTCTGTCTTCCAATAATTTTAAAGCAAATTTTATTTAATTAATATGCATTTTACTTGTACTAACTAGTTTAAGTCTTGGCTTCATTTCAAATGCCAATTAAAATACAACAGTTTGCATTTTAAATATTACAATTTGCTCGCTTCATTTACCAATTTCAATATTTTAGTTTCAGTTTAAATTTAATTCATAATTCATATGCTTTAATTACTCTAACATTTTTAGCACAATTTGTTATTAAAATATTTAAGTTTCAGTTTAAATGTAATTTATATTTCAGGCGCTTTGATTACGTTAAAATTTTAAGTACAATATGTTATTAAAATATTTAAGTTTCAGTTTAAATGTAATTTATAATTCAGGCGCTTTAATTACTCTAAAATTTTTAGTACAATATGTTAATTATAAATTTAATTCATTCCAATTTAAATTATATCAAATATTAACATTTTAAAATGCAAACAGTTTAGTTTTATCCTTATTTTCTTTCAGAATTAAAAGAAAATAATTTACAATATATTTGCTAAATTACATATTTTACTGTTTGTATTTAGGCAGTAATAATTTGTATGCTAGAAGTGATTAGTATTAATAAATATGTCAGAGAAGTTTCTTCTCTCTCTTTTCAGTCTTGTACATTTAAATATTAGAGTGAAGAATAAATATTACTTCTATCTGTAAAATATATAAATAAATAAAAGCATTTCTCAACATTTACTTTAAGTTTTTATCTTTAACTTTTAACTATAACTAACTTTAGTTAATTTGGTCTTCAAATCTGATTCTGATCAGACAAATTATTATATAAAGCATTGCTTAAAATTGTTTAATTTCATGTTTTATTTAGCTAATAGATTCTTAGAGATACCTTTAATGGAACCTTTGGTTAATATGGGTAAGTACAATTAAGTTTCATTGTGTCTAACCCAGAAATAGCGGTTGCTATGTTGCTAATTGAGTTGTTTGTTGCACGGCTTGTTGCAAGTTGCTCGCACATAATTGCATCAAGTGCTCCACAATGACAGACCGACCACACAGGCTGCCACAGAGTGAGGCAAAGCAGACAGATAGACAGATAGACAGATAGACAGACAGACAAGCAGACATAGCGAATGTCTTGAAGGAGGCCAATAGCCTATGGCACTTTAATAGAGCCTAATGGACATTTTAATTGCCCCATTGCACACGGCACAGACACTAAAAAAAAGGACGATAAAAATCACACGGCGCCCATGCAGAGAAGTAGAAATCTTCGGGGGAGAAGAATGTGAATGTGAATGAGAATGAGAATGAGAATGTGAATGTGAATGAGAAAGACGCACGCACGCACGTTTTGGGCTTAAACTGGCAACTAGGCAAGTTTATCTTTATGAATATCGCGACACTTTATGAGCGCCAAACGAAAAAAACGAAAAAATAAACCAGACGTGTCCGTCCACTGGACAATGCGGCGTATGAGCAATGCGACGAACAAGCAAACGACCAAAGCCAACAACAACAAGCAGATACAAGAAAAAACTAATAAAAAAAAGACTACGTCACGTACTTGATACATATGTCAGATATGTCACTGATAGTCAAGGCCCAGTCCCAGTCGGCAAGTCGTTTCACATCCCGTGATATATGCACTAACTGATCTGACTGATGTTTTTTGGAACTGGGTCGTTTTTAAACACTTGTAGAATGCATTATGATCTGATGCAATTTACGATCTTAAGCAAAAATAAGATAATCAGCTGCATGAAGTTGTCAGCAGGGTATCAAATGTAATACCAGAAATATCTATATATCTGATAGATTTATGAGTTCAATAAGAGACAGTTAGAGAGCATTGAAAACATCTTTATAATATAAACTTTATTTCAATAATAAATTTCTTTTGATATAGTAACTGATCTGTTGTGATAATTTCGCTTTTATTTATATATATATATTTTTTGGAACTGGGTCGTTTTTAAACACTTGTAGAATGCATTATGATCTGATGAAATTAACGATCTTAAGCAAAAATAAGATAATCAGCTGCTTGAAGTTGTCAGGGTATCAAATGTAATACCAGAAATATCTATATATCTGATAGATTTATGAGTTCAATAAGAGACAGTTAGAGAGCATTGAAAACAGTAGCTAAAATCTTTATAATATAAACTTTATTTCTATAATAAATTGTTTTTGATACAGTAACTGATCTGTTGTGACAATTTCGCTTTTATTTCATATATTTTTTGGAACTGGGTCGTTTTTAAACACTTGTAGAATGCATTATGATCTGAAGAAATTTACGATCTTAAGCAAAAATAAGATAATCAACTACTTGAATACCTATATGGTATATCTGCTAGATTTATGAGTTCAATAAGAGACAGTTACAGACCATTCTCAACAGTAACTAAATTGTGTATAGTACTTAAATCTTTTACTATTATGTGATAAGCATTTTTGGGAATTTGATAAGCATAACTAACATACTAATTTTAATACAAATATGCTTTTTATATATAGATCTTCCAGGAACCAGATAAGTGCGATTCAACCTCTTATCTTTCTATATACTTAATATTTTCTTAGATTAACAGTTTCCGTTTTTGCCCTACAATTGGATTAATCTTTCTTAACTTCACACTTTTGAGTTATCTTTTGGTTCACTTTCTGTTAACAGTTACTATTTAATCTTGATGTTCTAACTACTAACTTTCGCTTTATGTTGTTTTTTTGCAAGCTAATGGATTTTTTGTGCTCAATTTGAACCGTCGAAAAATAGTTGAAGACAACTTAAGACTGATTAATATTCCATTAGCTGAAATCTTTAGGTATTTAGTCAGCAACGTTGTTAAGAGATTAGTTTATGTTAAAAGAATTAAGTTACAAGCTCACAAATACCCTGTTAAAAATCCGAGCTTCTTTTACTTTTACATTTCTAAAAAATAAGTAATGAAATAAATATAGATGTACACTCAAAAACGTGATAAGAATGAACTTGAATAGTTTTTGAGAAGAGATTTTAAAAAGGACTAATTTATCACTCACCTTAGACAATTTTTGAAAAGAGATATGTAAAAGAATTAAACTCTTTTTTTCTGGTCAATCAATAGATGAAATAAAGATAAATATATATTTTGTATAAACATCTTATAAAGGAAATATAACATTCTATCTATTAGCAAAAACATATTAAACTCATAAAACAAATCTCTAAAATAAGAAAAGATCCCTTCAATATTTAAGTTTACAGGGTACCTTATTAACCGTAAACAAATTAACGTATTTTTGTTGTTTTCCTCATAATGATCATGTCTCGAGTGTCAAGTCTCATTTAAATTGATCATAAAGCTTCTTGGGAAAACTGTCAAACTGGCTTATAAAAAAAAAACCTTGAGCATTCTGTCCAAAAAATGTTCAGTGAGTTTGTGAGTTTGTGAGTTTGTTGTGCAACATCTATTTGTTGCAAGGCATCCATGATCCGCACTGCTTGTTGCATAACAACAAACACCCAACAAACACATCAGCAAAAAGAAGAAGCAGAAACAAAAAGGAAAAGAAACTCAACGAGAGGCACAATAACAAACACCTTGTGGCCAACACACAATGCGCACAACAGGCAAACACTTTGACCCAAGCCCAAGACCCAAAGACACAAGACTCAAAGACTCAAGACTCAAAGACTTCAAAGACCCAAAGACTCTGAAAATCCAGTAGCCAGAAGCAGTAGCTGAGAGCTTGAAGATGCAAGTTGCAAGTTGCAAGATGGAAGATGGAAGATGGAGTGGCTGTGATGCGGCAACAACTTGTGCTACTCTGTTGGCGACTCTTTGGTTGTTTTTTTTTTCTGATGCAACCTGTTTCCTGATTTCGGCATGGCCCAAAAGAAACACACACACACACACACACAGACAGACACTAACACTTGCACATATTTATTCAGTACTTCTCCTCTTTCAAAATGGTATTACTTAATTATAGATATTCAAAGTGCTGCGACAAGAAGATTTGCAAGCTGTCATGAGTCTGTCCCCCCCCAGTCCCCTCTTTCAGTCTCCTCTGTCAGACTGGAATTACATATGCTTCTGTGGACCATCCCATTGCAACTATTTATATACCCCAATAGAGAGAGAGAGAGGGAGAGAGAGAGTGGGAGAGAGTGGGAGAGAGATAAAATTAAAGTAGCAGCTGTTAACTTGGCGCCGCTTATGTGAAGGGGAGAGGGGAGAGGGGAAAAAAGGGGTACAAAGGTTGCGAAATGGTTGGAAAATGGCAGTTTGAGTTTGAAGATGCCCGTGTGGAGTGTTAATGGGGAAATTGAAAATCCATTTGCTGATTAATTTCTCACAATACCAAAGCGCTTGCCGAAAAACAACACACACACACACACACACAAAGTGGAGAAAAACACAGCAAAAAAAAAATGTTCACATTTACGTAAATGAACTTTTTGCTTTGTTACTTTTGTTGTTGTTGCTGTTGTTGCTGTTGTTGTTGTTGTTGTAGCGAGTGTAACTCTCTGGCAAACAGTTGAAGTAAAAGTTTTGTTTGTTGTTTGTCGCCTTTGCTTTTTTCAGTTGACAAAAATGTTTTCGCTTTCGTTGCCAGTTTTTCAGCTTATCCCTCAATTTTATTTTTTTTTCTTTTTTTTCCTTTTCCATTTGTCTATTTTCCTACGTTTTTTTCTACACAATTTACAGTTTACATGGGAAAATGTTATGCCAAACTGTAATCGAGTGCAAGCAAAACATATTTCGCATAGTTCAACTCAAGGCCTTCTGTGTGTAGAGGGCTCTCTTTGATCTAAACTTATACACCAAAGCTTTTGGAAATGCAGCTTTTAGAAATTCTTATTCCAAGTCTGTCTACCAACTTTTTCTTAAGCTCTTAATGTAAGATAAGTTTCATTGCAGACTGAAAAGTCTATGAAGAAAATAATTACTTAATAATAATATCAAATAAAAGCAAAGCTTTTTGATCTAAACTTATACTCCAAAGCTCTTGGAAATGCAGCTTTTAGATTTTTACATGCTAAATTCTTATTCCAAGTCTGTCTACCAACTTTTTCTTAAGCCCTTAATGTAAGATAAGTTTCGTTGCAGACTGAAAAATCGATAAAGAAAATAAATACTTAATAATAATAAATAAAAGCAAAGCTTTTTGATCTAAACTTATGCTCCAAAGCTCTTGGAAATGCAGCTTTTAGATTTTTACATGCTAAATTCTTATTCCAAGTCTGTCTACCAACTTTTTCTTAAGCTCTTAATGTAAGATAAGTTTCGTTGCAGACTCGAAAGTCTATAAAGAAAATAATTACTTAATAATAATAAATAAAAGCAAAGCTTTTTGAAGTATCTACAAGGCTTTAGAGTCTTTTATTACTGCACATATTTATTAATTTGAAGCTTGAAGATCTAAATGTTTGCTTAGTTTTTTTGAAGACTCGTATGTCTAGTTACTTAATTTATTTAAATTACTTGTAGCGCTTTGATGCTAATAATTACTTAAAAATAAATCAAAAAAAGCAGACAAGGCTGTTCAATTTTGAGCTATATTATTACTGCAAGCTTTTACTTAAAGATCTAAAATTGTAGTACAGCTTGGTTCAACACTGTCGGAGTTGGTATTTTAAGTCTTCCTTTATTAATATTGCTTAAGAAAGTAGTTCTTAAAGATCTTCATTAAAAAAGGCTTCTCTTGAGGTAAAATTCTTTACTCTGCAGAATCAGCTTTGGATATCTAATCTTAATTGAAATCAAGTATTAATGCAGCCACTATTGACTGTAACTCAACAAACTCAATGTTTATTCGTATATAATAATTAAAATTGCTATTTGATTATTCCAGTTACTTATCAGGAAAAAGTATCTGAAAGCGTCCTTATACTGCTGTGTTGTTAATGCCAGTTGTCCAACTTGGAAAGCTCTCCGTTGGCTCTTTGTCTCTCTCTCTAAGTCTTAGTCTCAGTTAAAGTCTGAGTCTCAGTCTCAGTCTGAGTCTGAGTCTTAGTCTCAGTCTATCTGTGCATCTGTCTATCTGTCTAATTCTCCTCCCAGTGACAGTCCCAGTCAGTCGGTGAATTTCTCGCCTGCCTAATCAAGTGTCCAAATCAGTGCTGGATGCTTCCTGTGCCAAGGACTTGACGCACATGCACTATTCAGAAGGTAGCGTTGTGTCTGTGTCTGTGTCTGTGTCTGTTGCCGAAACAGGACACGCATGATTTGAATTGTCTGCAAAAGTTTTGCAGCTTGAGCTTCAACTTTACTTTTGCACCTTATGTGACAGCTATGTGAAGAGACTTCTCGCAACTTGAATTTCTTGTCAGCAAGCGAAAGAAACAAAACAAAGTAAAAATACCAAGAAGAAAAAAAAAGAATAGAGAGAAATATTACAAGGCAGAAAAGGACATACAGACGATTGTATGTATAGTATATATGTATGTATATCTATAGCCTGTCCTATGTATGCAAAATGCAAAAGTTTAGCCAGTAAATCTTTGCAAGTGGCACATAAACTTTGCCAAAGAAACTTTTTTACTCTCTTCTTCCATTGCAGAAATCTAGAAAAAATGATACAGTGCCAAAGAAAAAGTAAACCAAAAAAAATGCAGAAAAAAAAATAAGCAAAACACACAAAAATAAAAAGATAAATGAACCAAAAATAACAGACTAAACCGAAGAGTATCAACAGAAAACTTAAACACAAAAGGCGCAAAGTGTAAAAAGCAAAAAGTGTCATTGGATTTCTGCTTTTCTTTATTTTTAGTTCGAATTAGAACAATTTTTGAATATGGATCCAGTAATTAGAAATTTTCCATTTCAATCAATCCGAGGTCTAAAAGCTAGAAGCTTAAATCTCTTAAGAGCACTCTCTTTCAAATGAAACAGATTTCGCTTAACTTGGGTCTAAAAAAATGCATTAAGCTACGGTGGAGCACGCTCGACAGTAGGAGACCCTGTACTTTTTGAGTGCAAAGCAATCATTACAGATAGTTTCAGTTACAAAAAAAATCCATAGATGGCGCCACTTCTAAGATATCAGTTGATTTTGTCCGTAACATTGTTAGTTGAATAACTTCCGTGTTTATCATCCGATTTTGATGAAATTTGCAGGATAGGTTTGGACTACTAAATACCAAAGCGCTAGCATCAAAGGTGCTCTTGTAATTCGACTCAAAAATTTTATATTTTAATTTGCGGGGGCGGAGGGGGGCGGGGCAAAAATCTAAAACAAACTCGTTCAATGCAAGATATAGATGTACATACATGCCAAATTTGGTGTCTCTAGCTCTTATAGTCTCTGAGATCTAGTTACTCAAAAAAGGGACAGACGGACAGACAGACAGACGGACAGACGGACATGGCTATATCGACTCGGCTGTTGATGCTGATCAAGAATATATATACTTTATGGGGTCTGCCACGCCTCCTTCTGCCTGTTACGCACATTTGCACAAACGTAATATACCCTTTTGTACTTTTTTAAAGTACAGGGTCTAAAAAACTACATTTAATTCAAAGTAAAGTGTAAAGTTAAGCATGAAGAATGTAATTAAATACAAATTGTTCCGACTATTTAAAAACTGTACAATATCCTCATTTCTTGGTAGAAGTTGAGACAATGATAATTATACCCTACATTTTCTGTGCTCAATCGGTTTTCAAGTAAATGATTTTTTCTTGCAATCTCGTCGGCTTCATTGATGGTCGAATTGCATTGGGAAATGTTTGGTCTACAAAAGTCATTACAGTAACAAATCAAATCAAATTGGAAGAAGAAGAAAACATAACGCATCATAATTGAGCACACTACTTCCTCAATGATCTGTCAAATTTGAGGTGCATTGTTGTTGGATTAATTGGGCCAAAGCAGTTGAAACTGTGTGTGTGGAATAAGGTGCCGACAATTAGTTGAACTGAACTCAACTGAAAATGTGCTGCTTTCAAACCTGCTTTCAACTAAAGACTGACGACTGACTGATGATTGTGGATGCCTCCGCAGCTGTGTTGCAATTGTCGGCCTATTAAATAACTTCAATTTCCATGCACTTTTCGGTTGCAGCTTTGACTCTTTGACCGGCTAACTGACTGCCTGACTGACTGACAGAGTGTAGTACTATCTGGTCTGGTTTCGTTGTATTGTCATTTGTACCACTCGTTAAACATTCATTTGTCGAGAGCTTGATGATCTCGAGTTCGTAATGACAGACGCAGACCTTGAAGTCAACTGCCGCGACTCTGGGGCAGATGTGTCGACATCGACATCAACATCGACATCGTCTTTTTGACCCTTTTGCGAGGCACTCGAGGCATTTTTGGCTTGGAATTTGGCTTAATTGCGAGCACGTTTGTCCAAAGTGTTGCCACCAATTGCAACTGCAACACTTAATGGGGGCAACAACATTGGCGTTGCTGCAACTCTGCAACTCTGTGTTGCCCTGCAGCCAACACAAAATGAATAAAGCAGAAGAAGTCAATCGATTTACGGATCATGACAAACAACTCGATTGTTGCCAATGTTAAACTCTGCCGATTATAAACTGCTCTACAAATTATCGATATCAAGTTATTTATAGAGTAGTGATGATGTTTGAAGTGTTAAATATTAATTTATTATTCATTTACAAGATATCTACCAGTCTCTCATATCGTATCATATGCATATCAAATATTTTGGAACACTTGAAAAGCCGAAAATTCTTGAACATCTTTTGAATTGCAAATTTGTATCGATGAGAGGCAAAAACAGTTGTTAACTGAATTCATGAGTATCACGCTTTAAACTAACTGTTTGTTGTATTCTCTTTTTATATTTCTTGTAGTTTTTCTATAAAATTGTTGTGATTGTTGTTGTGGTAAACGTGGTTGCTTTTCTTACATAAGTGGAAATCAGAATTTTGATGATGGTTTACATGGCAATCAGAATTTCTTGTTGCACGATTACCCAACGATTGGGCGGGCGGACGGTAGGGAATTCCTATACTCCTACACTCCTACACCTCTTCAGCCCCCCTCCTCGAACCCCTTAAGCTGCCTAGATAGCTGCTGCGTAGTGCAAGGCAAGTGAAGTGCATAAATCGCTTTAGCCAAACACGCGCTCTCGCATAATTTTCAATATCGTGCCAATAAAAAGGAGTTTGCAATGTTTTTTTTCTCCTCCTCCAACAGAGAATGATGTGGTATGAAGCAGGGAAATGGGGAAAGTGAAGTGAAGTGGTTGAAATTACATTTAAAATTGAACAGCATACGGGACTCGCAGCTCGCAACTCGCACATTTCGCAGCCACTTCCGGCGGCAATGGCTGACATTAGCACCTCGTCTCGACAAGGTGAAGGAGGCACTGGCACTTGCCAGGTGGCCAAGGGTTCTGCACACACACACGTGAAGGGGTTCAGGATGTACAAGATGAGGGGTAGATGCTATGGCAAGATTTATGTGCCATGTGTTTTTTTATAGCGGAATAAGCTGGCACTGCTCGAGGCAAGGCAATCTGCTCCAAATTTACCAACACAATTTTTCATATGCATAAATGTATGTTCGATAATATACGTAGCACATTAATACACACACACACACACACACATACACATTTACAATATATGCATATAATGTATATGATCATATATTACTTTGCTTACTGTTAAAGAACAATTTGCACTTGCATAAAATTCAACACTTTATTGTTCTTCAATGTAATATAATAACCAATTACTTATGAGTATATATTTTTTCTGTAACTGAATTTAATTACAGTTTTTTTTTTCTTTTTTTATTAGCTAATATTATAGGCTACAAAATAGCATTAAGCTTTTGTTCCCCACTATAATTATTAAATAATAAAAATCACCTTAAAGTTGTATATGTTTTTGTACCAATTGTATGAGCATCGCTGTATGTAATAGGTGACTGCATCTGGAAAATCATAATTAATTTACTAATAAATATAATGTTCAATAAATTCTCTATATAGCAACAAGTTAGATAAACCTGTCGATCAGAGAAATATGATTTTCTTGCCATAAATTTAGTCCCAGCCTCTTGATAACTTATAGGGTTATAGGTTATAGGGCTATAGGTAGTTCTCTTCTTTTAAGTTCAGTATAATATTTATATTTTCAGTACGATTAAGTATTAAGAGTAAGTATCCAAGTTTGTATTGGGAAAATAACTCCATATACAAACTTTGCTAAGGGTTGTCTTCTCTATGTAAATTTAAAAACTGCTTCGACTATCGTAAAGTTAACATTATCTGCATGATGAGAAAACTACCCCGAGTTTTCATATCATTTAATTAGTATTTTTTTACCAGCATTTAATTATAATGCATTAAAGTTGTCCACTTAATATTCCCCTCCAAGAAATGCCGTAAAATATTCCCTAAAACGAAGACGCTTAAAAGTAACAGGTAAATGACAGACAGACAACATGCAGTTGTCATTCGATTGCAGCTCAAGGAATCGAAACAAATCAAAGTTTTCCCGATGCACTTCATCCGATTGATGTTCCCCGTGCTGCGCTCTCCATCAACAACAAATCAATACCCCACACGCACAATCAGAGGAGTGGAGTGGAGTGGGGGAAAGTGGGACAGTTAAGCTGAGCAACTGGTCCATGGGTTGCTACTGGTGGACGGACGGACAGCCCGCAGCATTCAATCTGAGCAATTCAATGGCAAACGCAAACGCAAAAATGAGAATAACCCAAACAATCAAATCCGCTCCTTTGTGGATATCAATTCTCCTCCTCCTCTTCCCCCTAAATACCCAACTATTTTCTACATTCTCCCCTCTGTCTCTCTCTCTCTCTATCTCTTTCTCTCTCTTTCTCTCACTCTTACGAAGCCAAAAAGCTGGCAACTTGTCTGTGCCGCCAAATTCGTATTTCTTTTTATACCCGTCTTAAATCGAATTTACGGGTATATTCGTATATTCGTTGGAATGCAAAACTAATTTAATATATTCTCTGAATTTAACATATATCTGTGAATTTTACATTAGTTACTGTACTGTCATTCGGCTAGTTATTTGAGACCTTATATAGACATTGAAAACATTGGCCTCAATCTAGAAAGTACAATATATACATATATATGTATATGCTCGATAGGTTGTCTATCTCTAGACCTTAGACAAATTAAGAGCTAGAGCAAGTGGAGAGAAAGAACAGACTTCTATGAGTCTTAAGTATGTAGAATCAAGTTTATTTCAAATACATCTGCACTTTAATAGTAAAAGTGACCTAAAATTTTGTAAACAGCCTGAATTTTTTGGACATGCTCTGGACCCTAAGAAAAACACTGTTCTTATGGTGAAAGTTTCCTTTAAATACTGTTAAATCATATTATTTATTTGCATTAAAATCGTATATATATTAAGTTAGTTATATATTATATATATTATTAAATTTAAATTTGAAATTAACATTTATATTTAACGGGTATCTTTTAGTGAGAGATGAACCAAAAAGTTCTTACTTGTTTTTTGTGTATAGTATGTGATTCTTTTTGCAATGCGATACATAAACATGGCTGCAATTTATGCGCTGGGCCGCCAGCTGTGCAACCGCCTACCCCTTCCACTCTCTCTCTCTCTTTCTCCTCTCTCTCTGTCTCTCATCATCGTACTCTTCATCGCTGGGCAACAACAACAACAACTGTTGCCCTAGAATTGCGCGGACTGCCAAACTAACTTCAAACTTGCAATATAAACACATAAATCCTGTGCACTGATACACACAGATTCCGTTAGACAGTAGTTGTTGGCCAGAGAAAAAGAGTGAGAGAGAGGGAAAGTGGGAGAGAGAGAGGGGGAAGAGAGGGAGAGGGAAGTGTAGAAGGTTTTTGAGGTTGTAGGTTGAAAAACGCCAGCAGCAACTTTTGCGTACCTCGTACCGACAACAACCGAAAAAGTAGCCAGCAACAACAACCACAATAGCAACAATAACAACCATAACAACAACAACAACAACAGTTGCATTCAAAAAATATTATTGGGGCGTTCTTTTTTTGTTGCTGTGGGCGTGTTGGCATCAGTAAGCGTGGGCACTGTGGAAATGCGCAAAATGGGAAAGCGGTCAACAACAGCAACAGCAGCAACAGCAGCAACAGCAGCAACAGCAGCAGCATCAGCAGCAGCAACAACAGCGACAACAAAAGTTGCACCTTTTGCTAGTTTGGCAGGCAACTGGGGAAGAGAGGGGGCGTGGCAGGGAACATTGCTTTCAAATGATGGAACGCTTAGTTTTTTATGCATGGAACTTGTCGATGGCAAAAGTTGAATTATTGCGAATCGCAGCAACTACCACTGCCAAGAGAAACGGGAGAGAGTGAGAGAGATGGTTACAAAGACGACATGGAAAGAGAAAGAGAGGAATTGTAGGCGACAGCAGCAACACTTCTCATGCATAATGAATGCGCTTTGAACGACGACGACGACGATGAGTTGAGTTGAGTTGAGTCGAGTTGAGATGAGGACCAAAAAAAAAAAAGACGAGGAAGCTGCCAACAAGCAGACAACAAGCTGTTGGACTTATGTGGCTTATGGTCTATACTAAAAGGGACAAATGGACAAATGGAAAGCGACTTGCAACGTGGCTGTGGCATCTAAACATCGACCAAAGCTCGAGTAGTAGGTGCCACAAATTGTTGTGCGAAGCTCTTAAAGTTGCCATCAACTGTTGTTGTTGATGGAATCCTTCAACTTGTTGATGAATTTCAGTAAATTGAGAGAAAAGCTCTTAATTGTAAACTTGTCTTTACAAATTGTGTCTGCTCTTTTGGATATATAGAAGAGATATCTGCTCAACAGTTGATTAATTTACGTTACATTTGAAATCATATTTATCTATAAGCACAGAAAGTAAGACAGTACTTAAATCCAAGTTAAGATCTCACTCTAGGTTGGAATCTTTAATAAAAAATATAATTACAGACAAATACAATACCCTATTTTTTAAGATCCAAAATGGATCCCTTGAATGCAATCTGGCAAATAAGAAATTCATTACACAAGCCATTCTTAAATGATATAATAATATTGATATCAGGAATTCATAATAAAGTATCTTAAGGATAAAACTCACAAATTTCAAGTTAAGTAATTATTATCTGAAATATAAATAAAACATCTTTGATTTAAAATATTATTACAATCAAATACTATAGCCTATTTTTTAAGATCTAATATTTGCTAGAAATCTGGCAAATAAGAATATTGTTATATGAGACTTTTTGAAATGGTTGTTTTGGTATAAAGAATTCACTTAAAAGTAATTAATTTACTAATTTAGAAATAATTTATTATTATCTTGAATATAAACAAGAATCTTTAGTATAAAATATAATTACAAGCAGTTGATATCTCCTAATTTATAATATCAAATGGTGAGTGGCAAATAAAGAATGTATTACATGACACTTTCTGAAATGATTGTTTGATATAAGAAATCTATGATAAATTATCTTAAAGATAAGACCGACATATTAAGGACAAATTATTATTATCTTAAATATAAACAAGCTTCTGTATTATAAAATATATTTACAAGCAGCAAATGGTGACTTTGCTAGCAATCTGGGATTGAAAATCAATTTGTGGAGTCTCGTATATCTGTAGTTAATAAATAAATAAAATGGAGGTGGAGGAATATTTTGAGTGCAACTGTAGTTGTGTTGCTGGCAATCACTAAATCAATGTTGGTATTGGGCATTGTGTGAAAAGGTATCGCCTGGTGGCAACACCCGGGGGCAGGCCGTCAATTTGGTTACCACACCGAACATTTCACAATGCAACCGAATTGTAATTGACGCCGACACCGACACCGATGCGGAGCTCAGCCTTAGGTCGAGTTGACGGGGGTCGAGTTTGTTGAATTTGCCACAGGCTGTGAGGCTCTCTGCCACTACTGCAACTATGTATAGAGTTTTGTCTGATCTTCCTCCATCGAAATGCTATCATCATTTAAATGTTGATTGTCGGTTTGTCGCGTTTTTCTCGTTTCGTTTCGTTTGTGGCTCAGCAACAAAAGGCGCGGGCGCCACAGGCAATGCCCCAAAAAGTTGCACTGCAATATCGCTGACTGTTGCAACGTATCGAATGGCGCTGCAAATTGAAATGGATGCGAAAGAAGCGCTAATTTGATGACATCATGGGGCAAAGCAAAATTACTTGGGGGCCACAGAGAGACGAGAGAGAGAGAGAGAGCGAGAGAGAGAGATGGTGCAAGAGCATTTGCTAACTGTGCAACATGCAACACGGCCAACATCACTGGCTTCTTAATTAATGACACACCTTATGGTGGCCGTGCCGTGCCGTGCAACTTGCAACGGAAAACAACCCTCAAAGTGATACAGTTCTATATAGAATTGCCTCAGGGGGCGCTTTACCTTATTTAATGCTCGACCGCCTCCAAAGAACCCATTGTACTATATATACATATATATGTGTAGGGTCAGGTCAGAAGGGACATGCGTTCTATAAAATGTACATAATTAAAAATTATGAGCAGGACTTCTAATAACAAAAATGCCCGCTGGTTACCATCTCATTGACCTTTTCCTTTGAACAATTAAATTAAATACCCGTTAAATGAATGTCCAAAAGAGGAAAGAACCCAGATACTTTAATGAAATGCAGTTCCAAATGCATCAACAAATTAGATACAAAACGAATTCTGGAGTCGAGGGTGTTCAACTATGAAATGCTCAGTTCATAAATAAATACTCCAACATTTGGTATCATAATTTATTTAGCTACACTGACAGTTGAAAGTTGGAGTTCTCGATGCTTACCCTCATTCTAACACAAACAGAATTGGAAAGTTAAGGAATTTATTGGGGTTAAAGGTATGAATAATTACTAGCAGTTGGTTTTTCACTCTTGATAACATTTCTGATATTAGATAAACAACTTTATAGACAATTAAAATTAAGGAAAGCTGATTTTCGCTTCAATTTAGAGGACATACAGTTTTCTTTTAATTCAAAATTAACTCAAATTAAAACAGTGAAGAACTTACATATACTTTACCTCTCAGATACTTTTAGAAATAGAAACATAAACCTTAAAAATTGATTCAGGTTTATCTGAGATATGGTAGTCTCTTCGAGCGCCTTAAACCTTGTAAGGGTCTGACAACTTTCACAAGTTTAATTTTCTTTTAATTTGGACATTTTTAAATAAATTTTTAAATTTAGTTAGTTACATTAATTTTAATTAAAAATATTGCAAAAATATATATGTTTCGAAATTGAGAAAAATTGATTTTATTATTATTTTAATTATTAGTTACAGCTTTAAATAAAATAAATTGTAGGCAGATTTCAATTGGAATTTAGAGGACAAATCATAAAGAAAAATTCAACCCGTTTGAAAATCAGTTCAGTTTCGTTAAAGTTAGTCGAATATCGGCAGATCAACTGTTCACAGCTGTTCTATACAAATTGTGTAGTGTGGCCAAAAGTGTTTTTATTTAAAATACCCACAACTTCCATATTTATTTTCATTTGTTGTGCAACACTGGCGACAGCTGATTTCTGATTTCGTATGTGAATTTTGTGCTTTTATCTGCATTTTCAGATGCAAACCATGTACGTATATATTATGTAACTATATAATAGCGCAGTTGATAATATATTAAATTTACAGATTCCACTTTAGACCCTGTCATCGACATGGACAGTCACATTATCACAGTATGACTTGTTTGTGGCAGACAAAAAGAAGAGCTTCAAAGTTGGTTACAGAGAGAAGACAGTACGGTGAAGACATTGAATGAAGAACTCGTTTAATGGCAATTTATTGACAATATCGCATATTGTGTGAACAATTTGAGTTTGAACTTTTAGATCTTTGACTCTAAAACTACTTGAAGATTAGCTTATTTTTCGGAAATTATTCCTTTCATTCTTGTGCTTTAGGTATCTTTAAATAAAATCTGAGAGTTTCTCTGCAATGTATTAGTTAGCTGACCTTGTATATCTATCTACTATCTATATCGATGTGGTTAATTTTTCAATTGATGGTTGATAATGTAGTCTGGCTAACTGTCTGCCAACCAACTTGCTTTTGGCTTTTGCTTTTGTGTTGTGGCTAAATTTGAAAGTGGACAGAAATAGAAAACAAAGTCATGGCCACCACAATTGCGATAGTTCCCGGGAAAGTGCTACTAATTAGCCATGACCAATTACAAGATGTTAGCCAAGTTAGCTAGAGAGAGATAGAGAGAGAGATAGAGAGAGAGAGAGAGATGGAGAAGAGGCACTTACAAAAGCCGCTTTACAAAAGTGTCGCTCCAAATGTGTCACAATAAGATGACATTTTATTATTATTATTGGTCTTGTCGCGTTCGGAGCGGAAGTCAAATTGATGTTAAATAAATAAATAATAAGCTGTCTATAATAAGTGATGATATGGGCGTGTGGCATTTCGATTCCGATTCCATTTTCATTTTGGCCATTCGCATGACATAAGTCTAGCCAAACAAACCTGCGACATATTGTTGCAATGTGGGTGACATGTGGCAAAGAAAATAAACGTACAAAAATTATACAGAAAGTTTACTTTGCATCACATTCCAAAGACCATTAATTGTAATATCTTGGTTAAAACATATCTTGGCTTACAAATAAATGTAGCAAAAGAAAATTAAGACAAGATCATCAGAAATCTTTAAGTATAAAGCTTTTTAGACCCTGTACTTTAAAAAAGTACAAATGGGTCTATTACGTTTGTGCAAAAAAAAAATGTGCGTAACTGGCAGAAGGAGGCGTGGCAGACCCCATAAAGTATATATATTCTTGATCAGCATCAACAGCCGAGTCGATATAGCCATGTCCGTCTGTCCGTCTGTCTGTCTGTCCCTTTTTTGAGTTCCTAGATCTCAGAGACTATAAGAGCTAGAGACACCAAATTTGGCATGTATGTACATCTATATCTTGCATTGAACGAGTTTGCTTTAGATTTTTGCCACGCCCCCCTCTGCCCCCGCAAATCAAAATACAAAATTTTCAAGTTGAATTACAAGAGCTCCTTTGATGATAGCCCCTTGATTTTTAGTATGTATAATACAGACTATTCTGCAAAACCTATTCTGCAAATTTCATCCAAATCGGATGATAAACGCGGAAATTATTGAACTAACAATGTTACGGGCAAAATCAATCTCTGAAGTGGCGCCATCTATGGAAATTTTTTGAAACTGAAACAATCTGTAGTGATCGCTTTGCACTCAAAAAGTACAGGGTCTCCTACTGTCGAGCTTGCTCCACCGTAGCTTAATGCATTTTTTTTACTAATTTTGACCACTGCCATTTTCCTAGGCTTTACTAAAAGTACCACTGTATTTCTCTTATAGAGATCTTCTTAATTAAATTCATACCTCCTAGAACAAAATTGAAGTTTATTTCAAATCAAGAATACACTGCTTAATAAAATTCTTGTAGAGGATGGAAGTCAACTCTTATACTTCTGACAATGAGTTGAACACAAATGTATCTACACAAATATCTTATAAATTAGAAAGTGATCCCAATTCAAGAAATATTATATATAATTTATAAAGATATACCTTAAGCTGGTCAGCATTCAGTTAAGAGATATGTAAATCCAGATTGAAGTACATTAAGCCGCAGTCAATCAGCAGCAAGGACAATCCGACTGCCTTTTTCCTGTATCTATACAAATATCTTATAAATTAGAAAGTGATCCCAATTCAAGATATATACTTATATATAATTTGTAAAGATATACCTTAAGCTGGTCAGCGTTCAGTTAAGAGATATGTAAATCCAGATTGAAGTACATTAAGCCGCAGTCAATCAGCAGCAAGGACAATCCGACTGCCTTTTTCCTGTATCTATACAAATATCTTATAAATTAGAAAGTGATCCCAATTCAAGATATATACTTATATATAATTTGTAAAGATATACCTTAAGCTGGTCAGCGTTCAGTTAAGAGATATGTAAATCCAGATTGAAGTACATTAAGCCGCAGTCAATCAGCCAGCAAGGACAATCCGACTGCCTTTTTCCTGTTCAATGGAAAAGTTTAAACTGCCAACTGAAAATACCACACGCAAACGAAATCATTTACATTTTTACTCTCATTTTTTGCATTTTCATTTTGTTTCTTTGTTTTTTTTTTTGTTTTTATTTTGTACATTTAACATTTTTATTTGTATAATTTCCTTTTCATTGTTTCGTTACTTTTTTAATTTTGTTCTGGCCAAAATAAACTACCCATGAATTTATGCATACGACTGAGAATTCGTAGTGTGGAAATTGGAGGCTGGGCCATTTTCACCGTTTCGATTCAGATGAAAAGTTCCTACAGAGACTAAAAGAGAGAGCGAGAGAGAGAGAGAGAGAGCGAGAGAGGAAACAGAGGCAGCAAAAGCAAAAACAAAAAATAGCAAACAATGAAAATGCTCGCAATGAAATGCATTGAAAATTGAAAATCAATGAACTGTTATAATAACTTGCCGCAGAGTCAGAAACAAGCGTCGAGCGGCATCAGCATCATCACATACATATGTATGTATGTGTGTGTGTACATTGTACATATCTATATATCTATAGACCCACATATAGATACATATAGGTATAGTATGTATGTATGTATGATATGTATGAGTAGAAGCACATTTATAGGTACGTCTATAGCCTTAAATGCAGATGGGCGAGCCTGAAGAGAGAGAGAGATTCATTCAGTGTAATGCACCGGCAAAGGCGGCTTAACAATCTACACTGCGAGAAAATACCACAGGTTACAAATATGTATTTGATTTTATATTTATAATTTGATTTATGTGTAAATTTTTCTGTGAATTTGTATTAATTTTAAAAATTATTATATTTATTATATCCGCAATAAATATTAATTTTAGGAATTCAAAAAAATATAAAAAATATTAATTTATTATTTGAAGAAAACAGGTTACAAATATGTATTTGATTTTATATTTATAATTTGATTTATATGTAAATTTTTGTGTGAATTTGTATTAATTTTAAAAATTATTATATTTATTATATCCGCAGTAAATATTAATTTTAAGAATTCAAAATAAATATATAAAATATTAATTTATTATTTGAAGGAAATTTTCCAGCGTCCCAATTCCCAATTCTCCAACTTCCACTATAGTATAAGTTATTATTAATAGTAACAGTAGGCTATAAAAATAAAGAAATTAATGCCACACTAAAAAAAAAAAAAAAAAAAAAATCTCCATAGAATTCACATAGAAATATTTTAAATTAAAAGTAATAATTAGTTCATTAAAACTAGCCTTAATACATTGAAAAATATTATAGCTAGAATGTGAGTTTTTAGCTGACATTTTCATTAGTTTATGGTTACTATATATTTATTTTTGTTTGTATATTATAGTGAATAATTAAAATTTTTATAATATTTTGTATAATTGTATATTGTGCTGGTAGTTATAAAAATTCTTATTATAAACCAACTGTTTTTGTGTCTACTGATTAAATTATCATAACATTTGGATTTAAGGAAATGAATGTTGTTTTTTGCTTTACTTGAAGAACTTCTTGATATTCCTTACTACATAAAGTTATATACTATATTTAATCTTAAATTCAAAATTTGTGTTACAGTTAATTATTAATTAAAAGCGCTTTGCTTTAGTACTTTAGTACTATTTAGTACTTTGAAACACTAGAATTCTTAGCTATAATTTAATATCTTTAGAGAATTTGATGGGAAATTTATATAATAGAAAACTTAATCTCAAAATTCCAAGTTTTGTAACAGTGTATTAATGCATTGTATTTTGCAGAGTTTTTCGGAGTATCTGTCGATACGCCATTGGAGTTGGCTGTAGCTAAGATGATGGGAACTGGTGGAAAGACAACACGAGGATAAGGAAAAGGAAGGAAGCAAGGAGGAGGCTTGGATTGAGCAGGCTGTGTGGCAGAGGCAGAGGCAGAGGCACTGATAGAGGAAGAGGCAGTGTGGCAGTTCGTGCGTGCAACGCTCTTCATTAAACATATGTAACGCATTGGGTTACAAGTTGCCATCGCTAACGATTCCCCCATTCTTATTCCCATCACCATCACCATTCCCATCTCCATCTCCATGTCCACATTCAACTTCAACTGTGTCTGCTGCAATTGTGAGTCGGATGCAGCGATTAAAAATTAAATGTTGTCGTATTAACAAACAAGCTGCATCAGTTGCTGCCAGTTGCAGTTGCGTGGCAGTTGCATCTTTGGCCACAGAATTGTTGCAATGCAAAAAGAAGCAATGAAACGAGGAAAAAAAATTAAAATTAAAAGAAGCAAAAAAGACATAAAGGAAAAATAAAATGGCAAAAGACTCGACTCGACTCGGCTCGGCTGGGTATTGAAGCATTCCTGGTCGGGTCTCGTCTGGTCTCGTCTGGTCTCGTCTGGTCTGGTCTGGTCTGGTCTCATGGCTCTCATGGCTGAGCTGGAAATCCTTTTGTGCATGTAAAATGCATGAGGGTTTGGTGTGGCAGGCGAGCCACGTGTGAAATTTATGCACATATGTTGAATCCATTTAAAGAGAGAGAGAGAGAGAGAGAGAGAGAGAGAGAGAGAGCAAGACCATGTCTACAACTCCACTTTACTCCAATCCGCCTGCTCTCTTCCATTCCATTCCTGGTTCAATTCAGTACAGTCCAGTGGCATTAAGACTCTTGGCTAGGTGATCAAAATTCATGAAAAATCAAGCAAAGCGCGCATAAATTTCGGACACCGGAAAAGTGTGCACCAAAAAAGAAAAAGAATGAAAAATATGAAAATGAAATTGTTGGAAAATTGCAATGGCAACGGCAATGGCAACGGCAATGGCAATGGCCATGGCAATGGCAGTAGCTGTAAAATGGCCAAAATGGTCTCTGGCAAAAGGAGCAAGACATGAAAGTCATCATGCCAAGTCAGGACGATCAAGCGTATTAAATGAGCTGGAAAATGCATTCCGTCTTGCATGGGGCTCTTGGGGCATGAAGCTAATGGCCAAGAGTTGCACTTACTGCATAAGCTGTTGCTGTTATAGTAGTTGGCAGTCATTTGGGCTGGCCAAATATGCTGGACTCCCTCCCGCCACCACCGACCAGTTTGTCCTTGGGTGGCATATCAATGATGCCACCCCGAGGCTGATGAATGTTGCCAGTCGAGTCGAGTCGAGACTTGAGCTGTGTCACATCAATTAACACACATATTTCTCCTAAGCCCATAAAAATCTTCTTTTTCTTATTTCACATTTTCTCAGTGAATTGCCATGACACAAAGGGCCGACATCATTGCATCATTAACATTCAAGTAAATAATTTGAAAAATTAATGGAAAAAAAGTAAATATATAAATATTGCATAAGCATCGGACAGATTCAAGTACAAATAAATAAAATGTAAAGTCATTTAGTTTGGCTGTCAAATAAGTAAATAAATAACCATGCATATCGATAATAAAAGCCAAATAACAAATAATAAACAATAATTATGTTCACAAAGAACAATAACATACAAATAATATATATACATATGTATATTTGTATAGTTGATATCATATATATCCAAATAACAAAAAAACTCGCTTTGCGTGGCTTTCAAGGTGAGCTTTTTATACCCAAAAGATACATAAAAGGCATTTTAGTTCTTTATTATCACTGAGAGACGATTCTGTATACTAAGCTATATTTGTCTTAAAAGCCAGAGGTTAAATAAGTTTAAGCCAAATCATATAGTATCCAAATATTGGATACTATAACTCAAATATACAACACAAGAGAAAAAATGCATTAGCCTACGGTGGAGCAAGCTTGACAGTAGAAGACCCTGTACTTTTGATTGCAAAGCGATCACTACAGACTGTTTCAGTTTCAAAAAATTCACATAGATGGCGCCACTATAAAGATATCAGCTGATTTTGTCCGTAACATTGTTAGTTGAATATCATTCGATTTGGATGAAATTTGCAGAATAGGTTCGGACCATAGTCTATATTATACATACTAAAAATTAAGTCGCTAGCATTAAAGGTGCTCTTGTAATTCGACTTAGAAATTTTGTATTTTAATTTGCGAGGGCGGAGGGAAGCGTGGCAAAAATCTAAAACAATCTCGTTCAATGAAAGATATAGATGTACCTACATGCCAAATTTGGTGTCTCTAGCTCTTATAGTCTCTGAGATCTAGTTACTCAAAAAAGGGTCAGACGGACAGACAGACAGACGGACATGGCTATATCGACTCGGCTGTTGATGCTGATCAAGAATATATGTACTTTATGGGGTCTGCCACGCCTCCTTTTGCCTGTTACGCACATTTGCACAAACTTAATAGACCCATTTGTACTTTTTCAAAGTACAGGGTCTAAAAATCATTTAATCTAAAATGAACAGCAATTACAAAGACATGAATCATCTCAGCTGATTTGGATATGGATGATCAGGATTTGGATGATGGGAATATGACTGATGAGCATGTTGATGATGAAAATGAGGAAATGAGGAGGATTAGGACACGGACATTAGACATTACAACTATTGAATTAAATGCTAATTAATAATAAACAGAAATTCAACTTAAAAATATGCATTCTATTTTGTTTTATGGTCTCCCTACCTTTCTCTTAAATGGGTTATAAGTATATTCATCTCCTAAGTTGCTTTAATAGAGTCTTACTAAACACCTATACGTATACTTAATACAGTCAAATTAGTGTCGTATTGTGTAAGAATAGTTTAATCGGCAATATTAAAATATTCAACAATGTTTCTTGCTGTAAAGTAAAGTTGTAATTTGCCCGCAACGTAATCTAATTAAATTTATTTGTTCCTTAGCTAAAAATTTCGTCTACTTATTTGATGTCATCTCAGATTGTCGTCGCCTACATTAATTGGCATGTTTGGTTTGGCTAGCACAGCCATGTTGTCACTTTCAGTTTCAGTTAACAAGCATTTCATTAGCCTAATTTCAATAGCGAATCGCCGCTGTTTGATTGTTAAGACAGTCAAAAGCTGAAAGTAAAGCCCAAAGCAAACGCTTTCTGTCCAGCTTAACAATTCCCATTACCATAGTCGCCGTCTGTCTGTCTGTCCATGTTCTCTCTCTCTCTCTCTCTCTCTCTCTTTCACTCGCTTTTTAGTTGCTTTTCATCATTTGCTAAGCAAACAGAGAGCAAAAACGACACTGACAGCAACATTCGCTCAAAATGGATGGTCAACTGTCGCACGCGACGTATGCGCAATGTTTTATATATCAGTTTTTTTTTGCTCTATTTCTATACATTTTTTTTTGTTGCTCTTTGTGATTGCCATTAAATGTTTCTATCACAGCTACCGCAATGCTTTGGCTATTCCTCATCTGGGAAAGGGAACATCACAAGGTTACCCAGTGACTAAAAATCTGTTCTCGTCTGAAAGCTATAAAACCTGACCCATGAAAATGCACTGAATATTGCTGCTGGTTTAAGCTTTCCAATGAAAAAATATATAGTGCCATGAAAAGAGATGGCGCCAAAAGAAGATGCAGCTAATATTCTGCTTTTTTGGGTTAAATAAGGACATAAGGAAAGAATATGAGTAAACATCACAAAAAGGAACATTAAAAGTGCTGCGCAAAAATTATGAAATTTAATTTAAAAATAACTAAGTTACAATTAAAGCATTTAAGAATGTCTATTATGCTAAAAAATATTACAAACTATTTTGTTGCTTACATTCAAAGTTAAATTTTTTTAAAAATTATATATTTTGTTAATAAATCACATAAAGAATTCAAATAATATCACAGTCCAAATAAGTTCATTAAATTATTTCTACATTGAGACAAAAGAATAATATTAAATCTTTAACTTTGTCTATTATATTGAAAATGATTTGTTCTTTAAATTTGAAGTTAATTTTTACTTAAAATATTACAACATTTATGATAAAAGTTTTTATAAATCACATAAATAATTTCAATGACATCACAGACCAAATAGGTTTATTAAATTCTTATTTCTACATACACACAATTTGTCAAGTAGAGCCAAAAGAAAACAAAAAATACATATATGAAATCTTTAACTGATTAAGAATATAAACAATAATTATAATTTTCTTTTTGGTTCCAATCAGAATATCTCATTAGTTTGATGTGTTGGCTGAAAAGACAATTGTGTCATGTTAATTGAATATCATATATCAGAGTTCAGAGTTCAGAGTATCACTTACAATTGTCTGATGAATTGGATGAGTTAGTTGGGTAAGTTCTTTACACACTTGCTGCAAAGACACAGTACATTGTGAGTGGGTGTGGGCGTGGCAAGAGGCTGTTGTCCTGCGGACAAAGCTGTCATGGCGACCTGTTGACTGAGGAATAGTGCTTGAAGTTGTTGATTTAACTGTAGCTCAACGTCATCAGCAGCATCAGGTGACTGCGATTGTTCATCTGGACTCTGATCCAAGGTATCCAATGGATCAATTGATCCAGATGCCTGGTCTTCCATATCAATATCCAATTCTCCGGCTGGACAACGGGGCGAATGAAATGTATTTGAACGTGGCGATAATTTCGTTGACTTTTGCAACTGCAACTGATTGTTGAAGGCGTCGTGATAGTGCGAAAGTGTTTTGGTCAACTTCAGCTGCTCTGTAGTGTTGCAAGCTATCAGTTTCTCGGTATCGAAACTCCAGGGTATGTTAGCCTTGCGAAAAGCCGCCTGTAATAGCATATAGTTAAACATGGAATCGCTGTCATTTGCAGCCCGATTAATGATCAAGACACTGGCCAACGAGCCAGGAAAGATTTTGGCCATCAAACGACAAAAGACGACACCATTGCCGAGATTCTGTAGTTGAGTGTTACGTGGACTAGACATTGATGTGCTTTTGATCCATTCCATCAATTGTTCGACTTCATTCTGATCGCGATCAGGTAATACTGTAGAAAGACGAAAGTTGCCTAAAATGTTTACTACAAAAGTAAGTATAAAATAATTGTAAGAAAATTGTTAAACTTACCTCGTTTCATTTTGTAATGATTGCTACAAGATTTGTTGTGTTAATGACTTCAAATTGAATGTTGTTTTCGGATTGGGCTCAACTTGACGTAATCTTCATTAGCATACTCTGTTTCTCTTTATCTTCTTTTTGTCCTCCCTCCTTCCTTCCTTGGTCCATCTCTTGGTCTTTGTGCTGCCATTTAACACTTAACACATTGATTTGGCCACTGGCCAATTGGCTCATAGGCCACTCCACTTCAGGTAATTACAGTGGGCCAATTTGTCTTTATACAGAAGCTGCCCAATTGAAATTAAGTGAATTTCTTCATTTCAACTGAATGAGTGTCACATTGAATTAACTTCTTGCTAAATTTAGGATAAATATTAATTTTATTTTGCAACTGCATTTGAGGAATTCTTAAAGCCAAATGGGAGAATTGTGTTTACATTACAAAGAGAAATATATCGATAGAGCTATTAGCTTTTCTTGTTATCGATTCTGATTGTGGAAATCGATTAAGTGTCAGTCAGTAGAATATAAAATTAAAACAAACAAAGCTAATATTATATTATTATGCGATGCATTCTGTTTCTCTTTTTGATGCTTAGTTAAGAATTATTAAATTCTCAATCTATTCAATCATTAGTTATGAGTGCACTCACTTGGAAAAAGCTAATATCCTTCATTTCTAATTGTATTCATTTGCTAACTTACTCATTAAGCAAGTCCAGCTAAAGTTTATTCACTTTATTCAATCACAAGGCAGCGAATAACATTACACATTCCCCCCCCCCCCAAAAAAAAAAAAAAACGAGGATCTGCTCCTCTTCCTTTTGCCTTATTTTTAGATGTGGGATGTGTATTCTGTTTGTCTCTGGAATTCGCTTGTACTTTGCTTTGTGCTTCCTGCGATTGCTCTCTCTCACTGTCCTGTGTGTCCTGTGGTCAAGACGACCTCATTCCCAGTTCCTTTTTTTTGTTTTTTGTTTCTGTGCAGACAGCATGCAAATGAATGTTGCCCAGGATACGGCACGTGCTGCCATCGGGTACTTCTATTTTTTTTGTTGTTTTTTTTTTTTTTTGGGGCGACGGCGTCACCTTAATGCGGCCATTTCATTTGGTCAGAAGAAGAATTTGGTTGTAGTTGTGCCATCCTGTTGCAGGATACACACACACACACACACACACACTCGCACACTCACATACACATAAATAAAATGCAAACAATGCTTGTTTCATTTGCGTAATAAAATATTTATACAGGTATTTAGTTAGCTGGACTGCAAAAATAAAGCGCACAAGGAGCAAGCGAAAACTGCCGAGACCAACACAAAAATTAAGCGAAATACCAACCAAAAAGAAAGAAAAAAGAAAGAGAAAATTAAATTACAAAAGGAAAATGCTCAAGAAGAAAATAGACAGCTGTAAAATTGAAGAAGAAAAACATTCGGGAAATGCTTCTCACTTTCCACTTTAAAGCTAACTCTTTGCTGCCCCATTGTTTTGGGGTCGAAAACGCAAAATCGTCTAGACGTCATTTCTCAGCCAAGAGTCAAGAGAATCATAGTCGAGAATCCTGACTGGCCTGGCCAATATCCTTATTCCTGTCGCTGTCGCTGTTCGCGATATGTTAGATAAATCAGCACGCGCTGCGATTCAACCAAAAAAAGCAGAAGGAAGAGTTACAGTGAGCTACAGAAATTTGAGCATGACATGGATATTGCTTTCATTTATCATCGCTTGTCCATCTACGACAGACGAAAAAAAGAAGCCAGTGGAAGAGGAAACTGACCAGAGGATACGAGGCTAAGTGGACAATTCGCACCTTTCTATTATTATTAATTTTGTGTTTTCTATTTGCAGTATAACTAATTGCAGGTTTTATAAGAAACTACTATAATTAAATATATTGAAAAGAATTCATTGAGGAATTTTGGAGACTTAGTTGAAGAAAGAGAAAGGAAGCTGATTAAAGTTATGAATCTAAGTGGACAAAGCTTTCCTTTACATTATTATTTATAGCTATTACAATAAAATATTATTTATATACTATAATAAAGTCAGGAACCTGCGGAATACACATTAAAATCTAAAAATGCATTAAGCTACGGTGGAGCAAGCTCGACAGTAGGAGACCCTGTACTTTTTGAGTGTAATGCGATTACTACAGATTATTTCAGTTTCAAAAAATGTCCCTAGATGGCGTCACTTCAGAGATTGATTTAGCCCGTAAGATTGTTAGTTCAATAACTTCCGCGTTTATCATCCGATTTGGACGAAATTTGCTGGATAGGTTGGAACTATAATATGTATTGTACTTACTTAAAATGAAGGTGCTAGCTTTAAAGGTGCTCTTGTAATTCGACTTGGAAATTTTGTATTTTAATTTGCGGGGGCGGAGGGGGCGTGGCAAAAATCTAAAACAAACTCGTTCAATGCAAGATATAGATGTACATACATGCCAAATTTGGTGTCTCTAGCTCTTATAGTCTCTGAGATCTAGTTACTCAAAAAAGGGACAGACGGACAGACAGACAGACGGACATGGCTATATCGACTCGGCTGTTGATGCTGATCAAGAATATATATACTTTATGGGGTCTGCCACGCCTCCTTCTGCCTGTTACGCACATTTTTTTTTGCACAAACGTAATAGACCCATTTGTACTTTTTTAAAGTACAGGATCTAAAAATGTTTGTTTATACAATTAGCTTGTGTTTGGTTGTTTCAGACAATTTAAGGTTAGAGGTTTTCTTTTTATAGTAACTATATAATGTAAGTAACAAGACTCAAGATGTGGATGGGGTTTTAACTATTATCCAATTATTTTGCTTTCCTTTTAATGACTTTAAGTACATAGATCAAAGTGTACAAATTATCCACCTTTTAGCTACTTTAGTGTTGTACCAGGTATAAATCTCCAACTAACAAATACTTTTAAACGCCTTTACCAAACTAAAAAAATTGTTAATTCTTATGATAATCTACATTTATTTTGCCAAATATTTTAGTTTCAATAGCAAAAATTCTTGTTAATTGTCCCTTAAATATTTATTTATCTATGAAGAACGGCTTAAAGGAAAGTATTTATACATATTCAGTCAAAAATAAAACTAAAAATATAATAATTAAATTAACTCAAGCTTTAAAATCAAATCTGTTATTACAAAAATTACGCTGTTTAGTAAAACAATTATTTGATCTAATTGTGAGCAGTCTATACATAATAAAATTCAATTAAATCAGGTTCCCTTCTTGAAGGTTGCTTATTTATATATTTTATAATTTAATTAATTAATTAATAATTTTAACAAATTCTTTGTTTTTTACAATTATAGAAAGGCAACTTGAATATCTGAGCTACTGTTCTTGGGGTTGCTTGGTCCTAAGTTTTCGCAGGTAGACAAAATGCGAAATATTCAGATGCAGTCAAGTCAAGTGGTTATCATGGCCATGGAATTGGCTGCGGTGGTTGCGGTGGTTGCGGTGGTTGCGGTGGTTGCGGTGGTTGCGGTGGTGCAGGCGATGGTTTTGACTGTAACGTGCTTTATCGCAGAGACGTTAATTAATCTGTGACGCCTCCAACATGATTGTTGTGGCTGCTGCTGCATCTTCGTGCAGGTCGAATTGCTGCCATGCCCCCGATGCTTGCCCCCAAACACAGACAGACAGACAGACAATTGTTGTTGTCGTTGTTGTTGTTGTTGTTTGCCTCTTGCGAGGCTGTAAACATTTTTAACACGTTTTACGAAACGGAAATTCTTCTAATATTTTTACATAATTTTATGTGCGCCAACAAAAGGCACCTCAGACTCAAAGAGTTGCAGATAAAGAGGAGAGAGAGAGAGAGAGAGCGAGAGAGAGAGCGAGATGGAGCGAGGAAAACACGACCACAATGACAATTAACAAAATAAACAAAATGTAGCAAAAAAAAAAAAGAAAATATTAAAAAAGAAAACAATATTGAGTGAGTTGTGGACTGTGGGGTATTTAACACTTGAATGACACTAGAGAAGGGGTTAGCTTAGGTGTCTGGAGCGGGCGGGGTGGGGTGGGGTGGGGCAGGGAGCAAGGGGGATGAGGTGAGGCACTTACTTGCCGTGGCACACAAAAGCAGCGCTGTTCGGTTTTTTTTTTGTATTTAATGTGCGGTCAACAGTCAGGCAATGTCTAAATTTGAAATGTCAGCGTTGTCAACGGCAATTTAGTCGCAACAACAACAATAAGCTGCAACATATTGTTGCACAATGTTTGTGCTTTGGTTTTTTGCGTTGACAACAATTACACTTGTACACACAAATAATGCACAATACAATACATACATACATACATAATAATAATTACAAAAAGCTTTCAAATGCGCTTTGTTTAAATGTTGTTTTCGTCGCCGCATTTGGGCATTTTGTGTTGTGTTGTGTTGTTTTTTTGGGGCCTTGGCACGAGCACGAAACATGCGGCATGCGGCATGTGGCATGATGCATGGGGCATAAACCATGGCCCATGAGTTTGCCCAATACTCACACTCTATCTGTACTGTGCTTGTGCTGTGCTGTCTGCAACCTTTGCCACCTTTGACACCAACATTGCCACAGCCTCACCCTGCACCCTGCACCCCTAAAGGGTCGTCTGTTCAACGAGCTCTTGTGCAATTCTCTCTGACTAAGCACAATCTTTCAAGTACTACACCTTATTATTATTACAAAAAATATATATTAAAGGTAAGTATTTATATCTTTTTATTTCTTTTGAGCCTTGACCAATTGCTGGCCCTCAATATTTTTAAGCTCGTTTTTGTTATTATTTCAGATTCTTTGACAAAACTGAATAATCATTGATGATACTACAACTAAACAAACAACAGACGATCTTTGACAAGGCTTCCATGACAAATTGCGCTTTGGCTCTGTGTTTAAGGCTGAACAAATTATATATGTGAGACTAAGAATACCCTGTAAAGGCAAATTTTCATTATTTATTTATATACCTATTAATTATATTATTGATTCTCCTATTTTATTAATTAATTTAGTGCTGCAAGCTGTAATCTAATCATTTTGACACTGGAAATAAGAATAATAAATGTGTTATAATTTAAATTTAATTTATAAGACTCCTAAAATTGTTCCCCTTGAAAGTAGTTAAATTTGTAGCTACATATATTGGTTAAATATGTTATTTAATGTCACCTCGATTTCCAATATTTAATTGATTTGTTTAATGACTCATTTAATAACTCATCAAGCATTCTGCATAGTTTATTAAATAATGCAGTTAACCTAAAGTAAATTAGTTTAGTTAAAGTAAAATTGCATATACTTAATCAAATGAAATTTAAGAATTTACCTAAATCTTATCTATTTCTAATGATTATTGGAATAGTTGAAATTTGTCAACTAAAGTGTCATTTAAGAAATTCAAATGATTTTTGTAAGTGTTAAAGTTTTGAAAGTTCTCCAGTTTCATTGAGTGCATTCATACGTTCTTTTGAGTAGCTTCATTTCTATTCAAGATGTCATATACAGAAGCAGACGCCAAGAAGCATCAGTATAAGAGAAACTACACCCATACACACACACACACACACACACACTTAGAGGCGGAAAATAGTCAACGCGAATTAGTGACACATTTTCGAATTCGATATAAATGTTTTTACTGGGTTACTCGAGCGCATTGTTGGAGCGGGAGTCATAAGATCTGCAGAAAATAAAGAGAGCTGAGAGCTGAGTGTGAAGGGGGAGTGGGGTGTGGGTGGAAAGATATATGTCGTCGTCAGCCTGGTTGCAACATTGATAGTAATTGCAAGAAGCATGCACAATTGCAGTCGCTTGGAGCTTACTAAAAACGAGACGCGTAATAAATCCATAATCCAAGGCGACAATTTGAATCATTGCACTGTAAATGCAATGGCGTTAGCTCTGTGAGTGTGTATCTCTGTGTGTGAGATAGAGAGGGGAGTGGGGGGAGGGGATAGAACATGGCAGTTCGCAGTGCAAAGGTCTTGGGTTTGTGTCTCTGTCTCAGTCTCGGGTCGAGGCAAACGCTTGACAGTTAACGGCGTTGTCACAGCTGCAGCTCCAGTTTTCAGTTTTGCAGTTTTCAGTTTTGCAGTTTTCCAGTTTTGCAGTTTTCAGCTCAGCAGCCAAAAGACAAGACAGTCGCAGTCGCAGTCACAGTTGTTATCCCTCCCCCTTTTTCCACCTTCTTTTCTTTTCTTTTTTTGTTTTATTGCATTTCACTTTACTGGCTTTCAGTTCTTCCTGTTGTTGCTGCTGTTACTGTTGCTGTCCTGACGCCAAATTCATTTGCTCTTCATCCAAAAAAAACGAAAGGAACAAAGAAGGACTTCTACCCAGTTCGCCAGTTGCCGCTGTCAGGCATGTGAAAATTGCATTTTATGCTGCGCTACTTGCCACACTTTCCCCCAAAATCCTTGATATACTTTCTATCTCCTCCACAGGATGGATCCTTGTGCTGTGTGTTTGCCTTTGCCTTTGCCGTGGCAGTTAAAATAATCATAATAAAAACACAAAATCCAGAGAGTCGAAGACAAAGCCAAAGACATAGCATACGAACTCTGAAATAGGATTGGTAATAAGATGGCCAAGAAGAAGAACAAGAGGGAAAGCGCATTAAAGCAGCAGCAACAACAATAAATGTCAACATTTGCCAGTGCACTTTGCCAAGGCAAACAGGAATAGGACAGGACAACAGACAGGACATCAGTAGCAACTGAAAGCTGGACATGGACATGGACACATGGGCAAAGGAATAAACCTGTATGCCTCACGTCGGCTTTGTTATCTTGATCACAGCAAAACAATCCATTTAATTTGGCCTTAATGAAGTCTATGTGTGTACGTACATTTTTTGAGGTCATCTAACACTGACGCCATTCGATTTATTGGCCAACTCTTTTCAATTGGCAGCGGATTTTCATGTTGCGGTTGCTTGGCAGCCACTCTACCAAAAACTCTGCCAAACCCCGGACAACTCTTTCTTTCTCCTTCTCTCGCTCTCTCAGTATGTTGATGTTAATTTGCAAAATTGCTTTTGGTCTGCCTCTTTTGTGGCATGCAACACACAACGTTTATTGGCATAACGTTATCGCCGTATCAGCAATGCCAGCCAATTCTTTGTAATACGGCTTACAGAAGAACTGCAATTGGACAATTGGACAATTGGCCATTTGGGTTGGTTTCCTTCTCAATTCAGGTGCACAAATGCTGCTTTGACTATTTTTCCTAAATCAGACAGGGGTCTATTCTATCCTGTTGACGTTGTCCTTTTGCAGAAAATGCCCTTACTAACATGGCTAGCTTAACTTATCGATTATAGCTTATCAATTGCTGTATAGACAGCTCTGTTGAAACTTGAAAAAGGATGGCAGTAATTGAATTGTTTCTTTTTCTTGATAAGGTTTAAAGAGATTATTTACCAAAGAATCATGTGTTATTGAGTATCAAAGACTAGAGAGATTTATTTTATTTATATTTCTGAAACTCTTTTTACTGACTGATCATTGTGCAGCAGAATTCGTAAGAGCTATGAGGCTGAAATTTAAAATCTAACCTTTTTCCAATTTGTCTCAATTTGTACCGAAATGCTTCAGGAGAATTCTAATCCAAGTTGGACTCACTGCAGTTGCTGGGACATGGATTGGGTGGAGGAGGAGGAGTAGGTCAGTCCTTAGAGCAACCAATTGGGTCAAGTGAACATGTCATACACATGAAATGCAATATTGAAATAGCTGCAGCTCTAAGACCAGGTAAGCCTAATTATTCGTCGTCGTTGGCCAAAACACACACAGTTTGTTAATGCATGGAGATTGGATGCTGTTGTTCATGAAGGTGGAATCTTAAATAAGTAATGTGGTCTGGCCATGGCTGTCAATCATGCGTTGGTGTGATTACCTTTTTGGCCAACGGTGACCCGATGACTGTTGACCTGTAACCTGTAACCGTTGAGCATTGACCGTTTACTTGGCCTGGTCAAAGTTCAATGTGTAATGTGCAATGTGGAATCTGGAATTTGGAATGTGCAAGTTTGCAAGCTGCCTGGCATTTGGGATTGGGCTGGGGCTGGATTGGGTTGAGTTGGGTTTTTGACCCAACCACTTCGACCAGTGGTACGATATGTCAATCAGTAAACGAGGCCAACACGTCGTCAGTTCAATTTGGTCCACAAAATATTCTGATATGCCATGAAATGCGAGCAAATAGGCGGCGATAAATGTTTGGCAAAATGTTTCAACTAATTCCTCGTTGCATTAATTAAATGACTTGCTTTGCTTTTCCCTCTCTCTCTCACTCATTTCACACACACTCTGTGCCCCGAGAGCAATGTGTGCAACGTGCAACCTGCAACCTGCAACGTGTGCGTTGTGCATTGAAATTGATTGAGTTCAAAATGCAAATAGTGAAAAATAGCACAAAACGCAATTGTAAAATACAATTTTTGGAAAAATTTAATAGTATTGCCATTGGATGAGAGCGAGATAGTTATAGATCGATTGCAGGTGTGAGAGAGAAAGAGAAAGCGAAAGACAGAGCGGAAGAGAGAGAGAGAGGGTGAGGGAGGCAACGAAATTGAATTGTGAATTGGAATATTCGTGCAACTTGTGTGCTCCTCAATTGATTTGGTAAACAAAACTTTTCAAAAGCTATGTTTAACCAACAGTTTTTAGACCCTGCGCCTTAAAAGTACAAAGGGTCATTTAAGTTTGTCAAAAGAGAAAAGATCACTTAACAGGCAGAAGGCATAAAGTATACATATTTATTCATGATCAACAAATACCTTGATCTCAGAGGCTCTAAGAACTAGAGACAACAAACTTGGCAATTAAGTTTCTCTATATATGTATAAAAAAGAATAGCTTCGTTTTTTAATTTTGGCACACTTGAATTAAAAAAGATACCGCCTAACATATAATATATATATATTCTGGATCTGTTCTTAAGCTCTTAACTAAATTTGGCATTAAACTCGAGAGGTTTGCAATAATTAATTTAATTTTAAAGATGTTGCTCCTCCAACATACAATATAAAGCTGATTTTACAGAGTAGGTACAGGGTCTCAAAAAGTCGTGTATGCTCTATTAAAGCATTTTGCCGTTTTTAAATTTATTATGCTATTGATATTTATATGATTATTATTTGCACAGACTACTATACATATTATAAAACAAATATAGTCTAAGTCAAATATTTTATAATATAGTTGTAAATACACGGAATTTATGCATAATTTCGAAGCCTTACAAAATCTGTATTTTAAATATGCCATACAAATTGAAATTATTATGTATTTTAATAGTCTTAAAAGCTATTGATGCCAAGTAATGTTGAACAATTAAAACGAAACTTCAATTTAAATAAGGAATTTGCCATTAAATTCTATGTTTATTTTGAACTTTTTGAAATTTTAAGAAAAACTTTCTTTTCTTACATATGTTAATTTGTTTACTAATACATTTTTGGGATTTCAGATAGTTATTTCTAACATTTCTTTCTATTTCTATTTGAACCCAAAGCAGATTTCAACAGGAATATAATCTTTAAAATTATTTGACAGTCTAGACTCTAGAGATATCATTTCGTAATACTTGTAAGATTTATCCGACAAGTTGCTGGTACTTTATAGTGACTTTAAGATGGTATGCTTGATTGCAGACTTAAAGCAACATCGAGTAGAACTCAATGTCAGATGAACTCACACGTGTCTGTATCGCTCTTTGCCGCAAATGGAAAAGCACTTTCTCACTTAGTGGCAGCGTGTACTTGTGTTTGTGTGTGCGTGTGTGTGTGTGTGTGTTTGTGTGTGTTAACCAAAATCAAGCCGACTATTTTGCATACGTAAATAAAAATAAATAAATTGAAATACATGCCACCTTAGTGGCATCCAAAACAGCCAGCCCCACCTACTTTTTCACACCCTTACAACACGCATGTAAATCGACGTTTTACAACACAAATGCCACCTGTGGGGCACCTCCCACCCCACCCCACCTGGCTTCTGCTCCTGCTCCTGTTCACTCGTTGTCTGGGGTGTAGTTGGCAGCTTACAGGTAAATTTGCTTTTTCTCCATTTTTACAAGAGAAGAGAAGAAAAGGAGTGAGTTGGTAGCTACTGTCAATTGTTGAAATGCGTGGTCGGTCGTCTGCTCTCCTTTTTCCATTTTCTCGACATTCACTCCCACTCCCACTCCTCTCTCTCTTTTTCCTCACTGTCTGTGCTAGTATTTTGCATATTTTCCGATTTTCAGCAAAGCTAAAATGGGCATCGTTTGTGCTTCACTTGATGTCGCTGCTCCACACACACGACTACCCATAGGTATGCAGATTTTTCCTCGTTTAGCTATGTACTATACCTGCGAATGGAATTCACTCAAAAGAAAAGGAGAAGAGTTACACTTTAAAAAGAAAACTATATATCGGTATTCCTCAAGCAATTAAAATTATCAAACTTCTAGAAGAAATTTCAACTGTTTTTGAAAGCAAAGTAAAATCATTTAAACATTTTCAGAGTCTTCGCAAGATATGATAAAGAACGGAAATATTATCGTATTTGGAATCCAGTAAAAAAAAGAGAAGAGTTACACTTTAAAAAGCAAAAATATATCGGTATTCCTCAAGCAATTAAAATTATAAAACTTCTAGGAGAAATTTCAACTGTTTTTGAAAGCTAAGTAAAATGTTTCTTTATGCAATCATTTAAACATTTTCAGATATGATAAAGAAAGAAAATATTATCGTATTTGGAATCCAGTAAAAGAAAAATATATCGGTTTTCCTCAAGCAGTTAAAATTATTAAACTTCAAGTAGAAATTTCCACTCTTTTTGAAAGCTAAATAAATTGTTTCTTCGTTTAAATATTTTCAGAGTCTTTCATTATTTTATTTTCATATTTGGTCATTAATCGGGTCTGACTAAAATGTTCTAAATATTAACTCAAATTAGCCATTAGACATTTAACTCACATGTTGACTATGCGATTAATCTTAAATTCTCAAAATATAAACCTAATAAACAAACTTTAAATATTCCAATCACGAATCTCTGTGCACAAATAAATCTGTCAAGAAAAACTGAATAATTCTAGCTTCTTTTTTGTGAGTGCGTAACAAAATTTGGTTTTCTGGCCTTGGACCTTATAAAAATGGCTAATCGATTAAAGTGTTTTAATCAAATGTTCAGGCAGGTTTTTCTTTATGGATGGCAGCGCAATTACAACTAATTTACTGCCACCCCCCGCATATGCAATAAAATGAAATTAAATGCCATAAATCAATGCCAAATACGTTGGGAGCTGTCCCCCAAACTAAGAAGAGCTCATATTTACGACACACACACACACGCACACACACACATAATTGCGCCTTGACCTTTGACCAGATGATGTGCTATTTGGAGAAGGCCTTCAGGTCGATAGAAAAAATGCTCTGAGGACATTTTGAAAGCGCTTGATTAGATTATTAGATTTGTTTGAATTGAAAACCTTTTAGAGAGCTGCAAATTTATAATGGTATTGCGTCAGTCGAAGGTAGTTAATAGAATTGAACAGGTCATAGGATTTTAATGTCCTTATGGACATTCGGTGAAACGAACCAACAAAAAACAATAGCCAACATTAAAAACAAGCCAATCAAATGGTAGTAAAGTGGTCAACAGCTTTGTGGCTGACCTGTGTTCCAGTCCACCATCGACAATGGAATGTGGTGGTAATTGGGGGAGAGGGCCAATATAAGAAACCACCTGATCTGAAGGCTTCCCTCTCCATCTCTCTCTCTCCCCTTGCTCCCTTTTTCTATGGAGTCCAGCGGCAGCAACGAAAATAGTCACAATAAAATGCCAACTGCCAATAAACGTCAATAAATCAAACAATTGAGCGGGGCCAAGTTTTGTGACGCCGTGCGCCAAATAAGTCCAACTAACGTTTTTGGCTCCACCAAAAAAAAAAACAGCCAAAAAATAAAGTCAATGGAGCACTCTGAATGGCCACAATACAAGCCGAAACGCAGCTAAAACAACAATAAGAACAACAATAGCAAAAAGCCAAAATGACAGACAGGCCATGTTTTCATTGAATTCCAAATGCACTCGGTTCTTTCAACTCTCCTTAATGTTCCCGACGAGCATGATTGGCAAATACCCTGTACACAGGACTAAAGTGTTCTAAGTAAAAGAAAAGAAAGTATTAAAATATTACACATTAAATAAAATAATCAATTGGATCATTTCTAGCAGTTCTTAATGTTTATACATACCAGTAACTAAGGAATTTATCCAAAGAAATCCTTATTATTATTATAAACAAATGTATACATATTCTTTTTGTATCTTGAAAATACCTTGGCTAATTTAATTTATAAATCTTTGAGAAAGAAATAGTCAAGTTGTATAATTTATATGCAAGACAATACCCAAGTCTATTGTAGTCTTTACTATATTGAAATACCACTGATTAAACTAACACTACATTCACTATATATTCTGATGTTTTACAATACAAATTTATTCCAACTGACATTTAATTTAGACTATTGTTAACAATTTTGATTTTATAATGTGATATATAACGTTAAAAATTTTGATAGACTATTTTAATACTCGTTTCCTTTCCTTTCTTGTATTTTTCGATCGAATATCTAAGTGATAAACATTTGTTTCTGCTGCTTTTGATGATGAGATACTGGATAGTGCTTAGATCATATTTTGATATCCAACTGATATTCGAACTAAACATGTTTATGTCTATTTATATATGATGTGCATATATACTTGTGTGAATAAGTCTATACACATACTTCTGTATATAAGTTTGCGTTTGTGAGTATTTTGTATGGTTAATTGGATTTGATCCAATTAAATGTGATTTGCTTATGTTTTTGAATGTTTTGTGATACTATTGTGAATGATTGTGAACACTCTTAACGCGTGTATATAGTCTTGACCATGGATCCCTGCTTGACCATGGTATCCTTGTGTAATTGGTACTGTAAAACATAGGCACTCTCCATTCGAAGACCATCACGAAGCTTGCCACCGATTTCTAAGGCAGCTGCCTCATTACTGCCATTTGCTGTCCAGATCGATATCTTATTGTTCTTGAGTCGTATGTTGACAACAGCACCGCATAATTCATGAGCATAATCACAGCTCTCACCTATGAGAATGAGCATCGTATCCAGCCAGAATCTATCCAAATCAGTTTTATTGCTTTTAGTGAGGGTGATCACCCAACGACCTCCCTTAACATTAGCTTCATCCTCCCACATGGGTCGTATTCCCTTCTTGAACAGACAAAAATCGCAGCCGTTCTTGATATCTGATGGCTTCTTAATATGATTGATAAGACTCCAAAAGTTTTCGACCGTATTAAAGCTGGACACCTCGTGAAGCATCTCTTCCCAGGTCTTAGTGCGATCAGTCTCTAAATACCAAAGGGTCCACTCACTCTGCAAAGGATGATGCGGTTCCGATGGAGTATCATGAAGTTCTTCCACTTCATCATTATTCACATCAATATCATGGTCGCTATCGGATTCATGTATCGGAGTCATGTATGCCCCATGCGAGGTGCAACCACTTTCATCCGAACGTGGCGTTGAATTTGGGGAACCATTGCTATTGTTGCCGCTGCCACATGTTGCACTCGTGACACTCTCATAGCTGCCACTGCTGCTGCCACTGCGAGTACTAATCGAACCCGACTTACGAGTCTTCCTGGTACGCGACCCGCTTTGCACTGGCGCTGTTGAGAATTCATCGTTGTTGGAGCACGACTTGAACATGGTCTTTGGATTGGCAAAGTTCTTCATTTTGTAAGAGTTCGACGGGTTCATATCACGCTGCAAGTACTAATAATAACTATACAAAGAGGTGCGACAATTAATTTACTTGCCTTTAATGTGAATAACTTGGATTCAATTGCAGTTTTTGGATTCCTCTGAACTTTCGCTTCAAAATAAAATTTGTTGCTTACGATTTTCAGATTTCTGATTATCACAACACGCAAACGATGTTACTTCTGTTCTAGAAAGCAAACTGAATGACTGACTGACTGAATTCGTAGAAAACGGATACTAGATGAACAACTAGACTTCAATTATCATGACTTTCAGTCTAATTTTCAACAGCAGGGTTGCAAAGCTTCGAATTGGACGTTAACAAATTGTCAGTAGTATCGAATTATTTGTATATCGAACTCTGGTCGCTTCGTTCTATCGATAAATGTTCGCTCTTCGTTTAGTTGTTGCCAATTTATCGAATTGGCGAATTATTAAAAACCAATTGATAATGAATAAGAAATAAAGAATATGAATTATTTTTTTATCTTAATATTTATTACTTTAATCAGATCAAAATTAATTAGATTTATGTTGCGTTCAAAGCTTTAGCGAATTTTATAACACTTAGAAATGACTGCTCTCATTGGTTTTGTAGGATAATATTTTGTGTATTGAAATTGATTTATCTAAAAACAGCTTCCAGGCCTGAACAAATTTACTTATATACCAAAATTAAAGTATATGTTTCGTCTCGTTCAGGACTGTGTCTTTAAATCTATTGAAAGAGGGAAAGAAAAAAATAAAGATTCAGTTTAAATAAGTGCAAAAAGTTGGATGCGTTACTTCGAATGCGGTTCGCTTTTAAAAGTGCAGACAAAGTGCAACAATCTTTTCAACTGATTGATACGTACAACTCACTTGAAACTTGTTCAACTAATTATACCTTTCCAATGCAACAACCTCAGAGAGGTTGTGAGGAGAAGAGGAAAACACACACACACGCACGCACACACACACACTTAAATGTGAGCTCATCGAATGAAGGTGAACTGAATTCTTTTTTTTTATTCCTTTTTCTTCATCTGACTTTTGAGAATAAACAAGAAAAAAAGGATACAAAACTGTCGAGCAACACGACACTATAATACCCTGCATCTATAAAACCTAGGCCCCTTATTATCCAGTCAGTGTTTAGAAGTCTTTATATCTAATTTGGAATCTATGTACATACTTAATGGGATCTCCCGTCCCTCCATTATTAATTCTTTTTTCTTGATGAAATTCAATACTGAGCATTTTCTTAGCATATGAATAACTTTTATTCAAATAAGCCTCTCAACAAGCTAACCTTTGCATTTGTAGGGTATACAAAATTTAAACTATATATTGATTTAAGTTGTGAATTGTGTGCAGTGTCGAATACAGAGTCGGATTTTGACTCCTGTAGGAATCGAATACCCAAAGCCCAATTTCAATTCCAATCGCACGCAAAACTTGACGAGTTTCTAAATAAATATTTACAGACCCACACACACACCCACACCTACACACTCTTATGTACACACACACACACACACACGAACACACACTATACTCGAAATACACTCGGCCAACACGCTGGAGCAACACTTCACGCATTTCTTATTAGCTGCACTTCAAAAACTGTGCAAAGTTGTGCTCCAAAACTTATTATGGCATTTCGGTAAAAGCACGAAGAAACGGAAGTGGAAGAAAGACGAAGTGGGAAAGTTGATGGGGGGAAATAGGAAGGGAATAAAGTAAGCCAACTTTAACTAATGGCAACATTTTTGTTTGCTCATGTCGAGTGTTATTGAGCCAAAGCAAAAGAGCAAACTTTTATTTGGCTCCGGCTGTCATAAGTTTAAATGGGGTTATTTGGCGGAACCGAGAAAACAGGGGAAAGTCAAAGGAAGCTCTTGGCCAGCCAAAAGGATATATGTATGTATGAAAAATGTCAAGTCCGAAGTATGCCAACAAAATCGTAGGACGGACCATGGCTAGCAAATATTTGTGCAAAGGCCAAATGGAAACCAAATCCTGAGCTGCTAAATTCAAAATTGAGATTCCAATTAGTCACAAGCTGAGTGCATGCATTAGCATCAAACCAAGGCATTATCGAGAATGAGAACGAGAACGAGAACGAAAAAACACCTTGTTTGCTTGAGTTCTTAACTTCAAAGAATTGCATCTTCATCCAACATCTAAGGAATTCGATTTTGCATTTTCATTTAAGCACAACAGGACTTACAAATGTTCATTAGGAACCGAATCTTCTTAAGCTACAAGAACGCTGTCCTGTAAAACTCCAGTTCTCAACCGGTAAGAAGTCGATTAGGTATTCCTGACGTATTAATAAATCAGAAATTATAAATAAAATGCTTAGGCTATTTTACTCAATAATATGTATATTTTAACTGCGAAAACTAAGCACAAAAAATTCACATAAGTTGAAACTCGATTAATATCAATTTTAAATAAGAACATAAAGTTAATTTTAGCACTGCGTTTGCTCCGCAATCCATGGTTGTAACATAACCTGATCCAGCGGTAGACGATTTTCAGGATTTAAAACCAAAAGCTTGGATATTAAATGAGCCGCTGCCTTCGAGACGTATTCCGGCAGCTGGTAGTCCACTTTCAGTATCTTTTTGTATGTCTCATCATAGTTATTCGCATAGAATGGTGGACGGCCCACCAGCAGCTCAAAGCACAGAACTCCCATGCTCCAAAGATCAACGTTCTTTGTATGTGGCTCGTTCAGTATCATTTCGGGTGGTAAATAATCAACTGTGCCACACAGTGTCATAAGCATTGAACTCGGCACGTGTACAGAACAACCGAAGTCGGCAATTTTTAGGACACCTTTGTGGCCCAATAGAAGATTCTCCAGTTTAATATCGCGATGTATAACATCCTTCTCATGCAAATAAATTAGAGCTGAACACAGGGCCTTAATGTATGTGGCCGACTGGCGGTCATCGAAACGTTTCAACGGTTGTGCCTGTAGAGCATTATAAAGAGTTCCTTGTGGTGCATACTCCAGGACCATATAGATGCGTGCATTGTCATGAAAGTAGGCATATAAACGCAAGATATTAGGATGACGAAGATGTGATTGAATCTCGATCTCACGGCGCACCTGATGCTCCTCATTAGATTCGGTGATTTGGCGCTTAAGCAGCACTTTCAGTGCAACCACATATTGGGATCCTTTTTCACGTGCCACATACACGTTGCCAAATTTACCACTGCCCAGTTTACGACCAATATCAAAATTGTTTAGTGCCCATTTTTTCTTAGGTTTCGTAGTTGTTGCTGATTCAGTACTCTCCTTATCAGTGTTGTTGTCTTTTGAGATGCTGGGAGACTCAGAGGTGGACACTGTTGGCATTTCTTCTCCTTCTTCCATTGCCTTGTTTGTTGGTGTTGATTGTGCAACACTTTCGTTGCTGCTTCCAGCAGGCGCCACGTTTTCTTTCTGCATTTCAATTGCAGCCTTAGTTTCTGTGACTGGCTTAATCATTATTGCATTTGTCTTAGCGCAAAGTTTCTTGCTTGGCTTCTGTGACATATTATGCACACTAAATATTATTTTGATTTTAATTTAAGAACTTGTAATCTCCAATAAAATTTATTGACAAACAAATTTTAGCAGCATGCTTTCTTATATAAGTTTCAAATCATTCAGCTTTTTGACAGCTTCAAATTTAAGTTAAAAGTCCAACGGTTAAATTGTAGTTCTAAAAAAGTGGCGCTAGCAAACCAGATGGCGTGATCACCGGGAAACGCGACAGCTCTGGCTGAAGTTAAAGTGAAGCTCGGCCATTAGCGCTGTAACCCTAAAAGTGTGCAACAAAAAGGATGAATAAAAAACAGTTCTGAGCGAGCTTAAAAAAAATAAAAGAAAAATTTAAATAAAAATAAAACGATTTTTTTTTAACAAATCAATGAAATTATAAATTAGATAAATTCAAGGGGATTTTTTTTAAATATGTTTTGTCGTTGAGGCTCAAAGCTTACACCAAAAAAGATTGGTAAATTGGAAATTAATAATTGAATTTTCATATGATGAAATTTAAATTATTATTGATTAAATGATCCTTAAATAGTTGATTGAATAACCAAATTGTACGTATTATTACGCCTATGTATGCTCAATATATTCCTAAGGTATTTGCAAGTGACATGATTTTATTAAATAAATAAATATTTTTTGAAACATAATTTAAGGGATTTCTGATATACTTTGCTGTAATAAATGTCATCACTTTTGACTGTCCGAAGTGATCTGGCAGCGTTTAACACTTAACGCCATCATAAAGTGCCAGGGGCCAAGAATAATGCTGAAACATTGCACAACAGACATAAAATGTGCAAAAGAAGTGCGCAGCTTGTGCCAGATTTGCTTTTAAAAAGCGCACAGGGATTGAAATTGGCTGCCAGACCAAAGCCCCTTTTCTTCCCCTATCTTCCTCTTAGCCCAATATCCTAATCCCAATCCCAATTCCCAGCAACAGTCTTAGCTTCAAACACACACACACACACACACAGACACATACATACATATACACTTCACTTTACACAGTCAGAACGCACTTACAAATGCGCTTTTAACTTAAATGACAGTCTTAGGAGGGAGAGCCAGAGGCAAGAGCTGTGAAATCTAAAGAAACTGGGAACACCCTTGGCTTGGCTTGGCTGACTGACTGGATGCTGCTGCTTTACTTTGGGTTCGGATCCAAGGCAAAAACTCAACTAGAAACTAGTTGGAAAGGCTACAGACGAGCGAGCGCGACTGTAATAAACCCTGTGCTAACTCTGTAAAAAGAAGTGGATATACAGACGAACAGAAAACTCCCAAAAGTCGTATGCCTATTGGAGTTTGTATTCTCTTCTGAGCATATATTCCAATCAGCATAAAATTTTCTAGATACTAGATGCGAATCAGAGTATATATTATAGGGATTGGATTTTAAAAGCCTATTGACTTTAAGAGTCTCGTAAAACAAATTTAATCAGCTTAGTATATGGAGGAATCTGTTTAAAGTTCTTATAGTCTCTGGAGTATAAATGTTCCCACCAAGCGAGATATTTTCCAAAAGAATAAAGATTACTATTTATCTCTTTAAATCGAATCGCTAGAGATATTGAATATGAGTGCTATGAGCTGATTATAAACTTGAAAGTTATTTAAGTAACAGCGTTAAGAGACCCTCTTGTATTTTTGAAGTACAGGGTCTAAATATACGCACTGCAATTTTTATTTGAAAGTTCCCCACCCATTAAATCAGTCCACCCACGCCTTGTACTACAACAATTTAATGTAAATATTGTATTAGTTGGGGCCAAAGTGTTGAGTAAATTTATTGGCAGCACATAAATCGCTTTCTGAATGGACGATGCCATTCGCATTGCTTCTTTACTTTTGCTTTTGCTTTTGGGCCAAGTTCCTCAACGACAACGGAGAATGTGTGGCCTCTTTCTAAATAAAAAATTAGCCCTGCTTTAGGTAAATTTATGCTACAAGCTGCAAAACAGTTCCCTGCTAACGACTCTTTCAACTAACTATGGCCCAAATGGCCCTTAAGAGCAATCTGACATTTTATATTCAAGTCCGAGTTCAAGTATCATAATAAGGCAGATTTTCTAATATTAAATGTTTTATTTTAAATGAGATTTAATCAAACTACAATACTTATTTCTTATTCTTACAGTTGTTGAGTTTGCGGATTTTGCTGTTGTACATTTTTAAAATAACTATCAATTTATAGATGCTACACCTTTACAACCTTTCTATCACTCTGTCTCTCTCTGGGTAACTTTAACTATTGACGCTACTATCCATTCTCAGTTACTGTATTAAACTCACTCGTATATTGATTTATTTGGGATTATTTGTAATTGTATATGGCTGGGAAGTTTCCTTCATTTTATTTTTGTATTGAGAACATGATAAAATATTGTACTAACCGCTGTGGCAGTTATTGCCAGTTATTTGGGGGATGCTTTTACATTTACCATGTTTGGCAAGTAATCCTAATGGACTGCCAAAATTGTATATTCAAAATCCAAAATTCAAATCCAAAGCCAAATCCCATAAATGTAATATTTAAATCCTGACCTGTCTTCAAACTACTTTCAAATGCGTTTCAATTCACAATTTTTCCACCGCCCATTTTCCATGCCCATGTTTTGTTTGATGAAAATGCAGAAAATGTTGATGTTGTTGTTGTTGTAATTGCTATAATAACTGTTGTTGTTGTTGTTGTGGCTGCTGTGCCAATTTTAATTAACAAAAAACATGGCAGGCTCATGTTGCGTTGTTTTGTTTCGTTTAGTTTAGTTTAGTTTTGTTTTGTTTTATGTTCAGTTGTTTTGTTTTATGTATTGTTTTCTGTGATGTTTCGTTTTTATTGCAATGAGGGAGACAGAAGACAGTCAACACCTTGGCCAAAGGGAAAGGGAGGGAAAGAGACATCGCGATAAGTACAAATATTTCAATATAGGCCATGGCTAAGACGTTCCTGCTGACAACCGTCGTAGTCTGTTGTTCCTGTTAGTGTTGCTGTTGTTCCTGTTGTTGTTGTTGTTGTCGCTGCGAGTCGTTTCCGTTTCCGTTTTTTAGTTTTCGCTTCAGTTCGTTTTTAGTTTGTTTAGCTTTTTGGTTGTGTTTCTTTTGGCGTTGTTATCTACTTTTTGATATGCCAACTGCTGTTGAACTCGCTCAACAAATATTTCCCATAGTTTTCCCCCCACCCCCGAATAGGATTAGAGTTGAACATTTAATTAAAAAATACTCATGTGCTCTCGAGCGTAATTTGCAATGCAAGTTCGCTTGTTGACTCCAATAATTATTTTGCAATTCTGTCCACAAAAAAAGCTTTACTTCTATTTGCACACATCTATATATAATAAATACCCTACAACCATGGAATAAGAAAAAAATTATTATGGAAATGTTGTTAAGTTTTAAAATGGAAGTGCTGCTGAATAAAAATATCTATCACTCTATACAATTCGGGTTTGTTTCGGGTAGTTCAACTGTAGTTCTGAAACCACGAAAAATCTCTTCTTATTTAAATATGTATATTTAACAACAAAAAAAAACCTTTGTAACAATTTAGTAATACAATAGTACAAAAGAAAATAGTATTCGCATTTTTGACGCACATAATTCTGAAGTATAAAAGTCTGTTTACAGGGTATATTGTTTGCGTGCTAACCACACTAACTTATTTAACATGCATGTATTTGCTTTCGGCTAGTTGAACATTTTGCGACTTGTTTTCATTGCTTTTACCCCATTTTGGGCATTGTTTTTGTTATTTACGCAATGCAATTAATTAGAAGTGCAACAGAAATTAATTTTGAAAATAGACCATAAAAATAGAGAGTTGCTGAACTGAATTGAACAACATTTTTATTGCTTCTACAAGTTCTTAAAAAATTAAGGAAAATAGTGGAATAATTCACAAATCCTATGAAATCAATTAAATAAATTATAAATAAATTTAATAAAATTATTAGCGAAGAACAAATTCTTTGTTTATGAACTGACTACATACAATTTTTTTTTTTTTTTTTTTTTTTTTTTTTTTTAGTGTGGCATTAATTTCTTTATTTTTATAGCCCACTGATACTATTAATAATAACTTATACTATAGTGGCAAACATACAATTCAAGATATTTAAAATTCAATAGTTACTTTTTTCACACTTGTGAGGTTACGTAACGTGAGGTTAATCTGATAAGGTTCTTAAGTGGGTTATCATCTAAGCACGATTTCTGTTCTTATTTCTAAACTCAATATTAGTTGTCTGATAAATTGTCAGCTACATTAACACACACATGTTGTTGTTGTTGTTGTTGTTGTTGTTGCTGAAAGAGCAAATTCAACATCAGTTAGAAGTGAAATGTGGTAAGAGCTTGTTATTGTTTGTTCAAGTGTAAAGTTTAAGAAATTTGGCTCATTGGTAAGCGGAATTGTACGGCTTTCAAAATGAAAACTTGAAAGACAATAGAATAGGCAAGAAAGTGTTCTAATAAAACGCAACTTTAAGTAAATACATTTATGTCGCTTTTGGAAATAGAGGTTAATACATAATAAGTTAGTTAAGCGTTTTAAAAATCTAAAAATCTAATCTAGTTTCCCTCATCAATATTTTCAAAAATTCAAGACATTAAGGAACCTTTAAATGTAGAATCTATTTACAGATCAAATCATGATCAAATTGTTATTTGGCATAAAAATCGGTTTCATTGAGTTACTCCAGTTTAAAGAATAACGACACATTCGAAACTATTTTCTATTTTTGAAGTGACTATATTTATAACTTCACTGTGAAATAATTTTAATCATATCGTAAGAGTTTGTACATGAAGTGATAAGGCTAGAAAAGACTTCATAGAATTCATGGCTTTCGTTATAACTCTTGTATTATTTTGTGAATTGTCATAGAATCATAGTTGTTATGTTTGATGTGTAAGCTGATTGTTCATAAAACTTAATTAAAAGATATAAACTAACGAAACTTAATTAGATGATCAAAAGACATGTGTTAACTCAAATCATAAATATATACGAGGGTGGCCTAATGAAGCTTTGGCTAGAACAAAAAGCCTAATGTCTTGAATTAAAATTATAATTAAAATCAGCTTATTGCAGCTTAAGTTTTAGAAAATGTATTTTCATTAGTTAATTTGTACAACATTTTATGTTGAATTATTTTGGCAAGTTCCCAAAAAATTGTTACTTTAAAACTTTAAGTTAACTTCAACTTGGATCCAAAAAATTAATACTTTAAAACATAATTTTGAAATTCCAAATTCACTTTAATTGAATCCGCACTAATTTTACTCTCTAGACTTGACTCATTGCAACTATTATCTTTTTCCAAATTTAAAGAAATAGCAAGGCTGAAAGAAATTGAAGTTATCTGTGATACAATTGCCTTAAAAAAGGTACATTTTCCAAAAAAACAGATTATGTTCAAATGTTAATTTATGTACATTCCAATAAGTTGGGTTTTTCTACTTATCAGTCGACAGTCGTGAGTATTGTAAGGAAAGACATTTATTTTTCTGAATGTTTTTTATCAAATATTGCTTAAAGACACTTCTGCCTCTGCCTCTGCCTCTGCTTCTGTCGCTGTCGACGTCGACGTCGCCGCTCGGAGGTGTAGTATAGATTGGTAGGAAAACAGAGGGTAGAATGGAGCTGCTGACTGTTATTAAGAAATAGTTGCCAGAAGTCAAACATCGAACGTTGATCGTGGAACGTGTCAGTCGCTCCACAAAAAACTCACTAACTGCAACTTGAATAATGTTGGGAAAGCACACGCGTCTCTTTAAGATACTTTTCATAATCATCTTCGTGAAAGTTTTTATACTGTTGGTGCTTCTTTGTCTTAATACCTCCGATATACATAGAATAAGTCACGGTCACGGTCACGGTCGTGGTCGTGGTCGAGTTGGAATTATCAATGAGTTACTTATCGACAGGCGTGAAGGTAAATTTCGTTTTTCAAAAGATCTGCAAACACTTGTTTACAATCATCCTTTTCTCTCTCTCGATTAGCTCCCAGTTTGGAGGAGCGATTGAAACGTATACGGGAGGAGATGCCATCGTTTCCTCTCGAAGAAATGCTGCGACGACCCGTTAAAGTCAAGAAACAAGGATGCGTCGATATTCCTGATTTTATGAATATCGAATATCATAATGAATACTGGCAGGTGCTTCACAATGGCAACATTACGTTTTATATCTTTGGTGCTTACTATGATAATAGGAAAGCCGTTCCCAAGACACCATTGGTACGATTACTGACCATGGTTAATTTTTATGCCAAAGGAGCGGATCTCAAGTATCCTGCCACATATTGCCAACTTTGGTATAAGGATCGTGCCGATCCTGTGACTGTCGAAGCCGAAGATCACCGAATCGTTTGGCTCTGGGGAGGTGCTCCCAGAAGGGTTTATCCAACTCTAATCGGCTGTCGTATACCTCAAAATAATGGCACTGAGTTGGTACCCGAGATGGTTTCTCTAGTGGCAAATAAATGCGATCGTGGAAAGAATCTGCTGAGAGTCGTTTATGATACGGATGAGGTAAGCTCCAAAGGGAAAAACTCTACTACGGATCTCGTCAAGAGTCCGCCGAGTCCGAGCCTAGCAACTGAAAAACCGGAAAAGAAAACCTCCCCCCCGGAAAAGGAAAAAAAGCGACGATTTATGGTGTGTTTAAAGGCAATGGATTTCCCCTATACGGATATGTCCTGGCGTCTGATTGAATGGCTGGAGTTATTGCGTTTGTTGGGAGTGGATAAGGTTGTATTCTACGATGCCCAGATGCATGCGAACATGACACGTGTAATTGATGATTATAAGATCAGCAGTCCCGGCTTTGTGGAGGTGCGTCCCATGTCCTTGGGACGTGGAGAACCGCATTCACCACCCAATTTTCATCACTATGCCATGGACTCCGATGGCTTCAATCGCATATTGAACGAGATGATACCCTATAACGATTGCTTTTATCGCAATATGTACAAATATGATTACATTGGAGTCTTTGATATCGATGAGGTCATAATGCCGCTGAAAAATGTCACCAATTGGAATGATCTAATTGATTTGGCCTATCGAGTGCCCGATTACCAGAGAGACTCGAAAAATTGCAAAGATTGGGTGAGCTTTTGCTTTAGGAATGTCTATTTTCCCAAATATGTGGAGCGTCCCAAGGTCTTCAAACAGCTGCCCAGCTATTACTACATGTTGCAACATGTGGAACGGGTGCAAGAACATTGTGATCGCTACTCGGCCAGCAAGTGTTTACACTCTACAAAATATGCTATCGGACTGCATAATCACTTTCCACTTCATCGTGCCCAGACTGTTGAATGTGATGCCAAATCCGTACCCATTGAATTCGCACAGCTGCAACATTATCGTGAACCCGATAACAAAACCCGTCTCATCAATCCAATAATTGACGATAGCATCTGGCGTTTTCAGCCGCAACTTCAGCAAAGAGTCTATGGGAAATATGAGAAACTTGGATTTCTACCCACCATCCATGACGTGGAGGTTGCCGAAGAGAAACGCATTCATGACGATGAGAAACAACTTCAAGAGGCTATATCTAAAACATAAGATAACTCAACAATTATCTGTAGATAACTCAAGCGCTAGTACAGTTGATTACGGAATGAAACTAACGTTAACTCTCTAATACCCTTGAATTGTGTTATAAGTAATTATGTTAACATTTTAAGATATCATATCTCAGGTATATGTGTAGTTACCTGCTCGTATTCGTCTGTCTGCCTGTCTTCTTCTATCTAAGCTAGTCTTTAATTTTCTTGTTTGTAATTTGAGGAAAATTATTTTACTTGATTTCCATATCGGTTAATTGATATAGAGAGTATTTAACCTTCGGCAATCCGAAGTCAGCACTTTTTTTTGTTTTTTTTTTTTGATATTTCTCTCTGATATTCATATCTCATAGATTATAAAAACGTGTTGCAAAAATCTGTAACAATATTTAGCCCTAAACTTATCATATCTGTTTATCTTAGATGTATTACAACCATATAGCTTAACCATGGACTTAATTAAGAATACATTTGTGAGATGGCAAATAAATAAATAATAACATAAACATTTACCTCAAGTACAATTCAAAATCCAGTAATTAATAGTAATAGTAATAGTCGTATAACTAATTTGAATAGGTAACTGAAGTAGCTAAGAGAGCTTTTAGATACTCAGGTCTTTGATCTTTGCATACGATCTTATTTAAAAAACTGCACAAATTTGTGTTTCTTTGTTTCAAATTCTAAAGAGTTATTTATTTAGTTGGCATAGCTGCTTACGTACAAAAAACTCAACCCAAATATTTCGCATTTGAATTATTAATATTTATTTAAGCCAAACAAATAAGTTAATATACTAACCAAATTCTCATTGACGTAATATTTAGAGGCTAGAACAAAAAAAGAAAACCATCAGAAGTAATCTCTTTTTTTTTCCAGGGATGGGGAATTAGAAATGCGCCTCAGGGTATGCAACAGACACCAAGAAACAAACAAATGCAAACACAACTAAACGGTACACGAAACCTGCCTTAGTCTTTGCCATTTGATGTGTGTGTGTGCCTCTGTGTGTGTGTGTGTGGTGTGTGTGTCTGTCCAAAATTGCGCACAAGAACGCACCTGAGCGCAAATGAGTGATGATGTTATGCAGTCTACGCTCTTACTCGCTCTGTCAACCCTAGACTAGGCACAGTGGGATGAAATTTGTTAAAAATTGGTACTCGTTATGGTATCATTATTGACGAGCGATCGATTTAAAAACATCTGGCCCATTTTAAATGACCCCCCCAAAAGAAAATTCATCCTATAACAAGCTACATTTGCTTCTTCTATAATGTATTTTATTAATTTTATACTTAGTTCTTAAACAATTGCATCAAGTTATAATTACTCTTCAAATAGTCCTGCTTTGATTCTATTTTGCTATGCCATAATTATTTTGTACATTTTTCCAATGAACCAAAATAGTTTCCATTAAAAATGGTAAACTTTTTGTTGTAGTTATTTTATATATTAGTTTCGACCAATTCAAAAACAATATCTGGCAGCTGCAACAAAAGAAACATGTCTTTCTCACGCAGTCCTCTTTTGCTTTCTGTTATAAACAAATTTCAAATATTATTTTCAAGCACTAATATGTACAATTCATCCCACTGTCCACTGTGCTGTTCTAGGCAACTCTCGCATCTTTTGCTTATGCTGCTTGTTGCATCGTTTTTTGGCTCATATGTTGCAACCTTTCGCTTAAGCAAATTGCCAGCATATGTGTGAGTGTGTTCTTGTGTGTGTGTGTGTGTTGTTGTGTGTGTTGATGAGTTTTGCGTTCACTGTCTGCTGCTGTTGCTGCTGTTGCTGTTGCTGCTGGTGTGCTCTACTTAGTTCCTTGTACTTGCGGCCAGTAAAAGGCGCTAAGTTATTGTACAATGGAAGCAGCGACAGAAGCTATCCCAAAATGCTAACGTGCAACGCGGAGGAGGTGCTCCCATTCCATTCCAGCTACCCTATTACTACTCTACAGTTGTGTGTGTGTGTGGGTGTGTATGTGTGTGTTGTATTTTTACTTAAAATGCTTTTAACCAAAACATTAAGCAGCTGGTGTCACATTACATCACAATGTAGACTAGCACTAGTTATATACTTAGTACTAGTATAGTTGCAACAAGAAGCCACAAGAACAACAAAAACACATTGGTGGCAAGCAGAGAATCATGAAGCAGCAGCTAGCTACAAATTTATGGCTTAAATAAGCTCCGCAACTACTAGTTAAAAGGCAGACAAGAAACCCTTGGGAGATACAAAATAGAACTCTACTTGAAAATATTCGCTTACAGATTATCTAAAGCTAAGCAGAATTTATCCATTAACCTGAGATCGTATTACAATGTAAGCTTTACCTTAATTGCTTCAGGCAGTTGCATAATAAACCAAGTTAACTTCATGAATGACGGACAATCAACGAGCTACTTAAGCCTTGAGGGACAGGTAAACTGATTAGATATACATATAACAGATATCGGATATAATTTTCTGGCTATCTGCAGACTATTTAAATTTTTAAAACTGTTGTAGGAAATTTGATTGTTCTCTGTTTGATCCAATACAAACTTAAACATAGTCAAAGTCAAAGTCAAAGTCTTACACATATTTTCATAGCCCAACACTGTAAACTCGTAACCAATTTCTGTAAGTTGGAAAGTTTTTACATTACTTTAATCTCCTTTTCAAAGCTCAGAACAGAAAAGTGTATCAATATGGTGAAAAGGAAATAAAATCTCTACAGTGCACACAAAAATATTCCCTTTGACAGAGAGAGAACATCATACTTGAATATCTTCGTTACTATGTATTTATGTTTGCAGGTCAACAATAACTGGAATTTAGTAAAGGATTTTATGAAAATTCTCTTTACGCTGGACATCTTTTGATATGCTTTCACTTGGCTAAAATATTATGTGAAGTAATCAGTTTTGTTTTCTCTACTTTAGTGATGTCTTAAATAAATATTGATTGAGGTTTTTGTGCAATCTGTCTGTTTGCACAATGTCAATCAAAGCTCAATACAAATGCAATACGTATTCGTATTTCGGCATTTACATTTGAATTTCGATTATAAAATGCTCGACGATGGTTTTTGTCAATGCAATGTTAACTGCATTTATTTGGCTGCATTCATTTAGGTTACCAATTGTTGACATTTCATTGTATTGATATTTGATTTTAGCCTCAATTTGACTTTGATAACGATGTGATATTGTTGTTATTGCTATTGCTATTGCTGTTGGTTGGTAATCAGCCTAAATGCGCAATGGCTGCTGGCTGACTAATGGCCATCATTTGTGCATTACATGTTGACAGTCGAAAAACTGTTAACTAATTAAAAAACATTTTCTTTGCATTTGAATGATTCGATTATTTAAATTCGTAAAATTAAAGTACGGAATGCGAGTTGAAATTCTGCCAGTTCAGTTGGCCAGTTTAAGGTTCCCCTTTTCCTTTTTGGGGTCAGGTCAATCAATCCTGTTATAGACTATTAATCTTTCATGTCCAGCTGGTATAATATGCACACACTTTTGTCTTCCTCAAAGTGCAATGTTATGGCAGCAATTGATTGCTTGTTTATTTAAATTAAATTTTGCATAATAAACTAAACGAAAAATTACCTCAATTTTTGTGTTCGACTAATGCTTCTTCTTCGACTTCGCTTCGCTTCGCTTAGAGCACCCACAATTCATTTGCCTTTAAATAATTGATGAAATCGCTCAGAAAATTGCCCAAATAAGTATGTACATACATATAGTAAATGTGCACTTTAAGCTGACTCCTTTGGCAATAACAAGAAAAACAACTTGAAATAGTTTTGCACACACACACACACACACACACGAATTACATGGCTGTGCGTCGAGGTCTCTTTGGCAGTGGACCGACCACTCTATAAATCACTTTAATACCCGCACTTCACTGTAGGGGCCACTGCTCCCAGTGTAAACCCAGTAACCTCCCCACAAAGGCCAAGGCCAATGGACACTGTACGCAGGAAGTAGGATGTAGGAAGTTGAAAACTGTTATTGTTGGTACTTTGCCAATGCAGGCGGAGATCTTTTGGGATGTTGTTGAAAATCCAAATTGTAATGTCTGGACTGATTTTCAGAGTTCATTTCGAGTCGTGATTGATATCTTTTAAATCAACTCCTGCAAAGAAGAGAGAGTTGCAACTCTCTCTCTAAAGATCTTGGGTGGGGATTTGTCGATAGTTTAATATATCTTTTAATAGTTGATAAAAATTCAAATTGTTAAATAACTTTACTCTCGATAAATCCTTGAAGACAGATTACCAATTTTTGGTCAGTTCTTGTTCTTGTTCATTTTTGTATGATTATAACGAAATTTGGAATCTATGTACATTTTATATGAAATCCAGCTCAGAGCTAAACTTTAACTTTAGCCAGATTTTGAGCTCATCCTGAGTGTGTGTGTGTCTGCTTGAGAGTGTGTGTGTGTGTGTGTGACAAGGCCGATTAAGTGTGGGCCAGCAGTGTTGTTGTTGTTGTTGTTGTTGTTGTTGTTGTTGTTCTGGTCTGTTGTCCAACTGCAACAGAATCGTCAGCATGATTAATTGATGAAAATCCCTTTTGCCATGCAGGATAATAAATTACAATACAATGAACGAACGCACAAACACAGACACAGACACAGACACGGACACGGACAGGTAGCATGTGCTCCAAATAGCTAACAGGGAGACAACCCACACACACACACTTTCCCACTCACACACTCATACTTAGTTGTTCATATATGAGGTCGTGATGTGTGCGGTGGCCCTGCATTGAATTAAAGTACAGCCAGGACGAGTGTGTGTCGACAAGTCGCCGACAAGGAAGAAGGGGACGACGACACGTTGGCTGTTTCCTAAATTAGCTTAATTTCATTTAAAAGCATACCATGTTACTGCAACACGGTCATAACCACGCCACACGCCCCACGCACACTGTTTGCTTGCCCCATTTTCTTCTCTTTTTCCCCCATATCAAGATTATTATTATTATATTTCTTTTATATACTCCCGTATAAATGTGTATAAGTATATAACATATATTTAATTTTGCACTTCTCTCTCTCTGTCTCTCTCTCGCTCTCTCTCTGTTTATAATTCATTAGCTTGTTAAATATATTTGCCAGCTTAATTGGGATACTAAAGCTGTTGACCAAGGTTATGAAGCAGCCAGCAGGCAGAATATTCAGTTACAAGACTTGCTGGACAAACTGATATGAGATTTTACAAATACAAATATATACATATATAATCATATACTGACATACCTGTGCCAGATCCATAATTAGCCATATATGAGTATGACTCGTATGCAGTTTACTTTGCTGCATTTGATTTGCTGCAGTTGTTGCCCTTTAAGTGGGCCAAACACGCGGCGTATACGCAATATATTCACACACACACACTACACTACTCAGAGAATACGCTTCTGGCATTTCCTTTGGCTGCTTGCTTCCGTTTTAGTTGCCCCTAAAAGTATGTTTTGAGTTTATTATATGAGCCACAGACAGAGACAGAGGCATAGAAAGAAATAGAAACAGATAATAAGATAGAGAGAGAGGGAGAGAGAGAGAGAGAGAGTGAGAATATAATAACAATTTATTTCCAGTTGATTATTTAAAATGTTTTCATCTTTAGCAGGATTTAAAAATATTTAAAAATTATGTAAATATTGAGATTAAAAATGAAATATTTAAATAATATTTAATGTTTTTTACCCAATTTTTCTTAATATCTACATCGAACTTCAGAAAGAAGTGAAATAAACCGAACTTAATGTTCTTTAATTGAAATGTTAAATGCTTAAATGCTAATTTTACAAATACAATGTTGGTTTCTTAATCTTTAATTGAAATGCTTAAATGTTAGTTTTTCAACAATCGTAGGATTCGTAAAAGCGATAACTTCATTTCAGGTTCTTCCTTCAATCTAAATAGAGCAACGATTTTCAATTGTACTTTGACTCTATTCGGTTTTCTATTTCTCTTTCATTCATATGAAGCAATTGAGCAATAAAAGCTTATCGCAGTCATTACGTAGCAAATGTTCCGGCTGTATGAGAACTTTGAACCCTATGAAAACTATAAAACGCTGAATGTTCGTCGGTTTTTTGCTTTGCTTTGTTTGAAAATCAACCAGTTTGATGACAAAAGCTTGAGCTTTGAATCCAAGCTGAGTCAAGACAATGTTACTCTTAAGATCATGCATATCACTTATGAGGCACTAAGTGACTGCTTAATTCATACTAAACGCTAGACTAATTAAAGCTTGTGCGACTAACAATAAGTGCATAATACTATATTAATTATTGGGTTGAGGTGAGGTAATAATACATCATATATATAAAGCCTCAATTTAATGATTATTGTAGAGAAACAAAGATATGTAATAGCAATTATTAATTTATCGACTTCTATAAAATGAATAAACACTTTGTTTAAATAAATTTCTTCTGTTTTTTGAATAAATGCACCTCGGGCCAGCTAAATATACAAATTTAAACAATTAAAAAGCTCGCTAACAAACCAAAAATTTAAATAAGTGTGCAAAAGTTGAAAGTTAGCTTTTCTGGTTAATAATCGACTGAAATGTTTTGGCACTTAGTTTCAATCCTATTGCAATCTATTCGGTATTCAATAAAATTCTACTTTTATTACTAACTAGTTGTATAAAAGTAGGAAGCAAACTTGGCCAATAGCGATTATAAATGTATTAAATAATAGTTACGGTAAACTGAATAATCGCTGTAATTCAATTTGTAGCTACACTGTATGTTCTTCTTTTATGACTAAACAGGTTCGAAATTATGGTCGTACAAAATTGCTGAAAATGGCATAATTGGTGTATATTACGAAATACTCTTGTGTACTTAAAAAAATAAGCTTTTAATCAAGTAACTGTTTTGACAGGGAAAATAATTATTTAAAATCTATATATAATATTTAAAATAATAACTATTTTTTTTAACAGTTGCCTATGATTTTTAGATACTTTACTTTGATTTTAAATATTTAAAAAAAAATATTAATAAAAAAATATAAAAATGTTTTTTTAGACCCTGTACTTTAAAAAAGTACAATTACGTTTGTGCAAAAAAAAATGTGCGTAACAGGTCGAAGGAGGCGTGGCAGACCCCATAAAGTATATATATTTTTGATCAGCATCAACAGCCGAGTCGATATAGCCATGTCCGTCTGTCTGTCTGTCTGTCCCTTTTTTGAGTTCCTAGATCTCAGAGAATATAAGAGCTAGAGACACCAAATTTGGCATGTATGTACATCTATATCTTGCATTGAACGAGTTTGTTTTAGATTTTTGCCACGCCCCCTCCGCCCCGCAAATTAAAGTACAAAATTTACAAGTCGAATTACAAGAGCACCTTTGATGCTAGCGCCTTTTTTTGGTATGTATAATACAGATTATAGTTCCAACCTATCCAGCAAATTTTATCCAAATCGGATGATAAACGCGGAAGTTATTCAACTAACAATGTTACGGGCGAAATCAATCTCTGAAGTGGCGCCATCTATGGAAATGTTTTGAAACTGAAATAATCTGTAGTAATCGCATTACACTCAAAAAGTACTGGGTCTCCTACTGTCGAGCTTGCTCCACCGTAGCTTAATGCATTTTTTATTTTTGTAACATAATTTCTTGACCAACTGTTTGCTTATACATGGGTCATACTCGTATTAAATATCATATAAACAACATTAAAAATATCATAATTTCAGCATAAAAAGCATTACAAAAGAAATTGTGAAGCCAGGTGATTCCCACAAGTCGAAAGTTGCTCTTGAAAATGTTGCTCGTAAATGAAAATTCCGCAAATGCTGCAATCGAATGCTCGAGGTCGTTGTTGTTGTTGCTGTTGTTGTTATATGTAGTTTATGTTTTTGTTGTTGTTGTATTTTATATTTGAAGCCGTTATCACTTTTCGTTTTAAAGCATTCCGACTTGGGTGACACTGTTACTAAACGGACGGACGGACAAATACATCGATAGTGCAATAAGCGTATAAATAAACATTTAAGGTAAACTCTGATAAGATTGTCGAGCAACGTACTTATGTATGTATAAATGTATGTATGTGTGTGTGGATAGCATAACTTGTACATTATGTGCACACGTACTTATATCGTAATCGAACGATCACACGAGTCTGCATATCTATATTCATATACTTATGTGTGAATACACGAGTACATTTGTAAGTACGGGTACTCGATTGATCGACTTCTTGCTGTGTGTAAATCATTCATTTCCATTTCCCAGCAACAAGACAATTCCTGCCTGCCCTTTGCCCACTTTTAGTTCCATGTGTTCCATGCGAAATCCATACGGGATACACTTAAATGATGTCACACTATGCCACTGACTATGAAGGTGGACGGACGGATTGTTACCGATTTTGCACAGTGGTTAAGTGGTTAAGTTATTGACATTATCTTAAGTGTGGGTAACACTTGATGATAATACGCCACAACTAAAGTAATTTAAATTGGTAATCAAAAATGGAGTATATTTTCAATATAGTAAATATTAGACTATAAAAATTTCACATATTTAAAAAGATATTAAAAATAAATTCTAGTATTTTAAAACAATTTTATGTTATTTAATTGCTTATTTATAATATTAATTAACATTTTGAAATTTTGTTAAATACTTGTAAAAATAAGTCATGTCATTTATTTCTTTGTCTTAAATTGAAATTAACATTTGAGTATTGTGTTCTATTCAAAAAGTATTCGCACACTATCGATCAGCTGATTAACACCCATAACAATAGAAATACACATATTTATATACTATATCTAAGTGCATACATTGACAATTTAATGACTTGCTGATAAGCAGCATTCGGCATTCGACCTGATAGCAGAGTCAATCATTTATTTAACATGGTAATCATATGATGTGCACCACTGTGCTGTGCGGCTGTACTGACAAGTCGCAATTTGCTGAGGCAGCTGCTCATTTGCTCATTCAATCGCCGCAACGCACACTGAACGGAGGCACGGAGCCGCAACCACAAAGAGAAAAAAATACTAGGGTATACAAAAGATAATAACTGATCGCAAATTCGATTTGATTCGACGGCCATAATGAACAAATACGCTTTGCTGGCTGTCTGCCTGTTGGCAACCCTGGGCGCCTTCCTGCTGGAAGTGCGTGCCAGCCCTGCAAATCCTCCCCAGTTCAGTGCCAATCAGTTGGACAGTGTCTCGGCCCAGTTTTTGCCCCCAGAGTTTCGCAATACAAACGTGAGCATGGGTAAGTTTTGAGAAATAGTTTTCCCATTCCAAATACTAAATAGAATATTGTTTTGCAGACGATATCAAGCGTGTGTATCGGGAAAAGTGTAAGAAAGTGACGGGTTCGGATAATTCCACATTGTATAAGGATATCGAGAAAGCTGCCATCACGTTAGGCACCTGTCTGAGTGAGTTGGCCAATATGACGGCTCTGCAGAGTGAAATGGATGCTGCTCGTGCCATCGGGGAGCTGGACACGGTGTTCAATAAGTACTGCAAACGTGCTCCCGAGGCTGAGGATTGTGTGAAGGCTTTCAATGCCAAGGTCAAGCCATGTCTGACACGTGAGGAGCAGCGTCAACAGGCCACCATGATGCGTCTAGGTGCCTCCTTACTTGGATTCGCCTGCTCGCGAGGCGGTGATCAGCTTGTCCTATTTGTGGCCGAACAAGGACCCGAGTGTTTGGAGGCCAACAAGGAGAGCATTGGACATTGCTTCAATAAGACATTCCATCAGTATATGCCCAAGGATGGCGAAATTTCCGATCTAATGAGCAAGCCCGAATTCCTCTTCTCGCCCACACATTGTGTGGATCTGCAAAGTTTCGAGGCTTGTGTGGTTCATCATCTGGAACAATGTAGTGAGATCACGCCCGCAAATATTGTCCAATCGATCTTTCGCTTTTGTGAAGAACGAGACCGACTGCCAGGCCTGGATGGATGCCAAGGCCAATGAGCGTCCCATTCTTCTTGCCGCCCGGGGCAACAGCACCGGCGGTGGCGCCTCCTCACTTGCCACAACACTCACCGGCACCGTGGCACTCACATTAGGCGCCTACTTGCTACGCAATTAGTCAGTTAATTACCACATCATACTCATAGCTACAATGATACAAAAATGTCTACGAAGCAACTGCAACAAATTATTTGATTTTGTAATTGCAAAATTACGAAAACTAAAGGCGGCTGTTTCCTGATGCTGAGTCCTGATGAGCCGTTAAGGACGTGCCCATTGCTGGTCTAAAGTATTCCCTATTTCCATTATTCCTATTCGTATTCGTCTTCCCATTTTCACTTATTTTTTTTAAATACACTTTTTTTTTGGTTCTGCGATAACTAAAGTAGTGATAACATTTCCTGCATATGTATTTAGTGTGTATGTATTTTACTTCATTTTTTTTATTGCTGAAATATGTGCGGTACTTTGTAATTTAATGACTACTCTATTTATTGCTAATAATAAACAAATGATTACAAACAAATGTGCTCAGAAGTTATCTTTTTTCAAATTGACACCATATCTTAAATTCTGCTGCAGCTGATTAAGCAAATTCTTTGGTATAAGACCGAATCATTCGTTAAATATACAATGCAAAAGTGCTCAGAAGTTTTCGTTAATATTATCTTAGATTAAACAAATTCTTTGGTATGAGACTCTATCATTCTCTATATATTTATTTGCTCCGAAACCTGATATATTTATAGGTTACAAATGTATTCAGAAGTTTTCTTTCAAATTGACACCATATGATTGAGCAGAATCTATGAAATAAGACCTTAAAATTCGTTATATATACAATACAAAAGTGCTGAGAAGTTCTCCTTAACATTGACACTTTATTCTAAGGTATGAGACTCAATCATACTTTATATCTTTGTGTTCAGAAACCTGATATATCTATGAAATCGCCTGATACAGCGAAGCTTTACACTCATTTGCTTCATAGTCATTTGAATTCTTATCTCAAACGATTTCTCCAAACTTTTCTTTAATGCATTCGAAAGTCCAGAACACTCAGAGAGGTCCGATGATGATTCAGTCCATTAGGTGTGTGAAGTAATATTGAATTTATGTCGGGTTCGAAGAGTGTGAATAACGAAAGATAAGACGTGATAGTGATAAGAAGAAAGCCAGTTAAAAAATAAAATAAAACAAGATTAAAACTGAGTCAGATTTTAAAAAAAATCATTGCATACTTTTGTGCTGAAAATGAAATTCAAATTCGTTTTATAATTCGACTTTATCAATTTATACTAAATAATTAATAACCAAAAACGGAACAATTAGACCTAAAAGCAAATGTTAAAATATAGTTTTATATTTTTGTTTAAATAATAACTTTTGAGTTTAGTCTCTAAATCAATATTGCCCCACTGTAGGGTATCTGTCACATTCCTAATATAAACAGTAATCAAACTGCCTTAATATTGGTGACATAAAGCATGTTTTTAAAGAGTCATCAAAGACAAGAACTATGGGAAAAACACGTAATTGCTTGTTAAAGTCGATTGATGGGAATTGTTTGCTTTTTTGACTTTCGGCCTGTTTACTAGACTTGCTAGACTTGTGGGTTTTCCATCGCCATACAAATATAGATCAAGTTAACTAGAAATGGAGCGTTTTTAATTGTCGTTTCCTTTATATTTACATATAATATCTATATGATTAGGCAAATTAGAGTTAATAAAATTGCATAATTACTTGATATAATTTTTATCAGTGATAAATGTCTGATAAAGCTGCAAACCGGGTCTATACGGCTTTTTGGTTTAACATAATCGGATCCGAAACTAGTAATTTTGTAGCCCCTAAATATGTAGCAACTTTCTTAGAAAAATTTGAGTTAAAATTAAAAAATTACATTAAATACAGTTCTTTGTTTACCCCTTCAGAGGATGTCATAATTTTGTTACGAAATGTGAAACGCACTAAAAAATGGTAGACAACATAAAGTAGATTTATTCCTCGTCAGGACGACGATCCAAAGCAATCTTTAACTTTTAAGATTTTTTCAATATCCCAACTAAACTTACAGCTTGCGTTTTTGGTATCGTTAAATATAATCTGATTAAATTTGTATTCAATAAATCTATTATATAGCTGCCATGGGAACGGTCGGTCAAGACTCAAGCTTTAATATGAAAAACTTTCTTATTTCTTTAGATATCTTAACCAAACTCACAGATTGTGTGGCTGGCATCTTTAAATACAATCTGACCAAATTTTGAAGAAGTCGAACTACTATAACATAAACCTGTTATATGTCGAAATATGAATGGAAATCTCTTTTAGTCATATTTTGTTTATTATATACATATATAATAAAATAATAAATATTTTAATTTATATTTTATATATTATTAATATTCTTATGTATATATTGGTATTATATGCAAATACAACTGTTAAGCTGAATCAAGGCTCGCCCTCAACCCTCATAAATAATCGTTCTTTGGGATCGTTTTATTTAAAAGCTATGAAAAAAAGTGTATTTGTACATCATGAAGGTACTTGAGTATATCATGCATTAAATATAAGCATACTGAGTTATAAATAAAGTTACCAGTAAACAACATTGATACTATTTAAATTAAAACGTTACAAATACTTAAAAATAAAAATAAAATTATTTGTATACTAATGAAAAAAAAAGAAGTTATTACTATTACTATTACTAATTAATTCTAAGGTGCTTCCACCTTTGCCTGTCGAAGTATTTGCTGTTGCTCCAGATCCGGATCCGATTCGTGATCCTGCGACTCCTCCAGCATGCCCAGCTCCTCTACCTCCACACTCTGGACGACCACATCATCGAGATGCATCCAAACGTGCTCCACAGCAGCCCGCAACTCTGGCGCATATTTCCAGGCATTACGATCCTCAACCAATTCGGTTAGATTATATTTATTATCCGGTTCGCGATAATGTTGCATCTGGGCAAACTGTGTGTCGATGGTGCGGGCATTGCAACAACCTGGTAACCACTTTAATGTAAAGTGATTGTGCAACGTTTCCGAATAGCGAGTGTTGTGGAAACACTTTGTTGCACGATTGGCCGCCGAGTATTTCTCATGCCGCAACGTGTGTTGCAGGACATAGAGTTCATCGGCCTCCAGCTGTTCGTGATTGCGGACCTCGGGAATCACTTTGGTAAAATAGGTGTTTATAAAGCACAGTGAGACAAAGCCATTCGGACAGTTTTGAATGGTCAGCTTGCGATCCGTATGAAGAATGTCCTGCCAGGTGCGTAAGGCACCCAGTGGCATTATTATCTCATCGATGTCCGCATTGAGCAAATAATCATGCTTATACATATTCCGATAGAAGCAATCATTGTAGGGTATCAACTCGTTGAGTCGCTTCACCAGACGTCTCTGTTGGATCAGCATGTGTTGATAGTGCCGCAAGCGAGGCATGCCATTAGCCATGGTCAAAGGACGTAACTCGAGGAAACCAGTTCGCTGATAATAATCCAGAACTCGCTGCACACCCGGATGCACATCATACATATAGGCGTAGATTCTTGATGCTCCCAGAAGACGCTGCAACTCGAACCACTCTATAAGTCTTGCCGATAGATCCACGTACGGAAAATCGAAACCCTTGACACAAACTGCGAAATTGGGCTCCGGTTTTAAGGTTGCATTTAACTCATTTAAATGAATTGTTGTTTCATTGGGTTGTTCGTAGTGAATGCGTAGTGAGTTTGTGGCATGTTCACAGCTGTTGCTGCTCACCAGGGAAACAGTGCTCGGAGTTTTAAGCATGACGTTTGGTGGCAGAGCTTCGGGTACAGGACAACTCAACAGATGGGGATAGCTTAGCTGTGGCTTATAGCCCCAGGATTTAATCCAAACACTCACATATTTGCTAACCTCCACCATGATGGGCTTTGCATGATCCGCATACCACAACTGGCAGTGAGTAATGGGAAATCCATCTCCAATTTGATTGGCTGTAGCCAAAATCGAACCACTCCCCTCGCCTTAAGGCCCGTCCGCATATCCAGATAGGCGGCATATAGACGGAATGTGACATTGGCATTGCTAAACGTTTGCCAGTAAATGTTGTGCATCTGGAGATCCAAGGGATCCGGATACTTGGCACAGTTCTTGTTCATGGCATACTTTTGTGGCTTCGCATAGCGATACCAGAAGCCATAGTCCACCTCGGGTAGTTCATTTTCCAGTTGCTTCACTAGCTCATCATTCACAGGCTCCTCCACGGTTTGCACTGGTGGTGGTGTTGCTTTCGGCGCCAAGATTTGAGTTCCCTCCAACGTTTTCGCTGTCCTCTCCTGATTTAAGGTCTTTCTCAAGTCCTGTTGCATGGGTTCTTGTAACTCCAGGTGTTGCAGTTCCCGATTCGAATTGTGCAATGAATTGAGCAACAATAGGAACGCAAACATTACCAGCAATGCCAGTAGCGTTAGCTTAACAAAGTTACCTCTGCCTCTCGTTGACATTGCGACCAAACTAATCGCTAAAATCATACCTCTCCAAACCAAAAGAGCCGGGATCCGCATGTCTTATCTAAATATAGTATATACTCAACTACTTCCACATATACATACATACATATGTATGTGTATGTGTATGTGTTGCTATGTAGTTTAATGTTGGCAACAACTGTTGCCCCCGCCTCATCGTCTGGCACATACATACATATGTATGTGGCCCTAACTTTTATCAGCAATGTTGTTGTTCTTGCCATTCATTAGATGGCTAATTAGACTGTTCAACTAGAAATCATTTACACTTCGGAAAAAAATACTTTCCAAAGATTGCAAAACCGTATAGAAAATCACAAGATTAGTTGACAATAGAATTTGATGTATTACAACTCGATTTGAAAATGGCTTAAGGTTTTAGACTGAGAGGTACTTTTTATTTGATATTCATAGCTGCCACATTAAATAAAATAAAATAAAATCAAATGTAAAAGTTAAAATTATATTCATTTTTATTATTTTCTTTGACGACATATTCGTAATATTATTTATCATAAATTGTAAATTACAAAAGAGAATTAAACAAATAATTACAACTGTCGGAAAGAACAGGTTTTTAGTTATGAGAATGGTTTCAAATATAGATGTATTTTTATATTTATTATTTAATATTAACTAATAAATCTATAGCTAATTTAAGTTTAGTAGACTAGAGTTAAGGCATCAGGCTCGTATTTATTTAAATAGCTTTGTTTGTACGTCACTTTTTCTCAGTGTAGCTGTACACTACATATTCCAATCAAAACAGTTTCATATCTTTGATAAAGTCGGCGTCAGACTCATTTTGGTTCGATCTTATGTACTATATATATACATAAAGTTAATTTTTGACTGACTAGACGTTTTAAACGTTTTAAGCTGAATCGAGTATAAATTTTTGTCGAACTATCTAATGTATTGCTTATCAATTCTATTGTCAATCATAAATAAATATTCCATTAAATTATAAAATATTATCAATTAGTCAAATGTGGGCCTAAAACAATGAAGCATTTGGTGTGTACTAGTTTTATCATACTCTAAATATATTTGTGTTGTGATAATGTGTGATCAATCCATAAAAATGATCGATAAACACAATTTAACAATTGCCATGAGCTCCATTGAAAATTTAGGTTAGTGTTGTATTAATTATATATTATGTGGATGGATAATTGTTTGACTTTGTTGTTCACGCTGCAATTGATAGCCTGGAGTTGAGTTTAGCAGATTTGAAGTGTTCTGGTTACAACGAGTATACTTTTATGTACTACCAAATGTTGTGCTTGTATAATTACAATCAGTTTTGGGGAAATAGTATAATTCAAAACTTGATAAGCTTCAATAATATAGTCAATGACTTTACCATCTAAAGATAAGATTGTACCAATTCTCGCTCTGCTTTGGTCCCTTATTTGATTTTCTTACACCTTTTTAATATTTCAACTTTGCCTTCCCTTCTGACACCCACGTGCCAACAAAGTACTGTTTTTTTTTAAACATAATCTAAGTAAAAATTGCTTCCTAAAACTATAAAAGAACCATTCGGCTTGACCAGAACACGGACCATGGTACCCTCGAGTCTGAGCTATATAAAAATATGCTCTATGTTAAGTTGGGGTATCAATGCTTTTTCATACATGAAAATATAAAAGGGTAAACATTATAGAATACATATTTCGAGGAGTTTATCTAGAACACAAAGTTGTTAACTCTATGCCGAAATTTAATGGTGTTTCATTTATTTTAAATAACCTTTTAATATTAATGTAAATATACTAAATAATAAAGCACTTCTAAAGAAATCTTTTGGTAACATCAATAATAACATAGGGTATTTGCGAGTCGTGGTAGTTAATCTAGCATATTTTTACTTGTTCTCTTGTTTGTTTCATTTTATATTATTATAACTTTCCGCTGCCCTATTTTTGCAAGTAATTTAAAAATAATTTGATGTTGTTGCTGCTGTGTTGGGTTGGCTTGAGCTTCAGCTTCAGCTTCAGCTTGGGTTTGGGTTGGGGCTTTGGGGTTTTTTAGTGTTTTCCTGGTCCGAATGAAGTTTGCTTTATTGACATTGTCACCAAGGCTTGTGACAATGAGACACTGCACACCTGCAGGACAGGACAGGATGACCGCGGGGGGATTTGAGGGTGATGCCAACGATGCCAACGAGAGGATAATAAAATTGTGAAACAACTTTTTAATGAGAAACATTTTTTGCACATTGCGCTGCCAGTTGCAGGGTTTCCGGCAACCCAACCGTGAGCAGGGGAGCAGGGGAGGGAGGGAGGGTAAAGGTTGGAAAATGCGTACTGGTAAATTGTTGTTGCTGCTTCTACGGTTGCTGCTGTTACTGTTGCTACTGATGATGATGATGTTGTTGCTGTTGCTGTTGTTGTTGCTGGTGTTTCCGCCAGTGGCAGCCATTGCCCAGCTCCGGTCAGGTTAAGTAGAATAAAGCAAAGATGCCAGAAACTTAACTTAACTTTGGAATGATGCGGTAATCGCTTGAGTGCGCATAAAAACATTCGTATTAGCATATTACTCCACAGAATATCATATCATATCATCTCATATCGTATTTATATTACTATAGCAGTCATAAACTGCTCATAAACTCATTCTAATTAAGCATAATAAACGATATATATCTCAAGTATCTTATCATATTTGTCAGTCAACTTTAGGTTCTCTTACTTAAACTATTTGAATGGAAAAAGAAATATCTGATAATATATGGATTTTAAATAGCTTTATGTGCGATATAATATCACATCTATATCTTGTATCTTGAGTGAAATTCACATAAAAATCCGCATAATTTTTGAAGTTTCCTTTGAAATCGAATCGAAAGTGGTACTCAGAAAAGCACTCTTCAATGTTTGTTTGGCTATTAAAGTCTGAATAGCCTCTTACTTAAATGAAACTAGACCAATAGACCAAACTGACCTTCACTTAAATAAATGATAATACTTAGTTGTTTATACTCCAGTTGCAAGTATCATTTCACTGGCAATCGCTTATCATATTTAATTATTTTGTGATATCTGTAATCTGAAGAGCACTATATCTTTCTAACAAGTTATAAAAAAACATTGAGAATCGTATTTAGCTACTTGCTTTTGTAATCTCCTATATGTATACTAACTTGGGCAAAACAAATTTAAATACCAATTTGTACATTTTCTTAATTAGCTGATAAAGTTCCTCGGAATCAAATCTAAAGTGTTTTATTTGGCCACCAATATTTCAATAAATTCATGGCATTTATGTTTTGTTAGCTTTCTGACTCATTTAAAGCCTCATTAATAGAGAAACTATAAATAATTAACATGCAATACAGGAGGTAATATAATTCCCTGCTTTAATGTAAAATTTTTGAAATTTAATTGAAAACAAAAACAGTTTAGCATGAAAATATATAGACAGAAAAGTTTTAATATTAATTACATCAAGTCAATGCGAAGTTTAACAGGCTTTCAAAAGTTGTTCAGATAAAGTTGTAAATAATCTGAAAGACCCTAAGCACCAGGAGATACTGGGATAGGATACTTGTTGCTCCTGATGAGCTGCAGTTTCCCATTAGCAACAGCCACAATCGATTTTCGACCCATGCAAAGTGCAACAGCAACAGCAACAGCTACAACAACAACAGCAACAGCAACTGCATCAACAACTGCAACAACAATTTCAAGTTGCCAGTGAATGGATAAACTTTTTTTTTATTCCAGACGATTGACGTGGGCCATTGCCACGCCCAAAGACTCAGTGCTCAGTTTAGGGATGGGTCTCGATATTTTAACAGTTTTTTTAAACAAAAAAATGTTAAATTGTAAGAATTGCTAAATACAATATAGCATGAGGTGTTAAGATAATAATTATTGAGAAAGAATATTTTATAAAAATAAAATATATAAACAACAGACTAATTCAAAATCAATTCTTTTAATGTATTAATATCTTATTTGAATTTCATTTGACGTTAAATGTACAAAAATGTAAGAAAATGTGAAAATATCGATGTCCATCCCTAGTTCAGTCTACAATCCTCAGTCGTCCTCAGTTCGAGTTTATGGGCAACAGTCGGGTCTACAATTAACTATGAAAATTTTACGCCGCACTGTAAAACTGCAAACTTTTTGCCTTAATTGCCCAGAAAAGTAACACAAATGAAACGCATCGACGCTTAATTACTTTTGCTAAATGCCAGGGACGTTGCCGTCGACTGTGTTAGGTAAACAGTGAGGATTGGATTGGATTGGAGGGAGGTGGAAGTGGAAGGAGGGAGTCTTTCTTTCTCTACCACCCATCCACCCATATCCTTTCCCAACCCATCTATGGTTTGTCTGGCCAAGTCTAAGGGCCAACTTTGCTGCATGCGGGCGGGCGGGCGTTAAAGGTAGTCAGAGGTTCAGTTTTGTGGCACGCTTTGAATTTGCAGCATGGCAATTTACTGCATTCACTTCATAGCATTGGCTTAGGCTCCGTCTCTTTTATACACTGTTTTTTAGTCATGAATGTTGTCCAGAGTCTACATAAGAATTGCAAGTAGATGAAATACATTTGCATTATATAACATTCTTATTTGAATGCTTTCGAGAATGATTTTTGAAAAATGTTCAAGAAAAATACAAAAATATTTCAGTCTGTTAATCCTTAATACATGTAAAGTTAGAAAATATGGTATGTATTATAGCCATGTCTATTATATTTTTATATGTATGCTAAAGACGGTTATCTAATAAATATGCAGTTTGGTTTTTAAAAATTGGTATTAACATTTCCATTCAGTTTTTTATAAGGTATATTAAATAACAATACTGACAATTCTTCTTCTTATATATACAATTATATTATACATATTTAAATTTACAATTAAAAAGCAAATTAAGATGATAATAATAACAATTAATCAAGTAAAATTAATATAGAATATAAAAAAAAATCTTTAAATAATAATTACAATAAATCAAGTAGCATTAATATAAGTAGATTTTTAATTAATATTATGAATGTTTCTTTAAATATTATTTACAAAAAAATCAGGAATCAATTTAGATTAAAAACTGAAATAAAAGAAGTAAATTGAGTAATTGAAAATAGAATATAATTATATATACTTTAACATACTTTATCAGAGTTAGAAAATATTCCATGGATCAAGGGAAAATCAGCCTATATTTCTCTAGCTTTCCAAATGAAACATCAAACTTAAGCAACATGGATTGTAAGAGAGAGCAAGAGAGCTATAATAGAGCAAGAGGGCTAGAGATAGAGATAGAGATAGTAAGAGCAATGACAGTTCGTTGGGAAAAAAAAGAAGAATGCAAAATGTGAGTTTCTTTCTCTGTTTGGACTCGAGACTGATTGCTGCCAGCATGTGAGAAAGAGCTCCAGCACGATTTGACTTTTGTCGACGTCACAATTCTGAGAAGTTTTGCCCAGCTTGGCGCAGTCAGTGTTGGCTGGCAAACTTGGCCAAAAACTTGTCTGCCACTTGGGTGCAAGTTTTTGATTAAAAGCCTCTGCTGGCTGCAAAAACGCCATGCACGCAGTGCGGCAAACTTTTCTACCACTCGCAGTCAGGAAAATTGTTAATTGAATGCATTTTCGGGGTATGCAGTGTTTGCCTTTTACTGAAATGAGGTGGCCATCTGTCGACTGATGTAGAGCTGGCAACTGGCAGTGGAAATCAGTGCACAAACTAAACACTCTGCTACGCAAAGTCAGTCGGTTTCTAGGCTTAGATCTATTAAGTTTCGTACACCCAAAGAAAGGATCATGTACAGATTTTTAGACCCTGTACTTTAAAAAAGTACAAATGGGTCTATTACGTTTGTGCAAATGTGCGTAACAGGCAGAAGGAGGCGTGGCAGACCCCATAAAGTATAAATATTCTTGATCAGCATCAACAGCCGAGTCGATATAGCCATGTCCGTCTGTCCGTCTGTCTGTCTGTCTGTCTGTCCGTCTGTCCCTTTTTTGAGTAACTAGATCTCAGAGACTATAAGAGCTAGAGACACCAAATTTGGCATGTAGGTACATCTATATCTTGCATTGAACGAGTTTGTTTTAGATTTTTGTCACGCCCCCTCCGCCCCCGCAAATTAAAATACAAAAGTCGAATTACAAGAGCACCTTTAATGCTAGCGCCTTAATTTTTAGTTTGTATTATATAGACTATGGTCTTAACCTATCCTGCAAATTTCATACAAATCGGATGATAAACGCGGAAGTAATTCAACTAACAAAGTTACGGACAAAATCAACTGAGTGGCGCCATCTATGTGAATTTTTTGGAGCTGAAACAATTTGTAGTGATCGCTTTGCACTCAAAAGTACAGGGTCTCCTACTGTCGAGCTTGCTCCACCGTAACTTAATGCATTTTTAAAATTAATTATATCTGTAATTTGAACTTTTTTCTATTATTCGTTTATTAATGATGTTTATTTGTTAAAGTCGATAGGTTAAATTAAATTAAATTAACTAAAGGTGTCAAACAGTTTCATTCGATGCAATGCATCAAAAATAGTTTTTAATGTATTTATTTTTGAATAAAAATTCAATTCAATAGAATAAGATAACTAATTAAGTTCTAAGAACTCTTAGGAGCCTTAATAAAATTACATAAAAATTAAATAGAATACCCTCTGCAAGAGTATAAGAAGGGAAAATTAAAAATAAAACGAAAATCGTATTATAAACCCTCCAGAAAGAAACAATAAAGATAATACAAGCTATAAAAATCCTGACAGGCTTTTGATATAGTTCAATTTGGAACCGATCTTTTCTATAGCAGCTATATGAACTGCACCCATTGTCAACAATATAACTTCAAACCTGAGCGTTTGCATAGTTTTATTTTTGAATAGAACAAATGCGTTAATTTTTTGTGCTGCCGAAACAATTAGATGGCTAACTGTGTGTGAACATAAGTCGTCTGTATTTTTAGTCCTTGGTCCTGGCATCATATCATTCATAAAGGAATTTGCTAAAAAAATACTACACCCAAAGAGAGGCACAATTGTTGTGGAAAGTCGAGCATCAATTTACTTGGGTGCAACCCACCTGCCGCAGTCTGTTCGTTGCACTTAAAGAGCTTCAGCTGCACTTTGCTCACGAGTGTGTGTGTGTGTGTGTTTTGTGAAAAGGAAGACTTTAAAGTCCACCCTTAAGCTTTAAAAGGCATTCATGTGCAACTGACACCGCCTGTCCGCCCCCGCCCCCCAGCGCAAGCTCTAACTAGGCGTGGCACCTTTTCACTCGAATGAAGTGCAAGCCAGAAAAGTAAAAACCCGAAAATAAAAGCAAAAGCTGCTTCAGATTTTCTATAAAAGCCGAGGCTAACGAGATTTGATGAATTGCAAGTCTTTGTGAATGGAAACTGCAAGAAAACTGTGCGTGGAAAGCGTCTTGCCCCTACCCCCCCCCTACCACACCCATCAAAGCAAATCCCCAGATAGAAAAAGGAACCCCATTAAGTGGTTGCAGAAGAATAAGAAGGAAGAACGCCCAACAAGAAACAGCAACGAAAAATGCAGTTGACATAAAAGGCGCCCAAAGAAGCCAAAGCCAACTCCCACACCAATAACAGCTCCAGTCCAGACAAACTGACAGACTGACAGACCGACAGACTGACAGACAGATAGATAACTCGATGGAAAAAGCACGTGGATATGAGGACAAAGCATCTTGACGAATTACTTGGCAGCTGTTGTGGCTCCGGCTGGAAGGAAATTTAATTTGATCAACATTTTCATGTTGCTGAAGTGGATTTATAACTGACTTTATGCCAGGTGCAACCGGATATGGTCTGTGAGTTATTGTCAAAGTAAAAAGACTTACAAAAGGGGTTAAAGTTGCATTTATTACGTCATAAAGATAAGATCTGCATCTCAATTTGATGAATGTGAAAAGGATAGCACGATTTACATAATTTTCTCATAACTACAACTACTTTCATCTCCTCCACTAATTTGTTCATAATTTCTATTACTATTTCCATTATTTCTACAACTATTTCCATAATTTCTATTATATCTACTAAGATTGCCATCTTTCATACGATTTCTATAGTTTTCATTACCATTTCCATCATTTCTACTACTACAAAAATCTGATCTTCTACTATTCACATAATTTCTATTACTATTTCCATTATTTCTACAACTATTTCCATAATTTCTATTATATCTACTAAGATTGCCATCTTTCATACGATTTCTATAATTTCCATTACCAGTTCCATCATTTCTACTACTACAAAAATCTGATCTTCTACTATTCACATAATTTCTATTACAATTTAAATCATTACTACTATTTTCCTCACTTTCTGTTATTTATTTCTATTATTCAATACTTCTTATCTTCAAATAATCTTAATAGTTGTAAATTATTAATTATTAAATAATTAAATAAATTTACAAATATGCAAATTCTTAATTTACAATTTCTTTATTTCTTTTTACTTAACATAACGTTGATCAACACTAAGTTTGGCAAAGAGCTTTGATGGACTTCAAAAGTGCAGCTTGAAAAGCTTCAGTCAACGATGAAAAAAGAAAGTAAACAGGCGACTTATCAATGAAGTCGGAAAATGAGGAAAACAATAACTATGCCTTGAATTTAAAGCCAGTTAAACTAGTAAATTGTATTTGTTTTTACTCGTAAGATCGAACAACAAAATTTTTAAGTGAGATGCTCAGCTAACAAAAAAAAAGATAACCAGACACAAAGACAGAGACACAAAGACACAAAGGAAGATGGAAAGATTGTCGATTTCAGCTCTGGGCATGGCCATAGTGTTGCACTCGGTAATGGGTGTCTCTTATTATTTTCTGTTGGCCCGTTGCTCACCGGCACCCTTGTTGGGCAGTTGGCTGTTTGTTGCATGCATCGGGACCGTGTTGCAGGCGGTGCACATATTTCCACAGTGGTGCCGCAACTGTTCGGCATTGTTTCGACTAACAATTGAGACGGCTGTCTGCTGCATAACACTGGATTTGATGCTGACCAAATTATGGTGCCGCATCGAGTCGTTGTGTCACTGTGCCATCATTGGTATCCTGCGACATGTGGTAACCGATGATGATCACACCTTTGCCACTTGCGAATATTGGATGTTGGGTATAACCACCAGCATCATTGGCTGCTGTCTACTCTGGTTAACACTCTGGGCCACCGCATTGCCATGTCAACTGCAACTTGGCTATAGCAATTGGCAGCGAAGTGTTAAGCGTTCCGTTAAGCAAAATATTTACCAATTGGCTTTCGGCTCAGCTCAGGAAATACAGAACAGGATCGTGGAAAGTCAGGCGAGTTTTACCAGCTGATAATAGTTAACACTAGACTACTGGATATTGAATGATCAAAACTGTCACGGAAATCACTGTGAATTGAACAGACATTCAATCATATTTAACCAGCGATTGCACATTGGTGCAAATAAAGGAAAAGCTGTGATAAAACTCATTATTTTCATCACTTCAACCACGGCAATGTCTCAAAATTTGACAGTGCATCTTTGCATCTTTGAAAAAAATGCATAACATTTAAAAAATTGATTACTTACGATATAATAAATACTTTACAAATTTAGTTTACTGTTTTCTTCGTATATTCATTAAGATAAAACTCATCATTTTTAACCATCACAATGTCTCAAAATTTGACAGTGCATCTCAGTATTTAAAAATTTATTATTTACGATCTAAAAAATACTTTTCAAATTTAGTTTACTGTTTCCTTCGTATATTCTTTAAGATGCAATTAAAAGATAATATAAAATCAGCTTTAACTTTATGTTAAACTAAATATGTTATAGCTTAACTTTCACCTACACAAAGCAAAACTTGTGAAAGGCTAAAATATTAATTTCAATTTATATATATATATAAATATTTCAATTTACAAACTTTATTTGAAAATGAACACAAGCAACAACAAAAATACAGATTAAACGGAAATTATATTTTCAATCATAGCAATTATAATTTTTTAATCGAATTATTTAAATAAAGTTAATAATTATCTTATCTTAATACAGAATTATGATTTTTAAAGCTGTTATTCTTTGTATTTTTCCTCGTTCAAGTTACCATATTATTTGATTTCCACTTCTTACCAAAATTGTTAATAAAGATAAGAATCTATTGCAATTTTCAGTAAATTTATAATTAATTGATACAACGACCTTGCCATGATTTTTGTACCGTCAACAAATACCGCAAATAGTCCATATTTGGGAAAGCATATTTGTTGTTTTTGTAATGCTTTTAGCCAACTGCCGATGCAGCCGCAAAGAAACCCGTTTAACCGTATCATGGCCATGTGGCAATGCGGAAGACATCCGTTGCAAGCGCCTAATTGTGGGCCGAGTAAGTTTCGGAAGACGGAACCAAAAAACCAACAGCATGACAACAAATATTTGGCAAGTATTAAACGAAAAGATACCCTACAAAGTTTCTAGTAGAAACGAATGTTTGACATCATTTAGTATAATTTAATTTAGAAGTATAGATATTTAATAAATTTATATTATTTATAAATGGTAGATTATGAAGTGATTATAAGATAAATTTTGACTACAATAAAACTGTTTATATATTTTGAAGTTAGGGTATTATAATGTAAATCTATTGGCTAAGTAGCAACTTGATTGTCGTGGTAAACTTGAACTTGAAACGTGTCCAAAATGATTAATGATGCACATGCAACAATGTGCACCAGAATGTGCAACGTTGCAGATGTTTTGATTTCCACTCCAACGCCAAAAAAAAACAAAAATAAAACAAAAAACAAAAGATAAAACAAGACACGCAAACAACGCGCATTGTTAAAGAGTTGTTAGTAAGTAACTAACAGCATTGCCTGCAACTTGTGGCATGCTTCGATTTAACTGCTTTTAATGGCGATTGAGGAAAATTGCTGCCTCTCCAACTCCAACTCCATCCTCGAATCCAACTGCAGCTCTCCTGCAGCTCGATCAATTGGTATAAAAGCCGCTTCGTTGCCATCAATGACGTTAATCAAACCGCGTCGCTTGACAGTCACAGGCTGCTGCAAAAAAGTGCAAGTGTTTTTTGCCAAACAACAACATCAGCAACAACAATCAAAACAACTATAAAAAGATATTAGTCATAAACAAACGCCCCAAAAACCAAACTACAACTTGTAGCAAAGGTGAAGCATTCAGTGTTGTTTTTTATCTTAAATTTTTTTGTTGGTTTTGACTTTTTTTTGTTATTGTTATAAACAAATGTTTGCGCCTAAACATAAGCATAATTGTTATAAAACTACAAATTAAAAAAACGATACAACAACATGCAGCAAGTGAAAGTGAAGTCTACTCAAAAAACTGTTGTCCATTCATGGAATTTGGTTATGCTGTTTTTTTCTGTTTTGTTTTTACTTTTATTTCACGTATTTAAGCCAATCTTCGCACAGAACAAGCCATTCGACATGGCAACCAACAGCTTAGGGCTTGACCCCAAATAAAAGAAACCCAAAGAAAAAATTAATAAACGAAACCAAAACTTTAGTGGAACCTCGAACTTAACCAAGTTTCTGGTGAAGAGCAGCAACTCAGTAGTGTACCGGAAATTTAAATGAAAGAGTTTAAAAAATTAAATTAAAAAATGAATTTCATAATTGAACTAAATTATTAAACATATATTTTATAAACATACTATTATACACATAAATAATTGCTTATAATAATAATTTTAGCTAAACAATAGCTTAAGTTATTATTGATTAATAAATGAAATATCGTAATGGATCGCAATTAATGAGAAACATTCTTATCCACATTAAAGATTTATATTCTTTAAAAATACCTTTTATTTATTTCGTAGCTATAACGCTAGTTGCAGTTAGAGGAATATATTTTCCAAATTATATTGCAGATTCAAATGATATTCGAGAAAAATAATAACATACTAATCGAGCTTTATTAATTTAATTAAATGTAGTGTAACAGGTTAAAAAAATTCAACTCAATACTAATTACATACTATATATTGAAAAAGGGATAAATATCTAAATACAGACTATGACATTTGAAGCTGTGGATGTTTTAAAGTGTCATTAGTTTTGGAATATACTTTTCTATACAAAAACAAGTATATTTTTGTTATATTTATTTATTATAGTTAAGTACTCATAAAACAATTAAATTTTTAGTCGCCCCTTACTCTCTGAGATACTTATCAAGTGCATACATAAATCATAATTTATCTTTCTATCTATCTATCTATCTATCTATCTATCTATCTATCTATCTATCTATCTATCTATCTATCTATCTATCTATCTATCTATCTATCTATCTATCTATCTATCTTTAAACTTGCCGCTACACCCGCTTAATTCTCTGTCCTTTATTTCAGATGCTGTATCAAAGTCAACTGCATAGTGTGCTCTTGTTTGCCCAACTGCTGCTGGTTGGAATGTTACCATTCCTCCATGCTTTGCCAGTGTCAAGTCCGGAGATAACCAACAAGTCGGCCAAGTCACCCAACAGTGTGCTGGCACAGCAGCAGACACAACAACAACTGAAATCCATCTCAAATGGCCAGGATACACATCTGAATTCGTTAAGTGCATTTGCCACTAGTTACGATAGTCTTGCCTCGGGTCAACCTCAAGTGCAACAGCCACAAACTGAGGCGGGATTTAAGCCCTCCTACAAGATGCCTGAAATGGAAACGAACTTCACACCCATGCAAAATGGAAATATTGGAGACAGTCCCACCATTGCCAATATGCCCAGTACACCGATGCTAATGCAGTATCTGCCGGCACAGACAGTGCAAGATGGTAGTGGCACGGTGCAGTATTTGCAACTGATACCAACACGTCCCATCATCGTGCCCATTAGTCCCTTTCTGACGGCAGCTGCCACAGGTGGCGTTCAGGGACCTTCTCCGGCTTTGACCCCAAATCTAGGCACTTCAACGGACTTTGCAACACGTGGATCTGCTGTACAGCTGAATGCTCTGCCCGCCAACACGGGCGTAACGGGTCTACACTATGCCACTGCCGCCGGTCTACAGGGTTATGCAAATGCCATCAATCCTGTTGCCGCCTATCGCAGCACTTATCGCATTAACCGAGAGGCCAAGGAGAAAAACTTTCCACCCACCTTCAGTCTGAATCTCAATGAATACCTTCCCTCGGCAGTGGTGGGGCATGATGCCGCAGCTGCGGCAACATCATCGCATCCACACACTCAACTGTACCTCAGAGCCAGGCCATAATGTAACTAACTATGTTAAAAGCCAAGTCTACTCCAAAGTCAAGTTTGTTGCTTAAGTCTTTTGTTTTTTTATTTTTTGTTTTGCTCCAAAAATGCAAGATTGTCACTGTTAAAAATCCAATAAAACATATAACTAAAGAACGAAAATTATATAGTTTAGTGAAAAGTGATCGACTGGCAGTTACCCTATAAAATGGACTTAAAGTCATTTCTGCATATCTCTAGTGAGATTTCTGTTCTTTTTAAATAGAATTAGTGTTTTAATTTTTGCTTTGATGAAATCACATAAAATTTGAAAGACTTTCTAGGTTGTTAAAGTGTACAATTTTCATGTAATCGAAATATTTACAAGTTATGTAATACAATGATAAGTATCTCAAACTTTATCAAAAAAAAACATATTTGCTAATCATAAATTCTTCAAATTTCTGTCACATTTTCTAAGCTTATCAAAATATTTACACAACAACAATGTGTTAATAGAGCATTATAATTGTTACAGCGCGTACTACGCATCCATTACAAAACCATCAAATTGGTCAAGAAAGGTAAATAAACAAACAAAGAAGTAAACAAAACTGGGAACAAGGTCAAAGTAAGACGCCTTACAGAATGCATTCCCATTGTTTTTCCGTTTATTTGAATTTTTGTTTTTGGTTTTTGTGAAAGTAAACAGAAATTTCACGCCCGTTCCGGAACAGTCAAATAACTAACATGGGTAATATACTTAGGCTACATGTGTCAGCCAAGACAGACATTACGTTGGCAACCTTGAAGTTGCGTCAGTCAGTCAGTCGGCCAATTGGCCAAGTCGCTTAAAGCGTTTGAAGTCAACTTGGTAATGGTGTTGGAGTTGGAATTGAAGTCAGAGTCCAATTTGAAGCGTTTTCATATTCATCTATCTAATTGTCGAATTTTGACAAATTCATTTGGCATTACAAGAGCTTTCATTACCACTCCATCTTACGTTCAACTACAGTCAATGAAAAAAAGCTTCTTTCACTTAAGGCAATATGTGGAGCAAATGCCTTTGGTCACTTTCAATTGAATGTGCAGCACTTGAATACTCTACTTGGATATAAATAAATAATGTGCTTATATATCAAGTTGTCCTTTTCAATATTGATCGACATTGAATTTATTATTGAAATTAATTTTATTGATTGTTGTCTTAAATTCATTTAGATCTTCTAATTGGATAATAATATTCAATAGATATAACTATAAATATGTGTAGTATCAGTGCAGTTGTATTCAATATCAAAAGGCAAATTATTAAAATAATTTACGCAATATTTATTTTCTGTACAACCACATCTCAAATCTTTTACAACCCATTAACTATATAAAATTAAAAAAAAACAGTTCCTTAAGCACTGATGGCTTTAAAACGATAGCTTAGCTTTAATTGGCTTCTTTAAAATATAGAAAAACATTGTGCATTATCTAAGATTTTCTCATTTGCCAGCCTCAAGGTTCTTCCTTACGCTTTTGCATGTTGATTAGATTTTTAATGAAAATTTACCACACAATGTTGTCAATAGATTTATCTTTTTATTTTAGATCCTATTAAACTTACAATACGAGATAATAAATCAAATTAATTGAAAAAATTAGCAATAATATTTTGATTACACATTTTAAATACTAGCTTTAAGCTTCTTTTATTTGCCTCTGTCAAATTATGTGCCATTTGTGGTATGCCCAAGTTTTTATTGAGTGCGGCACAAAATCGATGAGCATTACATGCCACATCAATGAACTGTAGATATTGCCACAATTAACTTTCAGAGCTCTAAAGGCGATGATGACGCCCCGTGGCGTGCCCAACGTTTGTTTCACCGTCTTCTACATCTTGTGGGGGGCCCATCTCGAATGGAAACTCAATGTGGATGGGTCTGATTAGGCCCACTTGGGGTACTACTTTTGGGACTAGACTGGGACGGAAGTGAACGGTTTGAGTTGAGAGCAAAAAGCAACAACAAATGCTCGAATAAATACTTGTATGTAGTTCAATTAATGGTCATGTTTTTTGGGATGATTTGAATGCTTGTCGCAAGTCTGTAGCTGGTGCTGATGAGGTGATGATGGGGGCGGGGGCGGGGGGCTGAGGCCGCCCATGGTTGAAGCTGTTATAACACTTTTAAATGCGTAAATTAGCTTTGTTGTTGTTGTTGGTGCTGCCGCCTGTTGCTTGGGCGGTATTTGAATTTGAAATGATTTCAATTTGAATATTCAAGCTGTTTGCTATTTACTTTCCATTTCAATTAATTGCGCGCACTTGGCGCTTTTAAGCTGCTTTTCTGTTGTGTTGTTTTGGTTTACATTTCTGGGCTTGCCGCTATCGCTGCCTCATTTCAAATCAAATCCTTCAACGCCACGTCTCCGCTTCGCTCATCTGCAACATTGTTGCTCCCTCTCACAATTCCTCTTCTTCCTCTCTCTCTCTCTCTCTCTCTCTGTCTCTATCGTTCCGTTTCTCTGTCTGTCAGCCAACAATGCGTCCACTTGTTGGGCCGCTGCAGAACTGCACGGCCAACGCTGTTGGCCAAGTCTTTGCCTCTTGGTATAAAACGCACAGTTCACTCTACGCTCTGTCGCAGTCGCATTTGCTTCGTTGCTCGCTTTTGAATTCGGTTTCGGTTTCGTTTTCATATTTATATTTTGAACTCAAATTTTTTTTTGGTTTCGTTTGAAGGAGCATTCGCCCTACAATTGAACAGGTGCAAAAAGAATCAGTGTTGATAAGGAAGAAAGTTTTAAAAAGTGTTAAGAGTTGTTGTCGTGTCGCAGTATTATTAAATAAAAGGTCGATTCTAAAAACTCAAAGTGATCTAACTGAAAAATGGTTCGTAAACATTAAAATATGAAATTGAAAATAGTCAAACACACACGGTTAAGTGGATTATTCCATAAAAGCTATTTAGCAAAATGTTGACCCGATTTAAATGCAAGTTTTGGATTTGGTTTGTCGAGGAATACCTAAGACGAGCTGAAGTTTTCAGTGTAGAATTATCATTATTACTTATTAAAAATTAAAGTAGGTTTAGAGTTTTTTAAGAAAATCCTAAAGAAAGACAAACGTCTTGAATAAGTTATCGTTAACCCCTCCTATATATCTATCTATAACTGACAAGACTAAAAATATGTAAAGGAATAATTTAAGCGTAGTTTATAAAATTAGATAATAATTACAATTTAAAATTAAATATAACAATTCTCAATTTCCTTAAAAAGTTGTAGATTTTAAAACTATTGAAAAAATAAAAACTAATGAATTAGCAAATAAATAAATAAGTAAACATTTAATAAAAGATATTATAAATAGAGTAAATTGAGCCAAGCAAGATTATTTCTAAATTTAATACTTTTTACCAATTATAATAGTTTTAAGATTAAGTAAAAACCAGAGCAGATAATTTTCTTTGTTATATCCTTATCAAAAAACTACTGGAAAATAAAAATAAACAAAATAGAGTTAAATGTACCGGGCATACATAATTCAATTCTCATACTCATAACTAAATCTAGAATAATGAGTAGTACCATATAGGGTTTAAAATCATAATTACAAATGACAATGTCACTTTTTGAACATTTCAACATCTGCTTAAAGAAGTTTAATTATAGGCCAAGTTTGAATTCGAACAACACAATAACTTCTGATAATGAGCATTACAATGGATAAAGTCCATAAAGAATATGCTACTTGAATTAAATGTGCAATTTTAGCTTCGATTCGTGAATACACTTAGACTTGGACCGCCCAGTAGCTGGCTGACACCTATGAATGTAATAGACATGCGTATGATTGATTGCGAGTTGTGGTTCTTTAAGTTCGTGTCTTAAGTCTTTTGTTTTTCCAAGTATATATGTATGTATATTTTTTTGAGAATTTTTTTTGCCAGTGGCAAAACAAAAGGTGCGCAAATTACGTACGTTAACGATGGCATTTGGCAGTCCATCAGTAGCATTAGCCAGCCTGTCATCAATCAAGCTGCATTTGCATTTGCATTCACAGTACACAGTTAGTTTCAAAGCCTGCTCATGTGACCTGACCGATCATTACCAGCTGCCGTGGCCAAAATAATTAGAGAGCAGTGCCAAACTAGCTCACGCATTGAAGATAATGATGACGCTAAGACTGAAGCTGATGCTGAGCTGCTATTGATGTTGAAGTTGAAGTAGAAGTTGATGTTGCTGTTGCTGTTGCTGTTGCTGTTGATGTCGCTGATGCTGATGCTGTTACTGTTGTTGGCCCCGGGCGTTAGTGAATGCTGTCTCAGTTGCAACCAAAAATTACAACTAGTTTTTATAATTTTTATAGATTTTTATTTCTTGTTGAGCCATCACTGAGCATTGCAAAAAAAAATTCAATTTTCGGCCGCTTCAAATGGAGACCGTATGTTTGAATGCTAGAGATGTTGCAATCTTAGTTCGCATGGAATTTATTGCGTGTGTGTGTGTGTGTGTGTGTGTGTGTGTGTGTGTGTGTGTGTGTGTGTGTGTGTGTGTGTTTGTGCCGTGACAAATGGCCGTTAGTTAGTTTTTAGCTAGCATTTTTAGAAAGGCGCCAGCTTATCAGGTGATTGCTACAGTTGGCCTTGTGCTGCTTCCCTACCAACTGGACACCCACCTGCAACAAAAGAAGCCACCCACCAACAGTTGCAGATAAGCATTTCCTAGTGAAACTTCAGCAGACAATTCCAATTTCTTTACTTCACACTTGATAAGATTACAATGTGATCGAAAAACGAATATAAAAAAACTTATATAAACTATTTTATTCAATTAAATATGAAACACTTTGACTTAATCTATAATACCAAATGAAAATAGTTAAAGATAATTACAGCTCCTACTACAACTGTAAGTCATATTTAAATTAAATATTATATATGAAAATTTAATATTTATAAGTCTATTTAAATAAAATTAAATACATAATGTACATTTATAGTGCTCAGACTTTAAATCCGTAATTAGCGCTACATGAAATTGCAAAGCAAGTAGTTAAGTCAAAGTGTTAATATTAAAATTTTATGGCACTTTCCTGTCAGTATAGCAATTTACTTATACATTAAATTTACTTAAATATTAATACAAAATAATTACACATGTATTGTTAATAATAATTACTTTTGGGGAGAAAATATTTGGAAAAAGAAAACGCTTTAAAATCAGGAGACAAACCGTAGACAAACCAAAACTTCACTTCTTTTATTCAAGCTAAATAAAAACTCAATTAAACGCATCACTGGGCGCGTGTGGGCGTGGCATCATCTAAATTTAAGCGAAAGGCAGCAAGTTAAGCGAAAACCTTTCACCGCCAAGCTTACTTGTTACTTGGTTACAATCCAACTTCCACTTTATTTTTGCACCTGAGACTGACTGCCCCTAGACAAGATTGTTGTTGTTGTTGTTGTTGTCGTGGTGAATGCCCTTCTAATGGATAATAAACTACAACTCCTGTTTTTTGCACCATTTGCAGCAGCAACTACCATTGCTTTGGGCACTGTTGGCCGTGTTACCTGCAACACGAGCAGTTTTGTCGCCTTCTCATCGCTATGACGATGATAACACATCGTTGCAATTGAGTCTCGAGGATCTGGAACGCGAACAGGAGCAACAACAGCAGCAGCAGCAACAATTTCATCATTTGGATCTCAATCGCCCACCACTTTTGCCCACACATTATGAGTGGCATCCAAGTGTGGCAGCCAGTGTTCCACCCAGCTACGTTCATGATGCCGCCCAGTTGGAGCAAGTGGAACGACTGCGACAATTGCAACTGCAACATCAGCAACTTAGCGCTGGTTACGCCCTTCCCGCCCACCTGCCCGGCGGTCTCATCTTGCTAGGCGGTCCGAATGCGTAAGTATGCAAACAGCTGCTAAGGAAAAGCTCTGCGAAAGCTTAAACTTTAAGTGTAAACCGCTTTTAGTGTAAGCCAACGTTTAACTTTCAACTAAGCTTTAACAAGTTGGACTTGAACCTACAATGAAAGCTTTCTACTTTAGCAGTTGCAGTTGTTTAAAGCTTTTCTAAACCAGCTTAAAGCACAGCTAAAGTTTTGATAATATTTCAAATAAGTGAATAAGTACAAAGAGAGTAATGTTCAAGCAGTTTTAAATAGTTATTGATGGGTTAATATTTAGCCTTCAAAATAAGCTTGGCTTATTAAAACTTCCAAAGATATTTAAACATGAAATGAAATGCAGATGCTTCTTTATCAGTCACTCAAAGTATTTCAAAGCTATTAATAAATTAAAATGCATAAGTATACAATTTTAACTGGAAATAAATAGTGTTTTTTTTGGAAACTTTTAAGGCCCTTGTAAACCGCTGCACTGCCTTTTGATTTTTATTTCCTCAAAACGAAATCAATCAAGACTCATGAGTATCTAAATAAGTGTGCGGATATTTGAAGTATATGTACAGATTGATAATATTTAGATCAAAACTTTACTGACACAGTTTCAAAATATCAATATTCATATTTCAAAGACTTAAAGTTTGAATAGAGCATATTCCAAGATTTACCTTGTTTTAAAATAAATATTTAATAGACAAAAATGATTTGATGATTTATAAATTTTGAATCAATATAATAAGTTGAAATTTGGAATTTCCTTAAACAGGAGAAATATATTTACATATATTTCGAATTAATTTGAAAAAAATCATGAAACCTATATATAATTCAGTCACAAATACAAAACCAGAGCCAGACTAGATCAGTCTTTTTAACTTACTGTTGGCAGGCAAATTGTTGTGAGTCTCGTTCATTTGTCAATTGAATTGGCGAATTGCCTGCAAAATGGGTGCAAATTGCAGTCGCAAAGTATGCCCTTAAACACATTTAGGTCTAATCCCCTACATAATGTCAGGTTAATTGCAGTTGCTGATAGAAATGTACTCGTATGTGGTATATATAGATTGTGGATATGTGGATTGTGGGTGGGTGTTGAAACGCCAGTTTCACTCACGATTGTTGCCGCCGTTGGCTTCCGACAAATGGCAACAATGATTGCCATAATAAATCGCTGAGATTAGATAAGAGCAGCTCGTTAAACGCTATTAAGCTCATGCTCTCACTCCCTCTTTCTCTCTCTCTGTCTCTTTGTAGCTCTCCTTCGCCACCGACAGCGGCAACAACGATAGCAACAACAAAGTCTGGAACGCGACTGCTTCAACCCATTGTGCCCTTTGATCTGGACCTGCAGCTGCAATTGAATGGCGTGCAATATCTCAATAGCAATAACTTGCCTGCAGTTCCTCCATCACTATTGCCACGCCCTCAGCCCAGACCCGGGCCACGCCCACTGCGACCTCCATACACCTACGTACAGCATTCACAACCATTACGTGACATTACACATAGTTCACATCCCAGTCAGTCTTCAATTCCTCTGCTTCTGCAACAATCCAAGCAGTTTGCCTATGCTCCCCTCCCGCAACGGAATTATGCCTCATCTCCCCGCATCCCACTGCCCTATCCGCCCAGTTTTATCAGCATAACAACAAGAAGACCAGGCACTGGATACTCTTCGAGCTATTCGAAACCATTTAGACCCTCACAGCCAGACCTAACGCCGGATCTGTTTGCGGGAAGGGAATCCAAGTCCCTTCTAGACTCGTATATACCCAGCTGGGAGGTACTGCGTCTGCTCCAACAACACCAACACCAACAACATCAGCAACAGTCACGCCCATTGCAGCGACATACTCTGGCTTATTCAGTGCCCAGTCTGAGGATCTTCAAGCGAGACTCCAAGGAGCGATTGGATAGAACACCTGAACGGAGTAGAATCGTCAAGAAATCCCTGCCTAAGGATGGAACTGCCAAATTGGTCTAATTGGGGAGTAGTTTTTACTTAGCGATTGCATTTTGAAAATATATCTATGCATTTATCTATAGTTAGTGTAAACTTTTTTTTTTTTTGCTACGATTCTTTTATTTATTAAATCACACTATTTGAAATTGATGTTGCCAATTTGTATTTTTGTTATTTATTTGCTAAATAGGGTAAATAGTTAAAGCGCTCTCTAATACTCGATTCCGAGAGCCAATGATTTTATTTACTAGTCATAAACAGATTTCATTTGAAATAATTGAAATAGTTTCAGAAATACTCATTTTTGAATTAAGAAAATGATGATTTGTTGTTGTTGTTTTGTGTATGTGTCTATCATTAGCGTATGTCACGTCGCATCCCAAAGAGCTGTGCTCACATAACCCAACCATTTATGCGACAACTTGAAGTGCAATATATTTATGTGACTTTGGCGTTGTTAAATAGTCGATAAAGTCTATAAGCCGATGATTCGATGAGCTGCTGTTGCTGCTGCTGCTGCTGCTGCTGCTATTGCTGCTGCTGTTGCTGATGTAATCGCGTCCATAAACCAAACATCCAGCAAATACAGCAAACAATTACAGGCTGGCCGCATCATCAACAGCATGTACCACCAACTGAAGCTGCACCCAAGTAGACCCAGTCTCAGTTCCAGTCTTCATCTCACTCTCTTTCTCTGTCTCTGTCTCTGTTGCATCTTCCTGAGATGCTGCTGCTGCTGCTGCTGCACAAAATTATGATTTGTATGGCAGTGTGTTTGTTGTATCGCATGCATTTCTGAAAGCCTCTCCAACTATACAATTTATGCAAGTAGGAAGCGTCATTGCAACGTCAACAACAACAACAACAGTAACTACAAATACAACAACAACAACCGAGTCAAATCTACAGTGTGCTGTTGTTAATGAAGTTGCCACCAAGTTGGTTGCCACTGCCAACTGTCTGAGGCCCTAATTGTTGCATTGTCTGCTGTGGTTTGTTTGTCTGTCATCAATTAAATGCGAAAATATGAAAATCTAACAACGTAGGATACGAAAATTTGCCCAAATTTCCGCTCATTATCCACTCAAAAGCCTGGGTTAAGGACTGTGATTATTATAGTCAGCGTGTTTATAAGTTACGCTTTATTTCCTGACAAATTATAATGCAGTTAATGTAGTTAACCTTATGACATTGACTTTTAGGATCACTTACACTATGAGTTGATTGTTGAAGTGCTCAAGTTTAAGTGAAATCTTTTAGGATTTGAATAGAAACCACCAGGAAATTGTTCAGGCTTATGTAATCCTTTAGAAATCGACATTATTGTGAAATTTTCAGAATAAAAGGATACCATGTAAGTCTAGGCTAAAATAGTTTTTAAAACTGTTAAAAAACTATATATATTAAAATGTGAGGTAATCTCACATATTTTGAAATAAAAGTGTGGTTAGTAAAATCTTGACGCAAATCCTATATAATAATATATCAGATTTAACTTAATTGTACCTACCTTTTACCTTTTCCCAGATACATTGCCACAACAACTCTATCAACTAGCTAATGAGGTACAGGGTACTTAATTGTAAATACTAAGAAAATTGTATGCAGATTAGAAAAAGGTCGCTAGTTGAAATGCAAATGAACTTTCCATGTACTCGCATGTGATATAAGACATTGTTATTCTCACTATCAGCAACTGCAAACTGTTGTAGCTACCATCGTCAATTTGGCTGAGAAGCTGAGTTGCGAAAAAAGACGGCAAAATAAACGTGTTTGGAGCACAACAACAACAACGAGTATCTTCATTATCTCATCAAAATCCCATTCATTTGCGGTAAATTGAATTATTTGGCAAAGTATACAACAATTTAGTGGAGTTAACTAGTTGAAATAAGTCGCCGTTTAAATTGCAATTAATTACTAGAAACAGAAAACACTTGAATGAAATAAAATTAAATAAAATAAAACTCAACTATTAAATAAAATTATATATTATTATAAGTATGTATGTATATGTTAGCAAATGGCAATTTGTTTATCAAGCAATTTATTATTGGAAATTATTTGGTGTTTGATATATTTCATGGATCACATGCAGACAATTGCCAAATTGTCCAACTACTATAGTTATTCAAGATTATCTTCTGGCCTTGCGTTGTCCAAGGGCTCGCTCCAGATGCTCCATAGTATTTAAATACCCACACGTAAGCATAATAGGGAACTCACCTTCGGTTCGAATCGAATGCATGTCGATTGTTGTCGTTGTTCAATATACATATTTTTAGACCCTGTACTTTAAAAAAGTACAAATGGGTCTATTACGTTTGTGCAAATGTGCGTAACAGGCAGAAGGAGGCGTGGCAGACCCATTAAAGTATATATATTCTTGATCAGCATCAACAGCCGAGTCGATATAGCCATGTCCGTCTGTCTGTCTGTCTGTCCGTCTGTCCGTCTGTCCCTTTTTTGAGTAACTAGATCTCAGAGACTATAAGAGCTACAGACACCAAATTTGGCATGTATGTACATCTATATCTTGCATTGAACGAGTTTGTTTTATATTTTTGCCACGCCCCCTCCGCCCCCGCAAATTAAAATACAAAATTTCCAAGTCGAATTACAAGAGCACCTTTGATGCTAGCGGGTTGATATTTAGTATGTATAATACAGACTATGGTCCAAATCTATCCTGTAAATTTCATTTAAATCGGATGATAAACGCGGAAGTTATTCAACTAACAATGTTACGGGCATAATTAACTGATATCTTTGTAGTGGCGCCATCTATGGAAATTTGTTGAAACTGAAACAATCTGTAGTGATTGCTTTACACTCAAAAAGTACAGGGTCTCCTACTGTCGAGCTTGCTCCACCGTAACTTAATGCATTTTTTACTTTACACTATTACTTAGGCTACACTACACTACAATGGCTTGCATACAATTTGAATTGTATTTTGTTTCTAAAAAAAAAAGAATTAAGAAAATGTTTAGTAATTTTTGAAAAATAGGATACTTGATTATTTTTTACATTTTATAAATTTTATTATTAATATTACAGTCTCCTGTTGATTTTTACATAGTTATAACTAGGGTAACTGCTCGTCGTTTATTTATTTTTTTATTTTATCTACCTTCACCTGATGACAAGCATTTGCAGCTGCAGGGGCAAAGCCCACGGTTAACCTTCTGATGAAAATGGGCGGGTAAGCTGCATTATCATTGCCGGGCATTATGATATGTCATATTTTATGGGTCCCTCAAGTCTTTGGACGCATCTTCACACAGATGACAACAACAGAAAATATGCTATAGTAAATAACAAACAATAACAATAATAATAATAATAATAACAGTGACTTATCTATAATATTGTAGTATGTTAACTATGCAAACTGACCGACTGACACTATTGCACTATTGATGACTTGACTGAATTATATACTTGGATTTGGGGAATGAGTTTTTTTTTAGGAAAATGATTATGCAACAGGCTAACCCACGATTAGAGGCGGTCACTGATCAACATTTCAATTGCTGTTTATTTGCCTATCGTTGCAAGATCAAAGCGAATTTGTAAAAAAAAACGCAAAACTTAAACTCAAAAAATAAAATAATAAAAATTAAATTTAAAATCCAAAAAATCAACTTTCAAACAATGCAATGCGATTGCCGATTGTCGATTGCGACGATGGCGCGTGATATTCGTATTATTTTGTTTTGATGTTGTTTCTGTTTCTGTTTTTTCCTCATCTCCTTTTCAAATATTTTTATTGCTATTATCGTTATCGCAGCTGTTGCTGATGTGTTTTAGCTGGCACTTCATTTCGACCAAATAGATTACGAAAACTGACCAAAAATAAAAATAAAAAAAAGCAACAGTTGACCGACGTTTTGCCGCCTTTGTTATGCCATTTCTCTTTTCACACAAGCCAAACCCAATCCCCAACTCCAACCCAAAACCCACTGAAATCTCAAAATCTTTAACCCAATCCCAACGCTTGACGTTGCCAACTTTAATGCGCCAATTAAATTGCCACTACTTGTGATGATCATAGCGTGCCTTCCAGCTTAGGTTTGGGTTTGGATTCGGATTCAGATTCAGATTCGGGTTCAAATTCCCTCTTGTCTCTGCAATTGTTTTTATGCAAATTCAGTTTCGATTGGCCGTCGTCGTCGTCGGTGGTTGTCTTTTGTAATGGCCATAATAATAACCATAAAATGTATTCATCTCAAAATGAAAGGTCTCTCCAGATTGAATCTCGTGACGATACTCGCTTATCATCCACCCAGCCAGCCAAATAATGTTGCGCCAGTTTCTTATATTTTATTTTCGTTTTTGTTATTGTTTTTTATGACTTTGAACTTGAACTGGGCAAACAAACAACAACAAAATGTGTCTTTCTAAAAAGAAATTTCGTAAAATGAAAGGGATCACGGCTAACAATTGGACTGCCTCTATTCACACTTATCATACATAAATGAAAGAGGCGTCAATAAAAAAGGCAAGGTCGTTTACTAAGCTCCAACTTATAAACTTATAGTATTGTCATCTGTCAATAGTTGTCATCAATGATGACTTATAAATCCATAACTAAGTCTGACTAATTTTAATCCAATTTTAATGAGCTCAAAATAATTGTCCTTGGATTCGATAAATACGTTATTAATTAAGTACTCCCAAAACTTTAACAAAAAATCGATCTTCATTTTATTTTTAAACTAATAACTGTTTGATATTCTTAGATATCCTAGTAAATTTGCCAATCTAACTAGTTAAATGGACTTGCAATTTTTAATGATACTTTACGTGATTACCCCAAACAAAAGATAACAAAGTTTTTAATTTTATTAATTTTAATAGCTGTTAAAATTAAAATTTATATTTGTATTTAGTAATAACCTTAACTATATCAGCATATATAGATTTATAGATATCGGTTTAAAAGAAAATTATTATTTAAATTAAGATGTTTAAAAACTAGGTTTTAAGGAGTCTTGCAATCGAATAGCATCTGAATTTATTAAACTTAAAAACTATTTAAACTAATTGTTAATGTTTAATAAAAACAAACGAAGGGGTAAATAAATGAATTCATAAATATTTAAATAAATTGGTCTTAATATAAATCAATTATGCTATTAATGAAAAGTGTTTCTGCTTATTATTAAATAGATTCAATTTAACACTATAGTTAATAAGTAATTGCAAGCAAAGATCAATTGTATGTAGTTTTTAATATTATAATTGTATGTCGAGATACAAATGTATCTTATGGATAGCCTGCTCTAGAACTTGCTTTATTGCTTTATTTGTAACTTTGAAGCGGACTTCAAACTTGTGGCATTTCTTATTGGCAACCTACACCTTCAACTAGACAGTCATACAGACATCTACACATACAGATACATTTACAAAGAGTCAGATACAGTCAGATACATATACACATACGTGCGGTGTCATTGCCTGTGAACTCGTCTATAGCTCGTTCCGCACGCTCGTCCCGCTGGACTGACTGACTGGCCAAGTGACTTGGACTTGATGCAACGAAGACGTTGCTGCTGCTGCTGCTGCTGCTGCTGTTGCTGTTGCTGTTGTCGTCGGGCATAAAAACCAAGCTCAACGCCAGCGCCAGCCACAGTTGGTCGCGCGACTTTTGAACGCCTGCACGGATCGCACGTAACGAGCAAGTTTCCCACCAATTTTCCCAGCATCTGTTTTCCATTACATTACATTACATTTTTTTTTTCTGTTTTTGTTACCATTTTGTTGAAAACTGTGCATTTGTTATAACTCGCAGACTGGTATTTAGCAGTGCGAAAGCCAATCACAAACGCTTACCAAGTGAAGCAACAAGAAATTTACTTGATCGAACAATACAAAATACAAAAAACACACAAAACTTTAACTATAACAAAAAAAAAACTGAGATATACATATGCAATTGCAATTGCATTGTGTGTATGTGTGAAAATTAATATTTAAATGTGCATTGTTTGAGGAGAAAACAAATTCAAAGCAGAAACAGAAACATCTCCAAGCTCTGAGGAACAATGAGATTATCATTGATATTGGTATGTATAAAAGCAGGAAGTCACAAATCGAGTCCCTGCCCCTCCCCTCCCATCTCTTTGCTCAGCACTTGCATAATCCACATTCCGCATTCCCAATTATAATGCGGAAAAGTCTTCCTTGGGTGTGATTTCCCTTAGACATGAATTAAACCTATCGAAAACGTTCTATCAATTAGGTTATTAGTTTCTAAAGCTACTCATAGAGACATTTTCTTCAGTGTGCTCAGCAACTGTGTCTTTCAAAAGTTGTGTGGGGCGTGGCTAACGCCCACCGCCAACGCCAACGCCAACACCACATAAGATATGCTTCCTACTCCTCCTGTGCCGTCATCCGTTTGGCTGCTCAATTAATTTGCATTGCAATTGCAGCCGCTTAGCCGGCTTGGCCAGCTGCCAGCTGCCAGCTGCCAGTTGCCAGCTTCCAGCTTGTGTTTCACTTTTGTTACAAAAATGTAAGAAGGCTAAGATAGAGAGGGGCTTGGAAAAAGCCACGTAATGGCTGTGATGGTGGAAAGTGTGCACAGTGGGAGTTTGGAGTTTGGAGTTTGTAGTTGGAGTTGGAGTTGGAGTTGGCCAGGCCAGTAACATTTTAGCCGGTCTATCACAACACAGTTCAGTGATCCTGACACCCGACTGTAGTGTACATTGTATGATCAACATACCCAATAATATGCCTTTTGTGAGGGTTGCAAAATAACATTGACACACTCTTTGAAAATCAATAATTATATTTGTGGAAGAAATAGATTTCCATTGATCATTAATTCAAAATCATCATAAATTATAAATTAATAAATTAATAAATAGTTATGATTATGTTGATAGCCCAAAAGAAAGATTTATAGATTGATCATTAGTTAAATAGATTACAACAAAAAGATTATACATTTATAATAAGCTAAATGAATATTTGCTTACTGCTCCCTTAATGAATATCCAAACTGAAAGCGAGGAATAATAATTAAATTAATTTCTTATTGTTTTTAATTAACAATCTTTAATAATTTCAGATGACAATAAAATCACATTGAAGTTATTGCAAACAGTTTAATAACAACTCAAAGAAACTTTATCAATTAAGGCTCGTTTTTTCATAGTTCAGTTAAATTGTATCTGACAGATATTTTTGAATTTTACACTAATTGGACATTAGCATTCAAAGAGGCCACAAGTAGAGATTGAGAAAGAGTCTTAATAAGATACTTACATTTTAGAATTGCTAATCTATTATATTTGAATTATGAATTTTAAATGTGATAGAATGATATAGTTGAAAGTAATTTAAAATACACTTAATAGAAATATCTCCACTGCTGCAGACATTCAGTTAAGGATCTCAAAAAAATCGCTGATAAACTGGATAAACTCCACACAATCAATCAAGAAATAATTTGTTACAAAACAAAAAAAAAGAAGTAAATTGTATTAAAGATTTCCAACAAACTGGCTCACCCTGTATATCAGCTTTTACTAGCTACTACAATTTGAGGTAACTGCACAATCGACTTTCAACTGCCAAATGTAAACGAACTGTAAACGAAAGATCCCCCCAATCTCAAACTCTGTCCAGCAAAAAGAAAAAACTAATCGCTTCGTTGAGCCCACAGCAACTAGCAACAACAACAACAACGATATAATAGTTTAATCTGCCCGGAGGTCGCCCTTGCCCTTGTCTTTGTCTTTGTCGTTGTCGTTGGCGTTGCTGTAGTGCCTGCGGTTCTGTTGGTTGACCTCGTCCCCATGTCCATTTAAATACTGCCAGTGGTAATATGGCACATATCATATCAAAGCAGCACATCAGAGATATTACAAGAGATCTAATCGCTTGAGATAGTTCCAGTTCCAGTTCCAATTTCATATCTGTTGACTAATTGGGGCAACGTTTTATTAGCCCGATGGATTGCCAAACTGTCAGAGTTGGCCACAAGAGAAAAAAACAAATGTATTTACGCAAATGTATAGCGGGTTTGTAATGAGAACTCGTTTGCTGTGGTTTATGTGGTTGTTGTTGTTGCCGTGGCATGTGGCATGTACTCGTAGTTGTTGTTATGTAAAGTCACAGGATTAACTGCAATTTGAGCTTTAAAAAGCACTCATTGAAGCTGCTCAACAAGTTGGCTTATTGTTTGTTTAATTTACATTTTATTATTATGGTTTTCTGTTGCATCATTCCGAACAACAACAACAACAACAACAGCCACAGCCACAGCAAATATCCGCTGTGGAAGCTGAACAAAGTTACAAACGGTAAAACAACATTAGCAACAACTTGAACAACATCTAGCTAAATGATGAGACTACAACTAAATTTGACGCGTTGCGTGGCGCCTGCGCCAACAATACCTACTGCTGTTGTTGTTGTTGTTGTTGTTGTTGTTGTTGTTGTTGTTGTTGTTGTTGTTGTTGTTGCTGTTGTTTGTGGCACTTAGTGTTGCACGCGTGACATGCCACAAAGCAATGTTGCCAATTTTATAGAAGAAAAAAAGCTGAATATGAAAAAGATATAGCTCACTTAGATCTAAACTTAAATCTCCTCTTATTAAAAATATTCGCAATATTATGTAATAATTATTCAGTATAGCATAGCCCCAGAAAAATAGATTTTAATTTTAAATTGTTAATTTTCATTTTTATTTTATTTAAAATTACATTGTGTTATAGATTTTAAATATATATATAATTTAAATAGACAAACCGGCTGAGAGTTAGTTTCAAATTATTCCAGCAATCGCACTCTTTAATAAAAATAGCCATAACTAACTTTAAAGTAGCTGAATTGGCAACACTGGCAACCGACAAAACACGCACTCAATTTTGATGTGTTGCAATTGCGTTTAAATGGAAAATGAAGAAAAACATTTTTAAAAATTCAATTAAAAATCTATATTATTTTCAAGCACTTTAAAGAGTTGTGCAACTAGGGGCTAGTGAAGGGGGGAGGGGAGGGACTTTTTTTTGTCACACAATGTTCTGCCTGAGCTGCTTGACATATTTGTTGTCACATTCTGCAAAGTGAAAGGCAACAACAACAAAGTTTTTAATTAAATTATTGCACAAAAATTTGTTGCCACCAAAGATAAATCAATGCTAAGCGAAACTGACAGGCCGACGCTCGATGAAAGAGAGGGGGAGAGAAATAGAGATAGGGAGAGAGAGAGAGAGGGAGAGAGGGAGAATGAGGGGAGCAATTGGCTTAAGAGGGGGACACCTTATATAAAGCGGACAGCATAACAACAAAGATCACATAAATTCGCATGTAAGCGAAACTTGTCGACTTCCCCGCCTCCCCACACAACTTCTCTTTCTCTCTCCCTCTCTCTCTCTCTCTCTCTCTCTCACACACTCTCCCCTGGGGGCTATAACTATGCCCCATCCCCCGATCACAATGTTAACATTTGACAGAAATTATTTCTGTCTATTTTTTTTATGAGCATTTTTACTGTTGTTGTTGCCGTTGCTGTTGCTGTGGTTGTTGTTGCTGCTGTTGCAGGTGCGCCCGTGCAGCAAGTGAACGAAAGTCTGCCCAAAAAGTCTTCCTGCTTAACACACTCACACACACACACACTGTCACACACTCAAACACCGAAAGTAGTATAACAGTATAACAGTATAACAGCATAACAGTGCGCTATTAAATGATCTATCATGAGTGGAGTTGACTTGACACACTGTCCCAGTTTCGAATTTATCGTCGCGCTGTAATTGAGTGACAAAATGCAATTAAAATTTAACTATTATTGCAGAGTTGCCTGTGAGCATGTGATAAGTTCGAATCGTATGCAAAATTATAGACACGAAAAAAGCCGGTGAAACTGTTTTTAATTTCGCAGAAGCAACAAATTGGAGTGGGCGACTTACGAATACCCTGTAGCGAAAACAATTCAAATAGGCCTTAATACAAATTATTCTAGCGAAAGTATTCAAATTGAATTTTATGTTATGCTGTTAGAGCTAAGAAAGCCCGAATATCTTAGGTATTAACTTTATATTAACTTTTTTATACGATAGTATTTTAAAACTACAGATTTTAAATTCAAATTGTAAACAGTCTAAAGTATGTATTTAAAGTTGTAAGCTATTTTGTAGATTGAAATTAGAAAGCAATGTAAATTCAATAGGAAAAATATATGTAAACAAAAATTATAGCGATTATTTTCTTTATTGACTATTTATCGTTTAGATTGTATTTGCATTTTATTAGTCTTATTTTATAGAGAGGTTTAATTATGCCACAGCACCGTGCGAAAATTATTTAATGCTGTGCAGTAAATCAAGCAAAGAATTCACTTTAAAGCAACTTTGTTAAACAATTTTTATTACATCATCAAGTTCGCACAGCATATGCAGAATTGTTATCGATAAATCTCCGGAAATGTTCACTTAACAGCTTGTACACACTGTACTCAATTTGTGAGCCCCTCGTTTACAGTTGTGCACAGGAAAACCCAATTGAATCATGTTTTATTGTATGGAAAAACAAAAGACTTAAGACACGAACTTGCAAAAAAAAAAAACAACCAAAAATTGCTTACCCTCAACAGCAACAGCAACAACAACAACAATATGTTCATCAACCCCTTGAGTGAATAAGACATTAGGCTACCAAAGAGTAAAAGAGCATTCACTTCAGTCATTCATTTAATTCATGCCACATCTTGACTTAGACCAAATGTCAAATGTGAAATATTTGTGATTGTGTGCGCGTGTGTGCGTGTGTGTGTGTGAACGAGCTGTAAAAGTGTTTGTTTGATTTTATTATTGGTGCTGCTGAAAGCGTCGTTTGATTTTATTGATTTTTGATGATTTGACTTTTTGTATCGAGACCATTCGATAGCCAAGAGCACCAAAAACAAAAGAGCTTTTGGCGCAATCGAAGAGCTTCGTTCGATTGTCTCGATTGCGTCTCACCTTGAGCCCAAAATTGGCGGAGACAAAGGTGCCAGCAAACAAAAGCGAACAGCAGCAGCAGCAGCAACAGCACTTACTATACACTTAAACTATTTACGATTACTATTCATCAATTCGCATCCTTCATTTATTTTTTGCAGTGCACTTTGAGTGCAGCTCTGTGCTTGGCCAGCGCTGTGACACAATCGGAGTCGCCCACTAAATCATCGGCCAGTGGGTATCCCAAGAAGGTAACCACCCTAAAGAAGCGACCCACTAAAACGCCCAGCACAGCAGCCACCTCATCAACTGGCGTCCAATCCTCATCCACAACAAAGCCGAGTAAACCACGTGTAAAGATTGCAACCGCTGGTCAAAAAACAACAACAACAACCACAAAAGCACCAGCTTTGGATGCCAGATTTAGCAATTTACCCGCTGATGATTTGGAGTTCATCAAAGAGCTGGACAAACAGTTTAAGCTACATGGCAACAAGATCAAGATCAAAGTGGAGCGTGACAATTCAACCAATGGCAGTGGCAATGGCAAGAACAATAAACGCACCATCGATGGAGAACTCGGGTCAGTAACTGACTTCTAAAAGAATTCAACTTGAGCTGAGCTAAGCTTGTGAAGTTATTGAATGTTTGACAGGCAAGAAAAGATATGCATAATAATACCCTGTACTTTCCACTAAATAAGTGGGGCATAATTATGTGTATATCAAAATCTTAACGGGAAGAAGTTTAGAATCAATTTTAAACTGTTGTCTTATACTAATTTGGTCACTAGGAGCTCATTACAAATAAAAATTCCTAGAATCAATTTATAGTTCAAACAAAATTTAAAATACCAATTTGAATTTTGTTTGACAAAGTTATCAATCTAAAGTTTCTTAGCCTGCTGTTTCACAGGAATCACATAGAATTATTTTAAAAGCTATGTAACTATGGAAAATAGACAGATCATAAAAAGAATGTAATTTTAATTAAATTTACACTTTCAATGTCAAGTTTATGACAGAAGTGAATGGCAACAAGTTGAGCAAACAGCTTTTAAGAAAAAAAGGGAAAATAAATACTGGAACAGGTTTCAGATTTTAGCTTTATGTTATACTTACCAGAACTGATATTAATGCTCACTCTTTTTACAGCTATGGCTATGCACATCCGGGATACGATTACACGCCACCAAAGTTCATGTTCTATCCGTACTCACAACACGATATACCCGCCACGGAATCACCAGATGCGTATGCCTATTCACCAGCAGACTATGAGCAACCAGAGACAACACAGCCACAGCATCAACCACATGCCCATCAGCAGGTGACCAGTGTAACCATTGAACCATCCTATTCCTATGAATTGAAGCCCCAAACCAGCTACGAGGCACAACATCAGCCGTCGGCAGAGCAACATGTGCATCCAGAGCAGCCACAAATTGATTTGCCACAGCCACAACATGAGACAACTGTTGCTGCCGGTGCTGCTGCTGCTGGAGGAGATGAGACTGCTGGGTATCAAGAGCCAGTTATAGTATTGCGCATACCCGGTCCAGCGAAATATGCAGCGCATTTGCAGTCACTGCTACAGCAATATCTAGAAATACGGGCCGCACAGTATCTGCAACTGTTGCAGGAGGCAGAGCAACGTAAACAACAGCAGCAGCAGCATCAGCAGCCAGAGGAGATCTCACCACAACAATATGCTGCACCTGACCAGCATGACGATGGACATTATCATCCGGATGTTAACTATGCCCATCAGTTGGCACCAACACCGCCACCAGTACAATATGGTCCCATTGATGATGTCTATCAGACGTACAAGGGTCGCCAGCAACAGCAACAGATTCAGTATGAACAACCTGCTCCAGAGGCATACTATAATCCCAATGGATATCAACAGCAGACGCAGTTTTATTATGCTCAACCCCAGCAACAGCCTCAATATGAGAGCAACTATCAGCCACATCTCTATCTGATTGCCATGGCACCTCAGGCACAATACGCTGAACCACAGCACCAACATCAACAACATCAACAGCTTCAGCAACATCAGGATCATCACCAACATCAACATCAACAACAGCAACCCATTTATGTGCCGGAGCAAGAGGCACCTACAGCACCCGAGGCAGAATCAGCTGGTCATGATCATGAGCTGCCCATTACGGAGAATAATCCACGTGCCACACACACTAAGGTCATCTTTAATTCACAAAGCAATGCTGCTGATTATGCCCCCAATATGTATGCCTTACCCTCCATTCGTGCCTACGAGGACCAGCAACATCATCATCACCAGCAGCAGCAATCGCATCAACATCAGCAGATGGAAACTGAGCATGTGGATGTGGAAACGCCAGCGGAAGATTATGATGCCATGGGCATAACCCAACCGCCCTACAATTACCACGCCCACGGGCTGAAAATGCGACAGGGAAAGCGGGCAGCGAAAGCGGAAAATCCAGCGGATCATCAACTGCAACAGATACGTGAATATGTGAGGGAAAAACTCGGTGCCGAAATGGGCTCGGCGGTGGAGTACAAGACGACGCAGCTACTCGAGGGTTAATCGATGTGTTTCCAACTGAGTTCAGACTTGTATTGTTAATACCATTGTATTGTATGTAACTACTTTAAAATTCATCGATCGTCTTATGTTTGTTGTTTTCGTTATGTGTTATGCCAAGAGAAAGAGAGTAATCTATCATTAGTATTTATTCTGTTGTGGAATCAGGAAGCGGAATTATCAGACAGAGGGAGCAGCAACTAATCCGATCCGATTTAAATCGAATCCATTCCTGATTTCAATCAATTTCAAATTCATCCCGCGTTGTTTTATTTTTCATCAATTTCATGCTCATGCCACAAGCCACATGCCACATGCCACTTGTTTTTATTATCGTAATCCAATGATTATTATTACTATAATTTCTTTCAATTTTTTTTGTAAATCTTTTGTTATTTGCTAACAACAAACAAATTGTGTTAAATATGTGCAATAATTAGTTTAAAATAATAAAATTATATGTGCTTTTAAAATTATTCTTGCACAAATAAATGAAATGTAAAAAATTTATAAAAAAAAGGCTTTAAGCTGCTTGTGTTTCTCTTTAAGCAATGAACATACAATTTTGCAATAAACTATTAAATATTTCTAGTGGAGGGAAACGGAATATAGCAACTAGAAAGTTTATTACAAAATTATATTTTTTCAATGCCTAATGATTGAAAAAATGTGTAAGAACAGAAGTATGTGACATAAATTTCACAGTGGAAAAGTGCTACTGAATTTCAGAGCAAACATTTGAAATAAGCATTAAATATATTACAATTTTTACCCTAATAAGCTTTATAATCTATACTTTACAATCTGCGTTACATATGTAATAAAAAAATTAATTGATTATTTCAAAAAAGCTGTAATAAAAATAATTTCCAGCTCAGCCTAAAAGCATGCAACATAATTTGTTACTTGCAAATCGCATGTGGAAAAAAAGAATGTAATTTGTATTTAAATTGGTATACATATGTTGCAGTTAATTAGTGATTTGCTACCGGGAGCTTAAACTAATTTGAAATCAAAAAAAATATATGCAAAAATACTAAGAAAATGGTGAAATATACAATTCAGTACAATAGAAGCACGACATATTTACATTTGAACATAATAAAAATAATTTCCAGCTTAGCCTAAAAGCATGCAACATAATTTGTTACTTGCAAATCGCATGTGGAAAAAAAGAATGTAATTTGTATTTAAATTGGTATACATATGTTGCAGTTAATTAGTGATTTGCTACCGGGAGCTTAAACTAATTTGAAATCAAAAAAAATATATGCAAAAATACTAAGAAAATGGTGAAATATACAATTCAGTACAATAGAAGCACGACATATTTACATTTGAACATAATAAAAATAATTTCCAACTTAGCCTAAAAGCATGCAACATAATTTGTTACTTGCAAATCGCATGTGGAAAAAAAGTATGTATGTATTTTTTATTTAAATTGGTATATGTTGCAGTTAATTAGTGATTTGCTACCGGCAGCTTAAACTAATTTGAAATCAAAAAAATATATATGCAAAAATACTAACAAAATTGTGAAATATACAATTCAGTACAATAGAAGCACGACATATTTACATTTGAACACAAAACTTTGCTGCAAATCGCATGTGGAAAGGAGGATTTTGTGTGCATCGCATTTAACACATTTTAATGCGGAACATTGGTGTACGTACGTGTACGAACATGAACATGAATATGAATATGAGTACTCCGTATGTGAGATTGAATAGATGTGCTTATGCAATTTGTAATGTGTAATGATCGCACGGAAGTCACGCATAAAACCAATAAACAACAAACACAAAATCATATCAATTTGAAGCTTATACGCAATTTGGCTGGCATTTCTCATTTGAATTTCTTTCTTTTGGTGTTAAATGCCAGAAATTTTTAAATACCACATTGCACAAAATTTGCTGGAAAAAAACAAACGAGCAGAAAAGCAGAAAAAGTAGCATTAACATTTTAATAACAAGTTGCTGAAATCACGCAAAGTTGCAAGCCAAATAAACAGGAAAAGATGGCCAACAACAGCACCGCTTAAATTCAGTTAACTCCACAAATCGACGCCAAATTTAAGTTAAGTTTTATTTCTTCGTAGTTTAAGTGTTCAACAAAGTCAATGGCTTTATGGGAAATCATAACTACGTACTGCGATTTTCATGTTAATCGCTTCTTAAATGTCTAAATCGCTCCCAAGATTTATGGTAAATTTATAATAACCATTTTTTCCGTGTCAGGATATACATTGAATAACTTTGATTGCACTTTGATGGTTGCTTGGCATTTTTTAAAGAAAATTATATTGAGAGCCATGGTTGCTTTGTTTGTATTCAAATTTTATAATATTCTCAACTCAATGGCTGTTGTTATAACTCATAATATCTTTGATATATATATATAAATGATTAGCCCAATTTTTTAGCGTTTAACCACTTTCACCTACTATGGATAATTGATGAACGTTTTCGTGTTGCACCACATCATTTTAATGAGTTTTACGTAAAACTCAAGTATGCAAAAACAAAAGTAAACAATTAGCATAAACAGCTGCCGCAATGGATGGTAAATTGTGCCAATTTTAATAATTTATCCTATTTGAATGCGGCAGTCGAAATGAGCAGCAACAACAACATTTGCCATTTGCAGCAAGAGGCGGCAAACAAGAGACGACTTCCGCAAAAAACAAACACACACTTTCAGATTAATATCGTTTTGGCAGATGCAACTAACTAACTAATAGTTTAGCTATCTGGATGCCTCACATTGCACTCACATTGCATGCCAACACGAAAGTCATCGAAACTGAAAGTTTCTTCTTAAGGTGAACCATTTGATTGACCATTGTTGTCACGTTGACCAGACGGGCAGTTAGCCAATAAATAACATATACTATATACTCTTATTGTATTGGATTTGTCCTGCCCTAACACTGTCAAGCGGAAGAAAGATGAACAACTTTCAATTGCCACATTTTGTGGCATCTTCAATATACTATAAATTAAAAGCACTTCCGTTTGCTCTGGCGACGGGGACTTTTGTGACAAAAAATAATAAATAAAAGAAATAAATAAACAACAAAAAGTACAAAGCGAAAAGAAATGCTGAGGGAAAGAGAGTACAACAACTACAATCAAGTTAAATCCATAAAGTGTATAATGATCTAAATGCTACTATAACAATGGACACATAAAACACCACAGCAACAACAGCAACAACAGTGAACAAATTAATAACTTAAGCGTCAGGCCGAACAGAAAACGTAACATTTTCCAACATTGTCCAAGCGTTGCAAGCACCACAAGCTGCACAGTGATTCAAAGTTGATTACAAGATGCTGGCCAATTGAAAGTATCGCTTAAGCAGAATTAAAGCATAAAAGCAAAATATTTTAAAGCTTGAATAGCTCGTTAAAGCTTAAATCTTAATTAAATACAAGACAAATGATGAAAAGACAAATATGTTAACAATAACTGATTAACTTTACTCTTCTTTAAATAATCCCACACTTGCTAATATCTTACAAAAAGCTTTCAAGCACACATTGAATATTATTATGTATATAAATAAATAACACACCACTTAATTATGTTAATATTCTTATAATTATTTTATTAATTAATACATTGAATATTATTAAGTATATAAATAAATAATACACCAAGTAATGATGTAAATATTCTTATAATTATTAATTAATTTATTAATCTCCAAGCAGACATTTATTCGACCATCTCATAAGTACACTAATAGAAGATTAGATTGGGGTATAGTTTAACAATTGAAATATCAATATGCATTTAGTATTTTAATAATTTCGTTTATCGCATATTTATCTTATTTTTTAAAACCTCATTAAAGCTTCCCGATAACCACGATCCGGTTGCCTGTTTTAGCTGGAAAACAGTTTAAAATCTAATATAAATATAAACCACTGTGCACTGTCGTCTTCAACGTCAGTTGCAGTTGCAGTTGCCGCCGTAGCAGCTGTTGTTGTTGTAGCTTGTCGGTTGTTGTTGGTTGTTGGTTGTTTTTTTGTTGGTTTTGGCCATATAACGAGCATGCATTGCATTCACGTATTCGCATTGGCAAGGTTGTTGATCTTCACAAGTGGCATGCCCAGACCTGAGCCCCTTCCCGTTCCCCCCCCTCCCGTTGCTACCACCAACATATAATTTTTTCTATTTTTATTGGCTGGAATTAGTTTTGTTTGTTTGTTGTTTTTTTTCTTGCCTACTATAATCGCAGCTTAAAAGTGTTAAATGTTTTAGTCAGAATAAAGATATATACTTAACATAAAATGGAAATATCAAAATTACAGTTATTATATTAAATATATATTATTAATAATAATAATAATCATTTTATTATCAAACTATCTCTCGGCTGTCATCGTTGTGAAAGGTGATAAATAAACAATGAACCCGTTTCAACTCGGCTATCAAAAACGTAATTCATTAAGCCGCTTACGACTTTTCATATTGGCCAACAATCGAAATTGAAATCTTATTTATCCATTTGTAACAACTCCACACAACTGCATCGAAGCGGCAGCGGCCTGTGGTCTGAGATAAAAATCCTAATAAATTTTGGTGCAACTCTTTTCTCTCTCAGTTAGCTAATTACTATGCACTCAATCAGTGACCATGAAGTAACTGAAAACCTTAAAGCGCATACGTAGAAGAAAACAATTTCAAACAAGCAAAAATGAGATAAAAAATCAAATTAAAATGAAACAGAAACAGAAAAACAGCAACTAGTATATTGCCCAGCTTGTGGTGGTGCTTGTGCTTGTTGTTGCTTCTGCTGTGGTTTCATAGGTGTTTGCTGTGGTTGCCGTTTTCCGAAAGTCTTCCATGGCTTTGTGATGTGATTTCTTCACCTGAATCCTTATTCAACAATTTAGGTAACATCTTTACGAGTTGAGGGAATTGTCTTAGTATTTGGCATAGTCTATACCAAGCTACAACATTAACAAAAACAGAATAAAGATTTTGACAGGGGCCCTGATGCGACCCAGTGAACCCTTTCAAGACTTCTGTCGAAGCTGTGGTAACTTAGAAGAGATAGCGAGTGTCTACCATATGTTATTTGTGACTGCCATGCACTGATCAGCATGCGAATCTGTTTCCAGTTCCTTGAAGAACTGCGTTTGAAGGACCTGTCTGTCACTCTTTCGGGACTCCAATGGGACTGGCTAAAAAACGCAGAATAGAAATTTGCACCCCTTTCAACCCATCTCCCATCTCTGTTAGTCCTACAGGAAATTGAGATATTGCAATGAGCCTCTGAGTCGCCTCTGGGCGCTCAAGACATCGGTCGAGCCGTCTGACCAACCTAAGCTAACTAATTCTGCTAATTTTGGATTTTGCTAAAAACAAAATTCGTTTTTGTAGAACCTACGCAAATAACTTTATTAATTTTTTGGGTTTTCTCAGTTTTTTTGTGTAACTAACGCAAATAAATCTCTCAATTTTGGGGTTTTCTTCGCATTTTATATGCGCTATGTCGAAATATGTAAAACTGTAATGTAAACTTGGTGTATAAATGGAATGGTGTCTCAACTGATCTGATCGGAAGCACGTAAAGGCTCAATTACAATTTTAATTGTGACATCATCTTTACGATCGATTTCTGACGAACACTCTTTTCACTCTTTTCACTGTGATTTCAATATTAAAAAACTTATATTTATTTTGATAACTATGAATTTACTTACGTTTGCGTCGATGCAACTTTAAGATTATTAAAACATACACGCTTGGGTGGCATCTCTTCATTCGAGTCGTCATCGTTTTTCCTGCAAATTGAATAAATGTTAAAAAAAGATCAAATTTTTTTCTCAGGATTATTTTGTTGTTGTTGGATTATTAATTGGATAATTATTTAATTATCTACCTTTTTATTCCTTTTTTCTCAGCTCGAGATTCATTTAAGTCAGTGCGGCTAGATAGATAGATAGATAGATAGATAGATAGATAGATAGATAGATAGATAGATAGATAGATAGATAGATAGATAGATAGATAGATAGATAGATAGATGTGCTTGCCAGAGAGAATCAAATGAGACTGATGTTTTACGAGTCTAAAAATAGTAACGCTTACTTTGTTCGGAATCTGTGTTGTTAGCCGGTTGCTGTTGATTGAATTTTTGATAAGAGCAAAATATGTGTAACTAAGGTGGCTTTTTAAATAGTTTCTCATTTAAATATGTCAATAATTTGAATAGAAAACAATTAGGGCACCACTCACACATTTTTATTGCTATAACCGGTCACAGCAAAACAACATAAAGTCATAATATCCATAATTTTAATCGATATTAGATGTTTGCGAACTGAACTGAGTGTTTGTCGCCTTTCCGCCGGGCCAACAATGATCAAATGCAGCAATTTCATTGAACTGCATTTTCACTATGAATATTAATGTGAATGTGTGTGTGCAGTTTATGGCTTAATTGGCCGAAACGAAATCGAAACTTGAGTTTCAAACACACAACAAAACAAAACCAGTTGAGCATTTGACATTTGATTTGATTTGTGTGTGGCAGCAGCAGCAGCAACACCAGCAACAACAACAACAACAACATTGGCAGGGGAGTCGATACTTGACCATGTTGCATATGCGTTACACGAGGCGTATACTTGGCGGCTAATTATGATAGCTAAGCATATCACGCATACGTATAGTGCGCTAAATGGCCGTTACAATTTGAATGTCCAGCTGTTGATGGCGTTGAAGTTGCCGCCACAAAAAAAAAGCGAATGTCTCCGTAACAGCACATCTTTCACCCTCTCTTTCCTACTCTCTCTCTCTCTCTGTCTCTATCTCTCTGTCTCTCGCTGAGTTTGTTATAATTCGCAAGTTTTCTTTGGCCTGCACATTCGCATAAATTTTCCGCTGCACCGGCAGCGTCATTATAAAAGCCTCGCCTTACCAACTCGACGTTAACAATTCAAATCCAGTTACAGACGCGAAATGATCTTCGCAATGGCAACGCGTTGTCGGTCTTTCAATAGCCTGAACCTGAATCGGAACCTGAATCGGAATCGGAATCGGAATCGGTCGCATCTCTGCCTTGTCGCGGCATTTGTCATTGTAAGTAGTGCCCACAGAGGATTCAAATAAGGATACAACCTTCTATATACAGCAAAGGATTCTCTAAATAAATATCATCATTTTTTTTACTGTGCAACGTGTGTGTGTGTGTGTGTAAAGTGGCTTTAGAAAACATTAAAGTAAATATGAAATCAAACTTAAAAATAAATAAACTAAATACAATTAAAATATAGACATTTAAATATATAAAAGAATGGAGTTCAATTAAATAAAATATAAACTTTAAATAAAACTATGCAAAGCTTATATTTATGAAAGGATGACGATATAAAGAATATATATATATTTTGGCTTTTTTTAACCAATACTAAAATACTATGTTTTAAGATTTTCTTAAAGTATAACAATAAGTTATACCACATCTTTTTATATATATCATTTATTTCGATCAATACGAAAATTATGATAAAATAAAGTACAACAACTTTATTTGATCGCTAAAAGTAGTCAATTTCTCAAAACTATTATAAATATGTATGTGTCCATCAATATTTTGGAATGCTAAAGACCATATTTAAATATATTTATTCTAAAAATATAAAATATTTCTATATATTTCAATTTCTATATTTGAAATTTCTGTATAATGAAATTTAAAGTATTTATTTCAAGATAGAATCGATTAATACTTAAGAAAAATGTTTTTAATATCAAGCATAAATTTTTCCATATTTTTTAATATATATCCATATTCTATGAATTACCAATTAGCTTGCAAAATTTTTAATAAACAACAATTAAATATTTTAAACCAACATTTGAAGTTTTCAAATTGAAAAAAGAAACAATGAAGATAGTTGTCAAGTAAAATGAAATACAAACAAATCAAGTCAATCATTTGTTCATTTATAATTTCATATTTGTCGTTAGCAATCGAATCGATTAATCCAGCTTTAAAAATATAAGTAATCTGCAAGCGTCTTACCATTCAGTTAAGCTGTAAATCATACAATAAACAACCAATTTTGGAGGCCATCCATCCCCGCCAGGCGCAGCTTAATCGGTCTCAATCAAAAGAAAATTGCGTGTTGAAAACATTTCATATATGTATATTGTTGCTGCCACTGCACCCATCATACATACATATGCATGGGCCAATGAACTTGGAGCGGACGCAGCTCATGCGCCAAGTCAATCATAAGAAATTACGCCAAAAAAGAGGAGGAGGATAAAGTGGAAAATGGGGGCGTGCGACGGGGGCTGGGGGCTATAACTCTGGCAAGTGGCCCGTTCCCGTTGGTATAAACGTTGCACCTTACCATAAAAGCGAAAGCGAATTGGTTAACTTTAATTAGTTTAATTACAAAATATATAAACACACACACACACACACACTCACACATATATTCATTTAAACAAAAGCAAATGGCCAACTGAATGTGCGCTTTGCATTCACATGGTCGATAATCGATGCCGATCCACCACATCAAAACATCGTTAACAATTACCATTTAATTGCTCTACTTTTGGCCAGTTTAGCTCCACTCCACTCCCATCACCTTCTTCTCACTTTCTTTGGCTAACCTTTCTCTTCATCTATTGCTTACTCTCACCCTGATTTGCACTCTTACAGTTCGTGTTGCAGTTGTCGCCGTGTTGCGCCCAATCTCAGCCACGTATAAGTCGCCGTCCCGTGACAAAGACAACTGCCGAGGAGTCTAGTGAAAGATCCAATGTACCCGACCAATTGGCATTGGCCGCAGGTCGCTCCGATGGCCAAGGACGTGGCTATCAACGTCGTGGTGCAGCTGTCCATACAAGGACCAAGGAACCAACGCCAGGTGAGAATCTACTCCTAAACCAAATATATATTTCCAATCATATATATGACGCTTCAACAAAAAGAAAGAATTCTTCAACAATTGTAAAAGCTAAGGTAAACTTTGTATGATAAATCAATTTCAATGAGATCCATTTAAGATGAGATATTTTTAAAATTATAATAGAACAACTTTTTAAACCATATATATTTTTAAATTTAGAAACAAACCAGGATCAAAATTACAATCGCTTTGGTTCAGACGAAGGTATCCAAGTTTAAAGTCTCACTACTCTTAGGACTTAGAAATTTAAAAGTCAAAAATGTCAAGCGTAATTTAATTTATTACTAATTTTGAAAATTGTCGAACTTTTTAAGTGCAATTTTGGTTTAGCTTTGACAATGTAATGCCAACAAACAGTCTGCGATACCCTGTATTCTCAAGAAGCTGCTTATCAGCTGAGTTTTTGCCAATATTGAGCTGGAATTTAGTCGCATTCTGAAAGCTTCATGAAAAGAAAACAACTGCCAACGCCAACGTTATGGGCAATTAAAAAAAGTAAATTTAACAATGCTTTTAATCAGTTTCAACCACATTCTCGCTGCTTTTTCCAGACTACAGCTATGGCCAGCTGGAGTTGAATTTGATACGACCCGAGCAGGAGACGTCTTCATTACCACCCCATGGCAAAGTCAATGGGTATTACGGTGGCAGCAGCAGTTTAAGCACAACAGCCGAATCGATTGGAAGTGTCAAGAACGGAGAGATGAGTCACGAGAAGGCATTGGACGACTCCGAGACGGCTGAGGAGTATGTGGCGAATGCCATGAAGTTGGCATATGGCGCACGACACAAGGAACAGCAGCCGCACCAGCAACTGCGTATTGTGGCAGCCACACAGCGTCCCTACAATCCAAGCTCAAGTACTGAGCACCATAAACAGGCACAGCAGCAGCAACATCAACAGCAACAGTTGGAGCAAGATCAGGTGAAACAGGTGAAGGCACATGCGCAGGCAGCGCTGCTGGAGGCACAAATGCAGGCCGAACTACAGACACAGTTGGTAGAACAACAAGCATTGCTGCTAGTCGAACAGCACCAACAGCAGCAACAACAGCAACGTCAACAGCAACATACAATTGATGTGGCCAGTGAGGCATCTCCTCCAGCACCAGCGCCTGTTTATGAAAAGGAATCGGTGCCAAGGAGCTATGAAATATATGAGACACCCACTCAATCCGAACCAGAAGCTGCTGCTGGTGACATTGAGCGTCTCTATCGTACCAAATATTACAGCTATCCAGCACCGCAACCATATCGCGGTCTCGAGGCAGAGGCCGAGGAGAAGGTACGTGTCTCGGCATCCACAGAGATACCCAAGGCGGAGATTATGAAGCAAATTGAAAAGTCTGTCATCAAATATATGAAAGAACTTGAGGCCGAGGGCAAAATTATAACCACACCACAGGAGCTACCACCTCCGGCCACCAAAACCTATTATAAACTGCTCTCGCTGCCCAATTCGAGTCAGAGCTCGTCAAATTCTGGTGAGGAGAAACGCAGCACAGTGCGTCCCAAGTACAGTAATCCCTCCGCAGGGGGACAAGGTCGTCAATCTGCCCAGTCTAGTCAGCAGCATAATCAATATCATGCCCAACAGCAGCAGCAGCAGCAACAGCAGCAGCAACATCCACAGTATCATCAGCAACAGCAACAACAACATCAACATCAGCAACAACATCAGTTTAACAGCAATAAACCAAGTTCGAAGCCACCACAACGTTATCAATCGGAGACAGAGACTGCTTATCAGGCTCCGGAGCTATCGGCCGACTCCTTAGCACCCAATGTCGAGTTCATCTATAAGATCAAGACCCGTGCTCCATTGCAGACGGCCACCGTAAAGACAGTATCGAAGCCATATACATTGCCACTGAAGAGCAGCTCGGACCACTTTGATCATGGAGCTGCCATGAAGAATATCGAGGAGTTTGATTTATCTCACGTAGTCACAACACCGGATCGAGAACTGGACCATGAGCATGAGGAGCGTGTGACGAGCAAACCGCAGAAACTGTACTTTAACTCGGAAATCTATCATGATATCAATTCATTGCCCTATAAAGGTGATAAATTGCGAGGTGTCAGTCAAATTCATTCCCTGCCAGGTCAAGAATATCGTCACAAACTAAAGACAGCCGGTGGGGATATGCATCCGGATTACAAAGGTTATTCCGGTTACTTTGCCGAGCCGATTTCCAGCAGCATGGAGATGTCAGAGAAACAACCACCCAGCGGGATTGGCAATGAAGACAGCGACGATGGCTATCCCATACCCTATCAGTATGTGTTGAAGAAGGAGCCGCTGTCCAGCAAATACGAGGAGGAACGCGAGAGCTGGGAATCCCTGCGTCTTGCTCATGGGAAGCCCATTCCTGGTGGCTACAAGTCTGCAGCTAGCAGCACCAGCCTTGACTACGACAGTTATAGTCCCAAATTCAATAACAATCCCGAAGGCTATGGCTATCAGCACACCTACAAGACACAGCATCTTCGTGGAGGTGGTTCCGGTGGTTCACCTGGTGGTGCTCAATCCTCATCCGGAAATCCGGTTAAGCGTGGTAAACGAGGTGGTGCTGCACATCCATCAGCTGGTGGTGGTGGTGGTGGTGGTGGTGGAGTGCCTGGCAAGAAACTGCTGAGAGGCAGTGCCACAATCGGAGTCGGTGGCAAACACATTAAGGATCTGGAAGCCAATCTGGCACTGCGACCACCGCCCAAATAATAGTCTTATTAAATAGTTTATTATATATACAAAATTTTGTTAATACGAGAATGTTGTCGTCTCTTCATTTCTACGTTTTTTTTTTTGCTCTTTCTCTTAGTTATTTATAGTTTGCTAATACTAATTATTTATTTTATAGCCAGTTGCTATTCGTGGATGGAGGGAAACAACAGTTGTTGCCAACCATTCAACTAAGTAGTAAACAAATACCGAAAACCGAACACGGAATCATAATATGCGCTAGAGAAATACTTTTTGTAGTTCACAATAAATAAAGATGATTATGAAAAGCTCGAAAATAAAGCTGTGTACTTAATGAAAAGTTGTCTATCAAGCCTACGACTAACAGTACTGTTTCTAACTGCCAATCAGCTTTAAAATTTAACTTAAAAGCTTGGAAATTTATTAAGCTCGCTCATTAAAGTTCAAGGTCAAACAGGGAAAATTTAATACTTTTTAAGAAACTTTATTAGAGACAAAAGACTTAAAATTCTATTCATTATAAGCTGTAGAATGCAGCTTTAATGTCTAACTGGAAAGTAAGTCTATTAAGGCTTTTGTAAATCTACAAGCTCTATCGTCAGTAGCAGATAGAAATTTCCCTTAAAGTGGCGTCATTATTCCCTCACAATAATAAAGGCTCGTAACTGCTTGCAGGTACCGTACACTGTATGTCTGTATGCGTGAGCGAAGGGCTCGCTCTGTGGATCATCGTCCAATGCTTAGAGCGCCGTTGGTCCTCTCTAGGTACGGCAGGCGCCGCACACTGTATGACGGCTCTCTGAGCAGCACTCTCGCTCTGTGGATTTCGTTCAATGCTTAGAGCGCCGTCTGTGGATTTCGTTTAATGCTTAGAGCGCCGTTGGTCCTCTCTAGGTACGGCAGGCGCCGCACACTGTATGACGGCTCTCTGAGCAGCACTCTCGCTCTGTGGATTTCGTTCAATGCTTAGAGCGCCGTCTGTGGATTTCGTTTAATGCTTAGAGCGCCGTTGGTCCTCTCTAGGTACGGCAGGCGCCGCACACTGTATGACGGCTCTCTGAGCAGCACTCTCGCTCTGTGGATTTCGTTCAATGCTTAGAGCGCCGTCTGTGGATTTCGTTCAATGCTTAGAGCGCCGTTGGTCCTCTCTAGGTACGGCAGGCGCCGCACACTGTATGACGGCTCTCTGAGCAGCACTCTCGGTCTGTGGATTTCGTTCAATGCTTAGAGCGCCGTCTGTGGATTTCGTTCAATGCTTAGAGAGCGGTTGGTCATAAATGTATGTACGCTTGCTACTAATTCAGTTTGCATCTTAGCTTTGGGCTGATTGGACCGGGAAAATATGACTGCGGTAAGTTTTTGTGTGTGTGTTTGTGAATTTACATGCATTAATTTGCAATAATTGCTCTGCAAACTTAATATACGCTGCTCCTCGCCACTGCCAATATAAAAACGCATTATCAATTCAAAATATCAGTATACTTTATTCTTGAAATCCTATCCTTATGGAGTAACATTGGATTTATACTACTTTTTATTAACATAATTAATTTATTAAAAACTGTGTACCACAAAATAAAAATTAATCTAGTAGTTATGTTGTTTATGACTTGTTTTCAACAATTTTCCAAGCGTGGTCGCAGACTCCAAAACCTGTAATATAAATATAAATTAATAAAATAAATATGATATAAATATAAATATATAAAGCAGAGTTGCAAACAAAATTGATTATGAAAATCTAACTTAAAATTAATATTTCATTTTTAATTATTATAATTTCTTCTTTGATCAAAGAATAAACTTAAACTTAACATAACTTTTCTAATAATAATCTGTTATTCCTTTTTTACAGCTACTATGACACGTTCCTGCCGAAGGATAGCAATTGGATTTACAGTTGGCCGAGCTAAAACCTCGTTGGGAAGTCCCAAGGATAAGGTTCTCCGTTGCCAAGTTGATCAGTCTTAGATCAATGGAAGAATGTACCTAACTGTAAGTAAAACATTGATTAAAATTATCTTATTTGATATATAAAATACATATTGATTAAATAAATTGACTTTTTCTTGCAGTTCTGCTCAAAGAATATCGAAATCTGCTCTACGATGTTGGACTTAGGAAACTGACGCCAACTGTAAGTAAAACTTTGATTGAAATTATCATATCTGATATATAAAATACATATTGATTAAATAAATTCACTTTTTCTTGCAGTTCTGCTCGAGGAACTTCGAAATCTGCTCTACGATGTTGGACTTAGGAAACTGACGCCAATCAAAGCTGTCAAAACTGGAGAATAGCTTGTAACCAGTTGGACAATTAGTTATAAGATTAAATATAACAAAAACTAAATTGTAATACATTTGTCTTAATCTATCGAAGCTATTAAATAAGGTTTCTGTTTAAAATTACTGTATATTAATATATTTTTTGTTATATCAATGTTATTCGTAAGTCAAGGATTTAAGAATAAAAGAAACTATATTTTGAAAAATATAATTATCTTATGCTATGTACATTTAACTTTATTTTAATATAATACTATTATTAAACTGTAAAATTTAGATTAAAGTTACCTTAAATAAAATGTTACTTCTTATATTAACACTAAAGTAATTTCTGTATTAAATTACGGCACATTAACTATATTAAAGCTTTTTTTTCAATGTTATTCGTAAGTCTAGAATTTAAAAATAAAAGAAACTATATTTAAAAAATATAATTATACTATGCTATGTACATTTAACTTATTTTAAGATAATACTATTATTAAAATGTAAAATTTAGCTTTAAGTTAATTATACTTTACTATGTATATTTAACTTTGTTTTAATATAATACTATTATTTAACTGTAAAATTTAGTTTAAATTTAGCATAAACAAATATAATACTATTATTAAACTGTAAAATTTAGTTTAAATTTAGCATAAACAAATTGTTATTCATTAAGGATAGGATTTTAAGAATAAAAAACTGAAATTTTAAAATTAAAACATGTTTTTTTATTGGTTGGTTGGCAAAATTCAAATTCAAATTTAACGATCATTTTTAAATTCAACGGCCGCTCAAATTTTTATTCTCGGGGAAATATGACGTCACGCTAGAAAAACTGAAGGGAAATTTCAACCTGCTGCTAATTCTGTTCGCCTGGTATTTCTGCGCTCATTTTAGGTTTTTGGCAGCTGCTGCGGCTGCCACGTACCCGTGGGTTTGTGTGCGGGTGGGTGTGTGAGCTTCCCAGCCCCAACCGACCCAAAAAACCGAAAATGAGCGCAGAAATACCAGGCGAACAGAAATCAGCAGCAGGTCGAAATTTCCCTTCAGTTTTTTGAGCGTGACGTCATATTTCCCCGAGAGTACAAATTTGACCGGCCGTTGAATTTAAAAATGATCGTTAAATTTGAATTTGAATTTTGCTACCCAACCAATAAAAAACATGTTTTAATTTAAAAATTTCAGTTTTTATTCTTAAAATCCTATCCTTAATAAATAACAATTTGTTTATGCTAAATTTAAACTAAATTTTACAGTTTAATAATAGTATTATATTAAAACAAAATTAAATATACATAGTAAAGTATAATTAACTTAAAGCTAAATTTTACATTTTAATAATAGTATTATCTTAAAATAAGTTAAATGTACATAGCATAGTATAATTATATTTTTTAAATATAGTTTCTTTTATTTTTAAATTCTAGACTTACGAATAACATTGAAAAAAAAGCTTTAATATAGTTAATGTGCCGTAATTTAATACAGAAATTACTTTAGTGTTAATATAAGAAGTAACATTTTATTTAAGGTAACTTTAATCTAAATTTTACAGTTTAATAATAGTATTATATTAAAATAAAGTTAAATGTACATAGCATAAGATAATTATATTTTTCAAAATATAGTTTCTTTTATTCTTAAATCCTTGACTTACGAATAACATTGATATAACAAAAAATATATTAATATACAGTAATTTTAAACAGAAACCTTATTTAATAGCTTCGATAGATTAAGACAAATGTATTACAATTTAGTTTTTGTTATATTTAATCTTATAACTAATTGTCCAACTGGTTACAAGCTATTCTCCAGTTTTGACAGCTTTGATTGGCGTCAGTTTCCTAAGTCCAACATCGTAGAGCAGATTTCGAAGTTCCTCGAGCAGAACTGCAAGAAAAAGTGAATTTATTTAATCAATATGTATTTTATATATCAGATATGATAATTTCAATCAAAGTTTTACTTACAGTTGGCGTCAGTTTCCTAAGTCCAACATCGTAGAGCAGATTTCGATATTCTTTGAGCAGAACTGCAAGAAAAAGTAAATTTATTTAATCAATATATATTTTATATATCAAATATGATAATTTTAATCAATGTTTTACTTATAGTTAGGTACATTCTTCCATTGATCCAAGACTGATCAACTTGGCAGCGGAGAACCTTATCCTTGGGACTTCCCAACGGTTTTAGCTCGGCCAACTGTAAATCCAATTGCTATCTTTCGGCAGGAACGTGTCATAGTAGCTGTAAAAAAGGAATAACAGATTATTATTAGAAAAGTTATGTTAAGTTTAAGTTTATTCTTTGATCAAAGAAGAAATTATAACAATTCAAAATGAAATATTAATTTTAAGTTAGTTTTCATAATCAATTTTGTTTGCAACTCTGCTTTATATATTTATATTTATATTTTTATTTATATCATATTTATTAATTTATATTTATATTACAGGTTTTGGAGTCTGCGACCACGCTTGGAAAATTGTTGAAAACAAGTCATAAGCAACATGACTACTAGATTAATTTTTATTTTGCGGTACACAGTTTTTAATAAATTAATTATATTAATAAAAAGTAGTATGAATTCAATGTTACTCCACAAGGATAGGATTTTAAGAATAAAGTATACTGATATTTTGAATTGATAATGCGTTTTTATATTGGCAGTGGCGGGGAGCAGCGTATATTAAGTTTGTAGAGCAATTATTGCAAATTAATGATTGGAAATTCACAAACACACACACACAAAAACTTACCGCAGTCATATTTTCCCGGTCCTAACACCCCAAAAGTTAGATGCGCACTGAATCAGTAGCAAGCGTACATACATTTATGACCAACCGCTCTCTAAGCATTGAACGAAATCCACAGAGCGAGAGTGCTGCTCAGAGAGCCGTCATACAGTGTGCGGCGCCTGCCGTACCTAGAGAGGACCAACGGCGCTCTAAGCATTGGACGAAATCCACAGACGGCGCTCTAAGCATTGAACGAAATCCACAGACGGCGCTCTAAGCATTGAACGAAATCCACAGACCGAGATTGCTGTTTAGAGAGCCGTCATACAGTGTGCGGCGCCTGAGAGGACGCCTAGAGAGGACCAACGGCGCTCTAAGCATTGGACGATGATCCACAGAGCGAGCCCTTCGCTCACGCATACAGACATACAGTGTACGGTACCTGCAAGCAGTTACGAGCCTTTATTATTGTGAGGGAATAATGACGTCACTTTAAGGGAAATTTCTATCTGCTACTGACGATAGACATATTTATCTGTTTGTAAGACTAACAAGTATAAAAATGAATTCTATTAGTATTAATTTAATGGTGTTTTTTTTCCGAAATCTCTCATCTTCTCAGATGGATTAGATTCCATTTAGACACCACAGTGTTCCATCACTGTAGTTCTCTCTCTCCCTATATCTATCTCTCTCTATCTCTTTCTCCCTTATTTGATCACTATGTTGATTACCCGTGCTTTGTGAAGAATTTAGTTTATGAAGTTTACGGCTCAACAGGTGCCGTTTTGCCAACACGTGATATTTAGCCAATGCACTTGATGTGGTTAGTAATCAACAACTTGCAGTAATCTCATTCAGGCAATCCATCCCAAGGAATCCTTTCAGATGTGTATGCACATCAATCGATGTTTATATGTATATCGATGTATATATATTTTTATATACATATATTCAGATATAAAGTGTGGAATTTTATTAAACTTTTTAAAAGTTATATAACTAACGACTCATTAAAGAAAACAGATCCATAAATACTACTTATATGGATACTTGATTCAGATATTTTCATGCAGTTACAATTTGTTAATTTCTCTATCAAATGTTACTATTAAAAACAAATATTTCTTTATTGTGTTCAATAATACTCTGGGCAAAACTTTATTTCACATAGATGAGAGACAAAAAACAAAGCCTTAAACCTAAGTGCATATTTAAGAAACACATTCTCACACGAATGGTGAAAATATTAAACATTATTTGGCAAAATTGGAATTTATGGGGGGGGGGGGGGGGGATGACTCTCCCTAACTGCTTATTCATGATGTGAATAATGCTCGTAGTGTTCGGAATGATGCACTGGCTCCTCATAGTGTCCATGCTCATGGAGATGGGACTCGCTGTGGTTCTCCAGGACCAAGCCATGGTTATGATTGTGCTCAGATTTGGGATGCAGAATCTTCAATTTTTGCTTGGTGCCGCCAATTTCGATGGGCTTCTTAACCAAATGCTGATCCTCCTTCTTAATGTAAACGGGCACGGCATGATAATGATGGAACTTGACGCTCTGATGTGATGTTGCATGCTTGTGATCCACCTCATGATGCACCTCGGTTTCCTCGTGTTCCGGCTCATACTTGGCGTGCTCCTCATGCTCGTACTCATGGATTTTCAATGCGCTGGTCAAAGCCAAAAGCGCCAGACAAGGAAGCTAATCCATGAATAAATAAATCAAACAAAAACAGACACGTTAAAAAAAAATGTATAATTATCTTTTAACTAAAGTTTTACAAAATGAACCAAATAGATCGATTGTCATGTGAGTTAAGATCCTTGATATCCTTTTGTTTCATTTGTTCAGTGTTCTTTATAGTTTTATATACATATTTTATGCTTACAACAAATTTCAGCATTATGTTTTGTTTCTCCGTTAAGCACACAAACACACACAAACACTAAAAACAATACACTTTCGAGCTTATAGTTGGAAAAAAAATAAGGAATAGTTTCCTGGATTTCCTTGGGATGTGAACTCCTTGACGTTAGTGAACTGAATGTGGCTCAGCGTTTGGGACCAGATTCGATTTATACCCAAAAAATGATGTGGCGAGCTAAAGCCGAACGAACAGACAACGAACAAGTGAAATGTGCAACACAACAAATAACAACAACAACAACAATTGAGTAATCGCGGCAACGAACTTCAAAATGAACAAAAACAACAGCAGCAAACGAAATCGAAGTCGATGTCGTTAACGGCATATATGAGAAGTTGTCGCTAACGTTGTTGTTGTTGTTGTTGCTGCTGTTTTACACTCACACACACACACACACACTTAAGCACATGCGTGCGAAACTCGTACAATTAAAAATTATTACGTATACGCCACCGCCTGGCCGTCACTTGAGGCAGGCGCTTTTTCCATTGAAAACTTGTTGTCATTTGATGTGGCAGCCACAACGGCTGCTGCAGCATCGGGCAGGTTAACCACCGACACCACACAGCCCACACACACACATACACACACACACACACACACACCACCAACCGGTCGAGCGGTGCACAAATATGTAATGCAAGTGCAAGGTAATTGTAAAAAAAAAAAATACAAAATAGACATATACAATATTGAATTTTCAAACGGCGGTCAGCAAAATAAACAAACAAAGAAAAAAGAAATAATATTTATGATTTTAAGTTTGTTTTATTTGTTGAATATCGCACGATTTACATTAATTGGCTTCAAACTGACATCGATATCTATTTTAAATTGGGGATTTTCCCCCATCTAATTCAATATTCTTCCTGTTTGGTTGCATTGTCGATGACAGCATCAAGATGTGTAGATTGTAAGTGTTGCATATACATACATATGTAACTGCTGTTCTGCTTGCAACAACAGCGATAACAATTGTTATAAGATTCCAAAATTTGCTTCCTCATTCATTCATCATTCATCAAGCCGCACCCAATAACATGTAAATGTAAAATTTTGGAATGCTTGAGAAATTGGTGCACGGATGATAGATTGATGGATTGGCCCTAATTATAGTGAGGGCTGTGTGCAACTCGTTGCAATGCACTGCATTTGAATGTTGCACGCTAAAGTGTTATGAGGGGAGTTGGCAGTGAAAGGTATTTGTCGATCGATGTGTTTATACGTAAATACTTGTACTTTCCCATTCGTCTTATAAACAAATAACTATTAAATGATTTAATCAGTTTCCTATCGCTCCAATTATCATTTAAATGTACATAAAATAAAAACTCAACGATGGCAATTAAAATGCGGCACGATTAGATAATCATTCGGTGAATGGCGCTGCTTGGCTCAGGAAGTTCAAAATTGTGAAAAATTTTCAAAAAAAAAAAACGAAATAATAATAATATTAATATTAAAAATAAATGTAACAAAATCAAATTGTATATTTGATTTTGAGACAAACTTTTAAGCCGCTTAAATATTATAAAGTGCATTGCCAAATTGCACTTTTGTTTCATTGATGTTGTTGCTGTGCTTGCCATCGTATCGTATATGCAATCGATTTCATTTCATTGGGTTAGTATGCTTCAGCAACAACTTAGACAAGAAATTGCAGTGCAAAAGTAAAAGTAAACTACATGCATTTGCTTTCTCACACAATGACGACAAGCAAATTTGCATAACAAGCAATTGCTGTTGCTGAAAGCGCGCCAGCTACACCAGCAATTTTCATTAATAATTTGATAAACGAAAAGCTGTTTATGTAACAACAATCCTTATCCCAAATGGCAGGAAGTCTCCAAATGCGTATGGCTAACAAATTTAAATTCGTAACAGCCAATAACAAGTTTGCAGTGCTGCCACTTGTTGCTTGGATAATCGATTGAGCGATAACACTGACTGCCGATTCTATCAGCTAAGTGAAAGTAGAATCTATATCAGTGGTGGGCACGTTTATCGAATAGATTCTCTAGCAATGGTGCTCTCCATAAGTATATTCGTACAACAAGATGCCATGCCAAGTCCATTTATAGTTATAAACAACAACAAGAATCAATAAAAGTCGTAATTCTTATCTCTTACCAATTTTCGATTGAATCAGAGAGCTTAACGATAACAAGGGTCAACAAGTTCGATAACATGGATTCTTAGTGTAATCGCCATCGATATTGCGCGCGTATTATAACTGTAAGCGGCTATGTGTAAAAACAAAATTGTAAAAACTTTATTATGGATCTAGGTGATACCAATTTGCGACCATTGCGTCTTCTCGGCACCGGCTCCTTTGGCCGTGTCTTTTGTGTGTGGAGCGCCAAGGTCGCCATCAGCGAAAAGTGTGCGTTAAGCGCATAATTATGCGGAATGTGAAGAACGAGCTGCCGTTAATTAAGGAGGAGGTATTATGCATTAAAATATAAATGTGGTATATCAACTTACTGCTTGTATCTTAGATCTATATCATTTCCCAGCTGCGTCATCCGCATATCGTGCAATTTATACGTTATTTCATGCATTCGGGCACTGTGAATATTGTCATGGAATATGCAGCCAATGGAACCATACGCAATGTCATCCAACAGACACGATCAACTGGAGGTCTGGAACAATCACGACTGTTGCGTTATTTTAGCGATATGATAATGGGCCTGGAGTATTTACACATACGTCACGTTATACATCGTGACATTAAGCCGGAGAATATGCTACTGGATGGCAATGATCGTGTCAAGTTTGCCGACTTTGGTATATCCAATATACATACACCCTCAAAGCAGCTGCCTTGGCAGGTCCTTGGCACACCGCTGTACATGGCACCAGAGATTATGTGTGGCGGCAAATGTGATTTCAAATCGGATATTTGGTCATTGGGATTGGTCCTCTACGAGCTGTGCATTGGCCGCAATCCATTTATATCCGTACTCGATCCTAGCGCCCGTTTCGGGCAAGTCCATAGTGTGGTTAAGGCAATGTCACGTCCGAAACTCGACTGTCAGCTAATGCGGCAACGGTACGATCCTATTTGGCCACGCATCTGTGAATTGATGGTTGTCTATGATCAGGAACAACGCATCTGTCTGCCCGATCTATTCTGTCTGGATCCCTTCGTAACACTGACTATTTATAAGCAATACTTTAACTATAGTTACTAAGAGAACATTACTGTCATAATTGTCATTTTTCTGTATGCTGTTAATCATCTATTAAGTATAGTTTAACTATAGTTTCTAAGTTCTTTTCCATGTCAACTTGAGTTATACTTAGCTGTCATTTTCTTGTATTCCGATTCATGTCTAGTTTTGTGATATAACCAATCATTGACCATCTATAAACAATACTTTAACTGTAATTACCAATTCAAATCTTTTCAATACTCCACTTGGTGATATAACAGTTGTTAGCTTTATTACTAAATAGATCTACATATTTTATAATAAATAAATCATAAGAGTAGACCAAATCACGCCTTTCGCTCTTGCATTTTGCGTTTCAGACTCTTTACCAGAGCACTCGTCTCGATCTGTTGCTTGGAACGCTTCTGTGCTGGTTCTCCATCATCCAACTTCAGGTCTTCCTGCTGTTTCTCACGACGCTTTAGCTTCTCCTTTATCAGCAGCTGCATTCCCTTGGTGGCCTTGTAGTTGGAGTGTGTTGGATCAATGTTGTACTCATGAGACTTGTAGACGGCATTAAATCTCGTATCATTCAAATCCACTTGGAAATTATCATCCTCATGGGGTTTACTGTCGTTTGTTTTCGACTTTTTCAATTGCTTGCGGCGCTTTCGTTTACTGCTGGCATTCTCCTGTTCATCCTTAAGGATTTTGGCAAGACTAAAGTGTTGCTTTGGCCGCTGCTCGGCCTCATCATCATCGTCCAGCAGGAGAGCCAGTTGAGCTTCTGCTTGGGCTTCCGCTTCAGCCTCGTCTGGAGTTGCTTTGCTGTGTTTCTGCTGCTTCTTTGACTTGGACTTTTGGCTTAGCTTGGGCTTCTCGTAGTCGCCATTGGCAAACTCCTCGGCAAAGTAGGAATCGTTCATGTCAATGCCATCGGGTATAGAGTCGTCATCGCTGTTTTGTGCTGCTGCAACGGGATCAATGCCTTTGAGCTCCAATTGCTTACGACGACGTTGCTCCTTGCGCTGTTTGTTCTTCTCGCTACGCTTTTGGAGCACCTTCTCAATTGGTGTCATATCAGATTTGTTGTTGCCTGCGGACTCTTTCGTGTCGCTTTTCTCCTCACGGGATTCAATGTTCCAAGACATTTCCATTTCGTAATTTTTCTCCTTCGATTGCTTCTCCTGGGCATTGATTTCGGCCAGCAGATTCTTGTACTTTTCAATGCGCTCCTTTTCCTTGGCACGTTTGGTTTGCTTTTTACCAGTTGTCGCTGGTTCGGATTTCTTCGTAGTATCAGGCTCTCTCTCGGGCTCCTCCTCTTCATCGTCCTCCTCCTCTTCACTGCTGTAGGCGACAATCTGTCGCAGCTCCTTATCATTTAACTGATCCACCTTGCCGCTGGACAACTTGTCGCCAAGTTCGCGTCTATCCAAGGCCGTCTCGTCCCAGGTGAGATCCACCTTTGCCTGTTGCAACGCCGTCGTTGTAAATTGTCGTGGCTTGTAGCTACTGACATCTGGTAACTCGTAGCACTCATCAGTGGGCATGTCCTCATCGAAGCTCGTGTCGTCGGGGATGAAGCGCAGATCTACACGCGTCGCCGAGCTCTCGTACTCAATGCCATCGCACTCCTTATAGACCCTGTCTGCCGTGGATACGCTATCGCATTCAACAACGGCATAGTAATAACGCAAGCGATTCAATTGATATTGGCGTAACTTTTCCATGTGATAGTCATTGCCCTCTTCGGCATCGCTGTCCTGCTCACGAACCAACTCCTCGTCGGAGTCCAGGTCGGAGTCTCCTTCGGGTTGTGCGCTCACCAGTTCAGTTGGACCATGAACATATTCTTCAGCCATGCGTTGTTTACCATAATCGGAAGGATATATTTTAACGCTTAGAATGCTTCCTCCTGGTGGCAGAAAGGAACTGAGAAGCACCATCAAATCTTGAGCACGAATCCGATCCCAGTCCATGTTACAAACGGCCAAACGACGTGAGGAATCCTCTGTACACTCTGCATCCATGTCTAGTTCTCCCCATACATGATCAATCTGCAGTTCAGGACCATTATCCTCGTCATCCTCATCACTGTCCTCACCTGACGAGGAGTCAGTCATCAAGCGTCCTTCACCACGAGCATAATCAACATTTGGATTGGTTAATTCCTCGCGTAGATTTTCAGGTATCTCGGTTTCATCATCGCTGTTCAATTTCAGTTCATCACGTGCTATGGCCAACTCTTCAGCACGACGTTCCTCATCTTCACTAGATGCCTTTGCCTTGGCTGCTTCCTCATCTTCATCGGAGGTTTCGTTTTCATCCAGTTCATAATATTTGCGCAGATCCTCGGCATTGGATTTGTTTACCGGTCTGCCGTACTTGTCCACGGTGTATTTCACTTTGAACTTGTCATCATCAAACATGCCTTGGAATCGCTTGTCGATCTTTACCTTACGCTGTACCTTTGGAACACCACGAAAGCGCGGATCGGACAATAAATGCTGAAAGCGCTCATCCTTCCAAATACCAGAAGCTTCAGAATTTCCATTTTGGTTTTGTGATGATGTAGAAGGCTGCTGGTTCTTTTTAGGGTTTGCTTTATTTTTAACTGACTTCTCTGGCTTTTCCTCCTTCTTGGGGTTCGATTTCTTTTTAACTGACTTCTCCGGCTTTTTTGCCATTTTATTTTAATTCAAACAAACCCAACACACAAATATCAACACGTGCGTTGAAGGGTAAACTGCGTATCGATAAGGTTCTCAATGATATATCAATATTTCCATTAGCTATCGATATTATACATAATATCGTGATGTTAAATGCGATACTTTAAAAATTATCGGACAGAGGTTTCTTATCGATGTTTTACACAATATTGTGCTGTTAAACAATGCGATATTTCTTAGGTCATCAAATAGAGTGACATAAAAACAACTTTTAAATCGGCTACCCAATTAAATCAAGAAGTTTTTATACATATTACAAATATCATAGTTAATTGTTGTTAGCTTTGATATAGTTACTTTCTGTTAACTTAATTTAAATTAGCGCGCCATCAGTCAGGCAAGTTCAATACGTTATCGCTAGCGCAGCAACAACAATTGAAACAACGTATTATCGATGACGACCTGCGCGAGTTTTATATATATGTATGTATATGTATGAGAAGTGTTTTTATTTAATCTTTTACGCATTTCAAAAACACAGTTGCATTGTTCAGTGGCATTGCAATACTATGATGACATACACTGACGCACTTGGATGCTGTGTAAGTGAGCCAAAGAGGCGCTAAACGTACAAATTTCTTTGGTTCTGCCTGCGTGGATACGTTATTGGATATCACATCATAAACAGAGTCGGAAACACAACACACAAACATCAATCAAGATAGAGCAACAAACATAACGGCAATTGGATAAGAAATCAGTTTGTAGTACCGCTTAGGATAGCATACAGTTAACAGTCAATTTGGCTCGCAACTAAAACCAAAATACACCAATCGAAGAGTCAATAAATACACCCAACAACAGCAACACGATTGGTGGAGCGAGGGTGGCGGACGGAGAGGGACGACAACAACAACAACAACGACGACGACAAGAAGTATGAGTAATAACGTGGAAAGTAATGGCAATAGACGCACCGTTGATTGGCAACGCTTTGGTCTTGGAGGTGACGATGAAGGCGAGATAACAGTATCTAGCTTTCGCCAACGCAGCAACAACAACACTGGTGGCTTTGTAGATCTTGGTAATGAGTACACGTATGCAGCCGGTGGTCATCATGCCTCCGGTGCCAATGAGATCTTTGCCGGCGAACAAGGCGACAAGCCATGGTAAGCAACTGTCTTCTTCGATATTGACATGTTAATACATATATATATGTGTGTCACAATTTCGCTCAACAGGTGGCGCTCAAATTTCTTCATCTCACAACCTGTGCTCTTTGGTACGTGGGATGGTGTCTTCACTTCCTGTCTGATCAATGTGTTTGGCGTCATTGTATTTCTACGCTCCGGCTGGATAGTCGCCCAGGCGGGAATTATCAATGCAGTACTTATCATTTTCGTCACTGTGATCATTGCCCTGATCAGTGTCCTTTCCGCCATTGGAATATGTGAGCGTTGTCGAGTTGAGAGCGGTGGCGTTTACTTCCTTATAGCGCATACGCTGGGCTCCCGCTTTGGCGGTGCTCTTGGACTACTCTATTGTTTTGGCCAGGCCGTCGGCTGTGCCCTTAACGTCATGGGATTTGGAGAATCCATGGCCGGGCTGGTCGGTCTGGCTGGAAATACGTGGGCTATACGTGGCTTTGCTACCGCAGCTGTTCTCCTGCTCGGCTGCATCAATGTTGCTGGTGTTAAGTGGGTCATCAAGTTGCAGTTCATATTGCTAATGATTCTGCTTATATCGGCATTGAATTTCATGGTGGGCAGCTTTATTGGTGATCCTGGTACGTAGTTGATTTATATAACATATATTTCCCTTTTCACAATTCGTATTACTTATTGCAGCGAATGGATTCGATGGCTGGATGAGCGGTAACTTTATGGAGAATCTTTGGTCAAAATATGAAGACGGATATTCATGGTTTCGTGTCTTTGGCGTCTTCTTTCCCACCGTCACCGGTGTCCTCTCCGGCATCAATATGAGCGGTGATCTACGCGCTCCCTCAACAGACATACCCAATGGCACACTAGCCGCTTTTGGCACATCGTAAGTAACCATTAATGATGCAAATCCTATAATATAAATATATTTTTGATCAGGGTGACTAGCTAAGTCGATATTACTAAGTTTCACTCAATCTAGTCTATTAGCTTTAAAGCTATCTTGCTGGTCCGTTGTTGTATTTACTTTATGAGGAAACTCATTTGAACGATCAGCCAAAAGTCTATTTCACAGATTGTGTATTTATTTTATGTATATTTATAAATATATTTTAAACAAGTTTGTTTAAAATTGAAGTACTATATCATACATAGCTGTCATTGTTTCACTATGCTAATCGAATGATTTTCTCACACAGCACATTTCTGTATATGGTGTTTGTGCTTTTTTTGGGTGCCACATGCCAGCGTGCCACATTGTACTCTGATTTTATGATCGCTGTGAAGGTATCAGCCGTACACTTTTTGCTGCTGGCTGGCATCTATGTGTCCAGCATGTCCTCCTGCCTGGGTGCCATGTACGGTACTCCGCGTGTCCTGCAGAGTATTGCCAAGGAGAGTGTTATACCCGGCATTGATGGACTGGGCAAGGGTGTAAGTAAATGAGCATATATGAAAATTTAGCTGAAATAATTAATCAAACTTTCTTTCTCTTTGTCTCTCTCTCTCTCTTCTCTATCTTTCTCTTTCTTCTCTGTGCAGCGTGGACCTAACAAGGTGCCACTTTATGCCATGGCCGTTGTGGCTGTGGTCACCGTCACCTTCATCATTGTGGGAGATATCAACACTTTAGCTCCTATCGTGACGATGCCTTTCCTGATGACATATGCATGCATAGATTATGCCTATTTTGCTCTTGCCCAAACTTTTGATATCCAAGAACAACGCGAGGAACGCTTTCGTATACAGGCTTCGAGTCCTAGCTATGAGACCCGTCGTTATGGCAGCGTATCAGATGGTGGGAATGATCTGGATTTGCTATTTCCGGATCGTGTGCGTCATAAGAATCTGCAGAGTCCACAGAATTCGCCAATGCATCAGACACAGCAACCAACACCTCCAGTGCCTACGGAGAACATTGTAGATTTCAATGCCCCAGCGCCAAGTACATCGTCTGCTCAAGGCGATACGGCGACCACAGCCGATGGAACCGCATTGACCGTTGAACAGTCAGCGGTCCAGGGTAGCGGCGAACTGGAGGATGAGAATGAGCCAATTGCGCCTATACGTCCTCCTATACATTCCAAGACGAAAAACTGGTACTCTGGCTTCTGCAATCGCTGGGCTTCGTTGCTGGGCGTAAGTTGAGCTTTAACTGCAATTGAATCTTTGAATTTAACACTTTGTTTCAAACTATAGGCGCTCATCAAGCTGCTGGTTATGCTACTGGTGAACTGGTACTATGCCTTGGCCTGCTTTTTGGCCGTCTTTGTCATTTGGTTCTATGTGGGCACAGCCAATCCCGCCGTCAAGCCCGGTCTGACCGCAGAGTTTAACTTCTTTGGCTGGCTAAAGAGCGTCATCTTTCGGTGCTTTGGGTATGGAAATTTATTCATTTACGAGATAACATTGATTACCATATGATTGTAATTTAATTTAGCAAACGGATGCATGAGTATGAACAGATTGTAGTGACACCCTCGTGCCCTGGCGTAGATCTCTCGCCAACACAGTTGAACGATCAAAATGAGGACTTCAGGCCGCGTCCCAACTACCATCACTCTTCGGTAATTGAGGGCCGTCTGATAGATGACATCTAGACTCTTGGGCCATGGGCCGTGAACTGTGGACTGTGGACACTGGACAGTGGGAATATCATGGGAACATGGGTTATATGGTTTAAATATGGGAGGAGTGGCAAGCAATATTTTGAGTGCATTTGGCTAATACTAAACACTTGTAACTTGTATATGTTTAATGAAATGCTAAGGATAGTTATGTTTAATCCAGCACATGCATTTAGAAGTGATCTTCCCACTCATAACTCACACACACACTGAAGAGACCGAGCCCAGCGCACAACGCAGCTTTAGCTAAAATTAATTGTCTACTAATTCTATATATATATATATATATTTATACACATACTTTAATAATCTAAGTTGATGAATTTAACAACCTGCTTTTAATATGTTCCTTTCTTGTGTAAAGTCTCCTTGATATTTTTCTATTGTTTAGTTCTATGGAGAGCCTGTAAAATTGTTGCTTAATATAGATATGTTTCCTCCGTACGTTTTGTATCGTCTCAAAGCACATACATTGCTTAGTTGCGGAAACATATGTGATACTGAGATAATAAGTGAAACAATCAAAAAACAAAGTAAAACAAACCCCACAGCCCAAAACAAACATACAAACAAACCAATTGATATCATATTCAAACATTCTTAAAAAGTATATAAATTACAGATTGAAATTTCTATGATTTAAATATCATTATGTTTAATGTGTACACACATTTGAAAATTATTAGCCACAAAACCACCACAAATTCAAAACGAACTTTTCATTAGAAAATTAATAAGCCACAACAATATAAACATTTATAAATCATAATCTACGAACACAAAAACAGCAAGTAACCGCAATAGCTGCATTATATATACCATATTAAATTATATACATAAATAGGTATGTAACCAAATGTTGTTTAAGTAACACTATAACGAAATTATTTAACAAATTAACAACTACAGAATTACTTTGCAGCGCGTTATATTTCAAAAATATACAAAGCGTTTTACTTTTGGACGTACATATATATAAATAAAAATATATATAGCATAAATTTAGCTATACAAAAGGCAAGTTAGCACATCCAAGAACAAAATGAGGATCTATGTATGTAATGTAATAACAATATTAACTGAAATGTGTATTAAACCAGTTTAATAAACTAAAAAGACATTTTTATTACAAGAAAATATATTTGTATATTTAAACTTTGAAATCAGCTGCAAAAATTACCAAACAATTGGAAAATTATTTTAATTTTAATATATTAATCAGAATGTCGTATGTTAACATTTGGCGCCATAGTTTGTATTTAAATTACTAACGATTTCGTTATCGATATTTCCGTGAAACAGTCAATCGATATATATTTTTGGAAGCCCTCGCAAAGTAGATTGCTGCAGCCCTATAACCTCAAAACTGATACGAATAAAAACAATATACACCTTGGTTTTTGTTCAATTCCTGCTCAAAACTGACTAGTGCAAATTCATGAGGTTGCTCCACTAACACCACCCAATCGCAATGAACACCCTAATGCGCCGAGCTCAGCTGCACCATTGGCGCACATATTGCATAAAACAATGCGCCAACGCCGGCACAGAAACCGCTGCCAAAGGTGGGTAAACAATATACGATAATGGAACAGATTAACGGGAAATTACTTGATTGGTGCTTTTAGGAGATAAACCCAATTATGAGGAACTTATTGGCAGTCGACATCAGCAGGCACAACGCAGCATCGTCGTCCAGGTCAGCTCAGAGAAGTCATACAATGAATTGTATAACTACTGCAGCAGATTTGGACGCATCGTCACTGCCCATCATTATTGTGTCCAGCATGAGGATGAGCTGCACTATATGCTGCTGGAATATGCCAATGCCGGCGAGGCCACAGCCGCTATAGACTCTAGTGCCTATAATGCAGAGCTCAGCGGCAGTGGAGGTGGATCTGGAGGTGGTGGCATTCCAGTTCGTTCCCCCTTCCTTTGGTTTAGAGCAGCAGCCGCTGGCAGGCGTAGTCAAGCTAAACTCACGGGAAACCACAAGGTCATACCACTAGCCACAATCGATGGTACACGGCCACTGGCACAGGATCAATTGCACACACGGTTGCGTGGTGCTCGGAACATTGAGGAACAATTACAGTTGCTCTACGAGCACACACGCCTAAATGATTTGGGTGTGAGAATGCGCTTTCTGGCCGCACTTCAAGTCCAAGAGGCCATCTCAGGCATGTTTCCGGATGCACGAGCTCAGCCCTTTGGGTCATCGGTGAATGGCTTTGGCAAAATGGGCTGTGATTTAGATTTAATATTACGTTTCGATAGCGACAGCAGTACAGCTAATAGTAATCGGGAATTGTCGCGTCTGGTTTACCACACGAAGGAGAACCTGAGCAACGGTCGCTCCCAGACCCAACGACAAATGGAGTGCATTGGTGATATGCTACATCTGTTCCTACCTGGCGTCTGTCATGTCCGACGCATTCTACAGGCTCGAGTGCCGATCATCAAGTATCATCATGAGCATCTAGAGCTGGAGGTGGATCTCTCCATGAGTAACCTGTGAGTACTCGCAATCATTTATTAATTTCCTAGTGTAACCTTTAGTCGTAGAGGGATTCGTTGTATTCACTTGCGTCCGTCCGTCTCATTAATTCTTTTTATATTTAAAAATATATTTAAAGTAAACTTAGGAACTGAAAGACACTGAATCTTAGGTGGGCCAAAGATGGCTTTGTTTATTAACGTACTTATTGTTCGAAATGAAAACTTAGGATCTATGAAGCATGGACATAACTTTTTGCACTTTACGCTCGCCTAGGCTCGTCTAGGCTGTTGTTAACTTAGCTAACTATAATAAGCTGATGTTGCATATGAAGTTTTGGGAGGGGGAAGAAGTTAACGCCTGTAGTTACTGGCCTGCTCCTCTTCCTTTTTAACGGCCTGGACAAGAATGAAGCTCATAACGCCACAGACGACATTCATCATGGCCATTGTCATGGCGAGTCCAACAATCCAGGATGTCTTGCCCTCAAAGAACCAGGTCAGCTCATCAACGCAGCCACTGAAGAAAGCATTTCCACTGACAGTGTCGCGGCAGGAACTAGGCAAAGGTTGACGCAAATCCAAATAATCCCATGGTCCACTGGCTCCACAGCATCCAATATTCTCCTGGATCATGGTCAGCACATAGTTCGAATACGTGTACTCCGATGTCGATACAAATCTTCTCAGTGTCACATTCAACAGTGGCTGCAAACTCGAGTTAATTGTGCTGTACTGCAACAATATTGCCGATCCCGCAACAGTGCCCACAAATCCAAAGATCTGTGTACCCACAAAGACAAACAGTGCCAGCGTATTCTCCATGAGAGCACTGAGACAGCCCAGAAAGCTGACAGCCATCATGATGATGCTAATGGCAATCAGCACATAAACGCCAATATAAAAGGATTGTGCCTCCAGAATGCGTAGCCAATCATTGAATCCCGGCTCAGCTCGAAGCCAGACGGTCAAGGCAAACAATGCCGTGGAGATCATCCAGGCAACAATGTTGAAACAGAAGAGCGTGTACTTGACACATCCAATTTGTTTCTCCAGCTGCTCGTCGGAGGCGCCATAACCGATGCCCATTTTGAAAGGCTGCTGTACAAAGAGAGAAGATTCAAAAAGAAATGTTAAAAAGGAAGTCATAAAAAACAAGATAAATAACTATACATTATATGAATGTTACAGAAAAGTTCATTGAATAGCGTCTTAAATAAAATGAATAATAAAATGATTCAGAAAAATCGGTTGAGTCAAGAGAATCAAGGAAATGGATATTATAAAGAAGACAATAGAAAAGTTAACTATGCAAATATTATAAATTAAACAAAAAATCAAGAAATAATCAACTTATTATAGAATTATTACAGAAAAGTTAGTTGCATCAAGTGAAAACATATATAAAATATTCCTGACTCAAAAACTAAAGTAAAATGGATATTACAGAGAAGTTGGTTGAGTCATCGATATCATTAAAAGCTTCTCCCCTTCTCGCTAGCACATTGTATTTATTATTAATCATGCAAACCCCAATAACTTTGGCAAGCGATCCCCTTAACTGCCACAGCCCCAAATGAAATGAATGCGGCCAGGGAAGTTGGTCTTATCAGTGGTCTCTGTTTAGCAAATAACGTTATCATTAGTTGGCTTTTGTAAGGCCCACAAAGTCATACGCACTACATGATTAATACAATAAGTTCTTTTTTTATATTGCAACACTCATTAAAATTCCAGTAGGAAACTCTCTTAACATATATTCCAGACAGATTTTGGTTGATTTTCAATTGATTAGTATCATTTTTGACCCATTATCAATATTATTTGACGGTCACTCGCGAGCACTTTTCAAGGTTTTTCAGCAAGAAAATAAATCACTGGTGATATAATATGGATACTTGAAATTCTTAAAAAGTTACTTATTCTTAAGATATTATTTTTATTAACTTCACCTTTTGTATTCTTCACAGAAAAAAAGAGAATAGAAAATTGTTTTGATAGACCGTTTAGAGCGTTATTTTAAAAATTAACTTTTAAAAACGTAGCTCCGTTTGGTTCGTTCGTTGAAATCGTTTTGGCTGCTCGGAAAATGAATACAACGCCAGCAACCTGATCAAAAGTGTTACAATAACAGTAACAACAACAAGAACTATGAAAACTTTCAATACGATGACAACATCCACACAGTGTACAGTTTGGCGGTCCGCAATTGTAACAGGTTGATAAGATAAGATAACTCGCTCTCTCTGAGGCATGCCAAAGCTTTTGCTGATAAGATTAGATACGAACAAGTGCCGATTGCTAAATGCCGTGTAATACCTCGTACATTATATACATATTGTATATCCATCTCTTTTGTCCCATTGAGCAGGTGAATCAGTTTTAAACTTCTTTCCCTACACATTTTTGTGTGTTGTGATTCATGGACGAATCCATCGAGCTACTGATAACGAAAAGCTAAAGCCCACAGTCATAACCATATCCGGTTTGTGGTGTGTGGTCAGTTTTTCTGAATGAAAAACTCGCAATGGATTCCGTGCCACGCCTTGTCGCTCATTTTGCCAAAAGTGAGTCAGAAAGAACCCAAAACGAAAGCTTTTTTGAACTGCGAGTTTCTTTATCGAAATTTTAGAGTTTTATAAATGGAAATTTTAAAAGTTTATCGGGTTGAAATTTTTAAAATCTTCCTCTCCTCTGAAACGTTTCGACAACGGCTAATGATTCGTTCTAAACTTTTTAAAAAGTAGACTCATGTATTGTATGTTATTTTAAGTTTCATTTTCAATTCAAAGTATTTCCAATACTTTTAACATATTCACAGTTTACTGCGTATTCCTAAATCGGACTAAACATTAATCATATTTTAGGAGTATTATGTTGTGTTTTTAACATTTCACTAAACTGAGTTAAAAACAGTATATAATATATATATATATTGTTAAAGGTTTAGCCAGCAATGGTTTCTAAGTAAACTGTGCGTTCTGGAAGCGCCTTTAGTATGCTATTTATAAGTATTTAGCAGTTATTTTTAGAATGTTCATTCATTAATATTAGTAAAAATGTCTATTGAAAAATATATTTATTTTAGTTAACTTTTTAATAAAATTTTAAAGCCCTAATCTATTTCCCCTTAATCTAAATGAGCTTACCTTTAGTTTTAGCATTAACTTAATGTTTTATTTTTTAATCTTTCATCTTCCAGCACCGGCTTTTACATGTCGGAGCTGCTGTACATGTTTGGGGAGCTGGATCCGCGGGTGCGACCCTTGACGTTCAGCATACGTCGCTGGGCACAGTCGTGCGGCTTGACGAATCCCTCGCCAGGACGTTGGATAACGAACTTCTCGTTGAGCTGCCTGGTCATGTATTTCCTGCAGCAATTAAGGCAACCCATACTGCCGTCAATTGGTGCAATGGTGAAGGCATCAACTACCACAGACATCAGAGTGACCGAGGATGGTATCAATTGCACCTTTGCCCGCGACATGGAGCGTCTGGCATTCCCAAGCCGCAATACGAGCAGCCTGAGCGAGCTTCTCATGCAGTTCTTTGAATTCTATTCACAGTTTGATTTTCACAATCGCGCGATATCACTGAATGAGGGTCGAGCACTGTCCAAGCCCGATCATTCGGCAATGTACATTGTGAATCCTTTGGAACAGCTTCTGAATGTCAGTAAGAATGTTAGTTTGGAGGAATGTGAACGATTGCGGATTGAAGTACGAAATGCTGCTTGGATACTCGAGTCGGAGGTGGAGAACTCAACCATGTCGGATAAAGAGCGACAAGAGCAGTCATGGGGTTTACTCAACCTATTCAAGCATCCCGAAAAAGCTGTAGTACGTCCCAATATGTTCTTCAAGCCGCGCATGGTGGAGGTTAGTGATCTCTTTGAGAAATCCCAAAACGGAACGTCCGCAATGCCGCCGCCCATCAACTACAAGAATACGACAGTGCGTCAACAAGTGCAATCCATCAAGGCTGCCACACGTAATGAACTGAAACAATTACGGGAATCCAGCACAACGTCAGCAACAACAACTGTGACGACGACGTCATCCACATCCACATCAAAGACCAAACGCAGCAGATGATAAACGGGAGCAGCATTTCCGACTTAGTGTACATAACTAGAAAGCATAGCTCTAGCTCATTTGACCATTGAATTAGTTAACTAAATGTTGTTCATATTGTTAAGCGTTACTTACGGCCAACCTACAGCTAAAGAGGCGTCCAATTATTAAGTACGAGTTGTCCTAAGATCATGCAATTTATGGGACAGCTCTCAGCGGCTTTCCCTTCCCCCTTGCATCGCTAACTACTGACGTTAAGTATTCTAGCTGTTTTTTATAATAATTAAAATTATAAATAAAGTGTTTTTTTCCAAAAAAAATAAAAGAAATCTGTTGACTTTTTACTATGGGATATGGATTAAAAATCTAGAATGCTGAAATATATATCACAGAATCAAATGAAAAATTAAATAATTTAATAAACTACATTCTGCTTGATAATCGGTTCAATTTTCTTGAGACTGACAACTTTACAAGTCTAATTTTATTTTTACTAAACGCTTTCATAAGTTTAATTCGTTTCGATATGATTTTTAAATTATACCAATCGACCTTATAAAAACAATCCAAGATTCTAATTGGAACACACATTTCTATAGCTCTTTCAATTCATAGCTATAAAAAATAAAACGCATGAATATATTTCCTCATTCTAACGTTGAATTAGGGCAAAATTGTGTTAATATTTTCATAATTGCTCAATTTATTCAATTTGTTGTAATAGTTTTTTGTTCATTTTCTTTGTTTTTGTTTTTTAATAAATCTTTTATTCTTTTTTAGTTTTAGTTATATTTTGTATAATTTCGGCAAAGTCTTGATCGTTAACAACACGCCTCATTGCTACCATTTTCAAATATTCTCTTTTCTCTTCCTCTCCTTTCTCCATTTTGTTTCTGTTTCTCTCTTTCTGTTTCGGTTTTTCATCTTTCATTATTTTCAACTATTTGTGTAAATTTTTTAAAATGCTACAAATTAGCACACGAAATTTGATTTAACATATGTATGTCTCTATTAATGTATAACAAAAGGATATATATATATAAATATATATATATATGTATATATATTAATGTGGGTGTGTGTTTTTTTATGGACTTATGCAAATGATTTTGATCATTCAAGTAAGATTTATTTGTTATAAATATGTATATGCAAGTTCTATGATTACATATTGCTATGTATTTGTTAGTTGTTCTTTCTATACGAATTCCCATTTCTTTTTTTTCTGGTTGTGTGTGTGTTTATTATGTTGTTACTCTGCTTCTTCTGTTGCCTTTACGCTTAAATAATTAAAATAATTTACATACAGTTAAAGAAAAATTATAATTGTAAATCCTAGTTCTCATAGGTACAAAATTGATTGTTTGTCATGCGCCACTTTAGAAATTTCCGAACCGAACGACAAACAAACGCCTAATCAAAATTAATATATATTTTTTATGCTTATATATATTAATAATTTTGTATTTATACAAGTAATAAAAAAAAATATATAAAATAGATAAGAATAAGAAGAAACAAACAAGAGTCCTGTTCTTGCGGACAGTGTGTGTGTGTATGATCGTGTGTGTGGGGGTGTGTGTGTGTGTGTTTTTGTTGGAAGCCAGCCCAAGGAAAACATTGGGTTTTTCACTAGTATATAGTCCAAAAAACAAAACAAGGCATCCGTTTTTGTAGAGCTCTCGCCTGGCGGCGGCTACTAGACAATAATTTCGACGGCATCCTCCGATATTGCGTTGGCTCATCTAAACCACAATTTGAGACGCAGTGCATCCACGCCATTAAGATAGTAACGAAATAGTCGTTTATCACGCACAAAGCCCAAATTTTCATATAGACGCAGCGCCGGCTCATTTCGCATTTCCGTTTCCAGCACCACTTCATCAGCATTATCAGCGAGCATGGCCTAAAATTGGAAATCAAATATTGTTTTTTAAACAAGTGCATCTTTTAGTTCATTTATTTGAAAGACTTACCTCAATGGCTTTCGTGACCAGCGTGGTGCCGATCTTTAGCTTGCGGTATTCCTTGCGAACCGCCAACATTGCGATATAACCACGTCGCACATTCATATGCATGTCCAGCTTGCATACAATGGCGCCCACATATTGATTATCGTGCGAGGCTAGGAAGCATAATTTTGGCCAATTGTAGATGAAATAGCGGTAAGTGTATATTGAATATGGCTCGGACAGCTCCGCTTGTATCAGACGCATAATATCCTGCAAAGAAAGAACATATTATACATATTATCTCGGATCTGTCCAAGTGTAAGCTTACATGCATCTGATGCTCGGCTTCGTATTCCTTGTAAACGATCTCATCGGCTGAAATGGCAGGTTCGAGCTGAAGCTGGGATTGTTGTGGCTGTTGTTGTGGTTGTTGCTGTTCTTGTTGTTGTTGTGCAGCCGCAGCTGCTGATGTTGAGGGCACCTCATCCAATTGTGGACTGCCTCTTGTTGCAATGGCCATGGCTGTTGTCTTTGTTGTTGTTGCTGTTGCTGATGTTGTTGTTGTTGCTGTTTGTGTGTTGGCAGTGCTTTTACTAGTAGCAACTACATTAATTTGCTCCTCCTCCTCCTGCTGCTCTTCCTCTTCATTCTCCTCCTCTTGTTTCGCACTTTGAGCAGTTAGCGACTTGTTGTTGTTTTTCACTTTACTGCTGTTGCTGCTGCTGCTGTTACTGCGGTTGTTGTTGTTGGTGTTCTTGTTACGGGTGCTGCTTCTGCTGGTGTTGTTACTAACATTGTTATTGTTGTTGTTGCTATTGTTGTTATTATTAATATGATTGTTATTATAAATAGCATCAGCACTCTTATTATTCACATGACCATTGAGTGTGGCCCTAACTGTTGCTGTTGCTGGTTGTATCTGTATCTCATGCTTTGCTTTTGCCTTTGCCTTATTATCCTTGGTATGGCCATTACACAGTTGCACCTGCTCCAGAATACCATTAATCAGTTCCACATCCGCATCATTAACGGCATTCCCAGCTCCCGGGATGTGTCCATTTGGCTGATGGACAACAACAGAAGCAGCTTCAACGGCCGCTGCTCCCTCATCCACTGTCTCTGCCTCAGTTTTTTGTTGCTGTTGCTGCTGCTGCGGCTGCTGTGGTTTTTTGTTTTTATTTCTATACTTTTTCTTGCTGGCCGCCGCAGTTGTCGCTGCCGTCGCCGTGTCCGCCATGGCTAAAAGAAAGGAAAACATATTTTTTTTAGTTACAAACAGAGAAGGACACAGCTGAGAGTGCGTTTTAGTGATGGGGGAAAAGGTGGCGGGGAGGAGAGTATAGAACATGGTACAATGGGGGCCACACAATAATGATCACCTGCTCCAACTGCTGCTGCTGCTGTCGTGACTTCTCAGCTGTCGACGATGGCTACTTTGTGGTCGCTGTCGATGGCGTAAAGTCAACGCACTCGATACAGATTTGCCTTTATTTTTGGTTATATTTTCACAGTTGCCAGTTTTTCATTCACACACCCGCACGCACACACACACACTCACACAGCTCCCCTAGGGATGTGCGATATATTCGTGTCAGTGACTTGTCACGGCTACTTCCAAGTAACGAGTCGCAGTTACTACAAATGAAAACACAAGTGTAGTAACTGTTGATTTCAAATTTAAATATTATTCTATTAAAGGATTTTTGTTTATTATATGAATATACACTTTTGCTGTTAGCGGCAGAGCGCTTATTTTTCAGTTCAAACCTATTACAGCACTTTTGTAGTCAGTCTTTGATTTCAATATAAAATTTCCATACGTACGAAGTCTAGGAAGATTTGAAATACACAAATTCTGGGAAGTATATTATTAAGTTTTAAGCGCAACTTTTCTAATTGTCACTTCAATTCATTATTGTATCATTTTGTCTTCTCTAGCACTCACGAACATACACTCACACAATCGTACATGCACACACACACACACTCTTTTGGTGTTTGTCGTACTTTGTTCCTGTTCCGTATATGGTATCGAATTTTAATTTGCTTTTTTACATATACGCCAGTTTACGCATATTTAATTCGCTTTACTTTCAATAGTTTTTTCTTTGACTCTTTTGTTTACCGTTTGCTGGCTGCGATTTTTGACTCTTGGTTATGAACAAATTCAGTCACATATACACACGAACACATGCAAGGCATCGAACAGCTGTGCGCACAAAATTCGTTTCTGTGAGTTATCGATTGCTATCGTTTCTTAAAACAATTGCACGAGAATCGATTGACCGATTGACGCTTTGGCGCTTTGGCGCTACAAGTGTTCATTTCGTAAATGTTTCTAGCTTAACTTGTTGAATGACTGATTGGTGACTCGTTAAAAACGTTTTCTTTATGGAATTTTTAAACATATTGTATTGACTATGTACTTGTTGCACACTTATAAAACTTTTATTTAACTTAAGATATATTTTCATGGTTTATATACATACATATGTACATTTATACATGTATCATATTTATTTGTAATCTCTTGTTACTAACTAAAGCTTGTTTAAAGCTGGACTGTGATTAAACTTGAATTCGTTTTATATTCAAATGTTTTCAAAGACGGTTCCCTCATAATAAAATCATAATAAAATCAAAGCTAAAACTGCGAGCTCAACCTTCGCCTAGTTTTACTTAGCTATCCAAAATAAAAATGCTCACAAACAAAATAAAATGAAATAAAATTGAATGAAGATAAACGTGTAACAAATTAAAGTGTGACTAAACTTTAATTTGATCTCTTTCGCGGCGACTTTTATGCAAAGTGAACGCTTCGTTGTGTTTCCTTCCTGTTTGGTATAGTGAGCGTCGGACACCGGGCGCCGGCAAGTTGATTGAGTATCAACGTGTATTCGTCTGCAAAGGTGCAGCCAGGTATTGATAGAGGGGGTGGGACTGCTGTTCCCCATTAAGTCGACAGTATTAGAGGAGTCATATACTGGCCATGATCATTTACTTGAATCGATTGTATAATTGCAAATACAATTGCGAATAGTCCGATTGAATTTTCTTATATAGTATTTCTTAGGATGTTAATGCATCTTTAAGCTTACGAGTTAAATTATTTAGTTACTTAAGAAAATACTTAGGAAAATGCTTAAGAAAAGACTTGTTCATCTGTTCGAACTGCGTGGTAAGCTCTTATGCAAGCGACGCATAAACTGCTGCGTCTTAAGAGACGAACATTCAATTTTGATTTTTAGACGAGCTTGGCTTACTTTAATCGCTGCACAAAAATATAAATAAAACGATAGATGAAAGTGTAATATAATATAAGCGGAGCTTTGTATACGGCTTAATTAAGATATATGTGTATTTATATGTGCTAAAATATTAAATGAAATATATAGGTTGTTAGTCATAAATAAAGTTTTTTATTTATTTTGATTATAGTCATTATTTAGAGAGCTTTCGTATAGTAAGCTGTAAGCTTTATTCAATCGTAAGAACTTATATATAATCTTGAAAAATAAGCGCATGTTAAACTTTTTCTTTGCGAAATTGTTGCATAAGAGTTCCCATTATAAAATAGAAGAATGGTTAGCTGATCAACTTGTGGAAGAGGTTCCGTAATCACCAGCGCTTTCAAAATCTAACAAATGCATTGTAAAAATGCGATCTGTATAGATCGTTTAGGATTGCAAACCTTTCAATATAGTAATCATAATAACCATTTTGGCGAAATGAAGACAGAAAATACCCAAGACTCATCGGCGGCCTTTCACTTGGACAACTCGAAAGCAAAGCACACTTGACCAAGCCAAAATAAACAAGTCAACAGGTTGGCATCTTGGCTGTATCAAGTTATTGAAGATGGTCACAGAGTCAGTATTGGAGTTAACGCGACAATATTGACTTCAAATTTAACTGCAATTGGCATTAAATTTCCGACGAGCGATGTTAATTAGCAGGCACTGTTTGTTTGTTTGGCTTTGGCATTTAACAGACGCAACAGTCGCGTTTGTCGCGCCCTCCAGAGAGCTTCACTGATTGATTGGGCACTTTATGGCCCTGTGAATGAGTTAAGAGCTCCATTGTGTGGTGGGGAGTGGGAAGGTGCAGGGGAGGGGGTGGTGGCGCCACTTTGCGATGCGTTGACATCAATTCATCGCCCGCGAACAAAAGACTTAGGCAACGAACTTGGCATTGCAAAGTGCTCTCGTTTTTGTCACCGCTGCTGTTGTAGTTGTAGTTGTTGTTGTTGTTGTTGTTTTAGTTGCTGGTGCTGTTGTTAATGTTGTGTTTATTGTTATGCCTACTTATTGCAGGAATTGGAGCACAATGCACGCATTAACAATGTGATGCAAGTGTCTTGCAATAATGTATGCCGAATTTTGACATCAACAGTCCTCACAACACTTGTAGCTGAGAATTCATTTCAAATAAACTGTATGTAAGTTAATGTTGAGAAACAGAGAGATTATTGTTTCTGTATAGAGTATTTTCTAGTCGATCAGCGTCTTCTTTTTTTATGTTATTATTACTATGGTCAGTTATGGCTGAGAATAGCTAAGACTTGATAGCTAACTGTAACGCGGTCAAACGCGATTGAATAATTTTCTTGGAATTTGCATATATGCCAATACATAATCCCTCTCTCTCTCTCTCTCTGTTTCTCTTGCTCACTCTTTCTCTTCTTGTTTCACTTTTTAAAAACCAAATAAGAAAAGAAAAAAAATTTGCAAAGTAAACAGCAAAAGCAAATAAAAGGCATGAGGAGAAAGTGAATGGCCGTTTAAAGTAAAAGCAATAATAACAACAACACCAACAACTACTGAAGACGAGTGACAAACCAACGCCCCAACCTCTCTTATCATAGTTGTTGTTGTGGTTGTTGTTGTTGTTGTTTCTCGTACACACTGACTCTCAAAAAGACTCCACAAGTGGGGCCTTGTTGTGGCTTCTTTTGTTGTTGTTGTTGTGTGTGTTGTGCATATGCACTTAGCCTGGTCGAAAAGCAATTTAGTTTTTTGTTTTCAGACGATGCCCCAAGCAGCAACAGCAACAACAACAACAACATTTGCCCAGTCATGTTGTGGTGTCATTTTGCCGGCTCTCTGTTGCAATTCAAAAATACTTAAAAAACCCCTAAGCAACATATGTGGTTTTTGGGAGTCATCCACGCATCCATTTAACTTGAACATTAACTGTGGTGATTTGTTTTAGTCACATTTTTTTTGCGGTGTCAGCGTCAAATTGTGCCAAATTTTGTCACCAAGAGGCCAGGCCACTAAGGCCGCCAGTTACCAGACCGCCAGACATTGCCAGACGTTGTCAGACACGGCCAGATTTAAACTGAACCAAACAAGTAGTTAACATTTTGCGTTTTCTGTTTATTTGTTTGTTTTCGGATTTTGTTTATGGCAAAACGAAATGGTTATGTTACAAATTTGTTGCCAAAATCGTTTTTAATTATTTCCAGCAAAAGCGAGCGAAGCGAACGGGTGATGGTGGAGGGGGGAGTGAAATAGGGTGGTAAATAGGGGGCTGGTTAAGCAAGGGCACGCAGCGTAGCATTATGTAAAATAACAAATTTAGAAGATATCGAAACTAGAGCGACAAACAAAATAAATCTGCGCTTGAAATCACTTGAAAATTGATGGAAATATTTATCTAAATTAAACAACATTTTAAACAGTTTATCGTAGTTAAACAAAGTACCGAAATTCTTCTTAAATGCAGCTCTAATTAGAGCATTCATTAAGATTAAGATTATTAAGATATATTTAGGTTTTGCTGATGTTCTTAATGATTTTTCAAATGAACAGCAAACTCTTAAAACTAAAAAAAAAATTTTCGAAAGACCTTGAGGGAAATAGTAATAAGTAAAATAGTTTTGAAGAATTTTTAGAGTAAGTTATTGACATATATATAAATTACCGAGCTAGTTTTAATAAATCTTAACTTAATGTTGAGTTGTTGTTAATTGCTTTTTTTATTTACAAAACATGTCAAATTGTAAAAACTATGTAGTTATTAGTCTGTCTAGCTTCGAAGTTATAGTAGAATATTTTAAAGCATGAGCTAACTTATAATTATACAAAATATGAAAACATACTTTAAATGTTTTCTAAAAGAATTTTGCAATACCAATTCTAACTTTAATTATATAGCAGTAATTGTTCATTCTTTTCAATTCTGAATTCATTACAGACTGTTTTTATTGCTGCATTCCTTTTGTTTAGCAGATCTGCGTTTGTTTACAACTATCAAGTGAACAACTAACAAATCAAATAATTAAATAAGCAAACCCAACAAGCAACTATTCGAAACTTGTCATTTTGGTTTCCAACTACAAATCGAATCACAATGCACGAAATGCTCCATTTGCAGTAATAAGTATCAATAGATTCGAGTGCAACGAGGCTCAACGCAATGCAATGTGATCGGCATACACATCCATATACTTAAATATGTGTGTATGTGTTGATGTATGTATTTATGTATGTATGGTTTTAGACTTATGCAATAATGGCCCCGCCAAAGCCAAAGCCAAAACAAATAAAAATGAAAATAAAAAAAACAAAAATGTATCAAATCAAACGTAATCGTAATCAAATTCCAAATCAATTTCAACAAGCGAGTGGCGTCAAGTGGTCAGGTTCCCGAAATGGAGCAGCAAGTCAGAAAGCTGAAGACTGAAAACTGAAATATGATCGTTGATGCTCATTTTGACAGGGGCGTCACCAGCAGGATATTTGAGGGGGTAGTCAAAAAAGTGAGTCGACTGCTATTTGCATTTCTTAGGTTTAAAATATTGACCCAAGATTGTTGATTAAAGATTGAATTGAAATGTAGATTTACATTTAATTGATTACAGTTCTAAATATTTTATTAAAGAGCAATATTAAAAATATATAGTGCTAAAAACAATCAATATAAAATATTAGTTACTATAAATATAATTCTTGTTGTTGCTTTATATAATGCTGGAATAATATTTAAAATAATAAAAAGAAATTGAAAATTATTCAAACCTAAACCTAATTGTCTTTTATTAAAGGTATTTACATAAGTAAAAATATATATAAATAAATAAAAAAAATATATTTCTAAATTTTAAAATAATTTGTTAAAAATTAAAATAAATTTTTTAAAGTTTATTTAATGGTTTTTCAAATAAAATAAGAAAGAATTGTGTATATTTATTATAGAGCTTAAATACAATTTAAAGTTAGTTTTAAATACTTTCTTATATTATTTAATTTGTAATTTATTTATTCATTAAACCGACTAAAAACAGTTAGTTAAGAAAATTATATAAATTTAACAAAATTAAAAATTAAATTAAAGAAAATCATTACGCCCCTGTTTAATGCGTTCCTGGACACAAATGCGTCGTCATCTGGCAAAGAGAAATGCCAGATGTGAAATGGGAAATGGTACACAACATAAGCTTAAGCTGGGCAAATAATGCGCTGAAACCTGTATGATAGAATGCAGTTGCCTAACCCACCTCTTCCCCCCATTACGATAGAGAGGTGCTCCTTGGATTACTCCCCTTTCCACCCCTCTGCCCGCCTTTAATGCTACACGCTGCTTCAACTGCTGCACAGTCGCTATGCGAGCTCTCAGGTCGTGCAGGTGTACTTGGTCAAGGTAAGCGAGGCAAATAAACAGCTAAAAGCAAACATAACAAACACAACAACAATAGCAACAACAACAGCAACAACAACAACAACAACAATCACAAACATCAAATAACACTTTGAAGCCAGAAGAGTCTCAAACTCCAGTGGCTGTCTGATCAATTTGGCACAGAATCCAATTTAAAAGACGCCAGTTTACCGCTTCTAGAGGCACACGCAGAGACGCTCTCTTTTGGACACGACGTACGCCAGTGTTGGCCGAATTTCTTCTTGTTAATGTGATAGTAAAAAGTAGCTGGAAACTGATAAGCAATTATTAAATCTGCTGATATATATTGCTTATAGTCTTATATTAATTAAGCATAAAATAAAACATATTATGTTAATAAAGAGAAGCTAGCAATAGCCACAAACCTATTAAATCTATAATAATTATAACAGAACTTATAATAAGAAAAGCTTATCTAAGGCTAGTCAATAAAATGAAATGTTTGTAACTTTTACTATACATTTCCCAAATTAAAGAAATATTAAGCTATCAGCTTAATATTAGTTCATAGAAATATGTCAATACCTCAATTACTCTATTTTGGTTTTCCAAATCTAAAAATCTCTAGAAACTATTTCGATATCTGTAAATTATCTGTAGTAGTCAAATAATTTTAAAAAATAGCTGAATATTTAAATAATGGCATTTTTTTAACTGTTCTGGGTTTAGCAATCACCAAATTTCTAAGCCTAGCTACTTCATTTCCTAAAAGATCACAAAACATTTCAATTTATAAATATGATATTAATATTAACCTTTAAAAACTCTTGCAGAGAGTATTAAATGTTGTCACGACATGTGACAATTGAAATAGGCATGGAGTAGTCACTATTAAATATAAATATATATTCACTTCTACTATATCACATAGCTGCCAGAGGAACGATCGATTAAAAGTTAATCCTTAGTTTGAAAGATTTTTTTGATTCTTCAGATATCTCAATCGAATTCATATATTATGTGTTTGGTATAGCTTCATACAATTCGACCAAATCGGACTACTATATCAAAAGGCTGCCATATGTCGAATGTTGAGCACAGGTCACTGCAAGGATACACAATTTTTGGCGCCCCAAAGACAGCTTGCGTTACCTTTATTTTATTTAAATCAAGACTATGTTCAGCTTAAATGACAACACTGACATGGACGCAGACGCAGACGGTGACTGAGACAGTTAAAGCGTCGACGGCAGCGATGGCAACGTTGTCGTCGGTCCAACACGTTCAGTATAATTCGAACGCTCATTGAAAATGGTTTACAGGCTGCGCATGCGCCAAGCCTATAACTCCACATTCACCTAAAACTCGTAGTCGTCGTAGTTCCACTCGGTATCGGATTTCGTATTTAGGTTTCATATTCGGACTCTCGTCGCGTGCTCATATAAATTGCAGTTACCTATCGAATTTATAACTATCTATATAACACTTATTTTTGTTATTGTTGTTTTTTCTGGTGCATTGAAAGAAAATAAAAGAAAAAATACTACGAGACGTGCCAAAGCCAAGAAATATTGGAAAAATGTAAATGAAAATTGTTTGTTAGTGTAAGAGATAAAAAAGAAAAAATAAAGAAGGAAAAAACAAGAAAACAACTGATAATTGACATGTGTATGCAGATGAGGAAAATGCTTTCAACGAACTTGCAATGACCTTGACTCGACTGCATTGGTTACAGATACATGAATTAATGGCATGACAGCAACAGGCGTGGGTTGGCCCAAAGACATCCGTGCTTTGGATATATGTGTGTGTGTGTGTTTATGTGTGGGGAACATGGGAGATAGGTATGCAAATGGCTTAAAGATTGCAGCATCTTTTAATCATCGGCCTCAGGCAATCTAATTAACAAATGCGTTGCATACATTAAAAGAATGGAAATATCTGAACACGAACACACATCACTATATAAGGATTATTTATAATTATTTATTTCTAAAAGTCATTGCTGGCTATAACATCGTCATTACTTATCTTCAATCTGTTTTTATCAAAGCAGCTGTGTCATGTCCATTGTACATACATATTCAGAAAGAATATTTATATACACACTAATTTATGCCGGGAATATACAATTTATTCTCACTATCAGCTTATCATTCATATTCAATTAATATAAAGATAACATATTACTTGCTTTTTGCAATTAAATTGCTTAATTATAAATGCAGATAAGATTATTATAAAACTTTAGACGTATCTATCAATATTTATATATTTTAAAGTTCTTTAATTAGTACAAAACTCTTTAGAGGCTATTAGTATCAATTTATAATTATAGCTTTAATACAGAAATGGAATAAAATGACAGTATTATTAATATTAATATTATTAATTAATATTTTATTTCTTGATCAACTAATTTCAAAACCCATTGCAGTTGTAGTCATGTTGTTTGAATAAAAAAGCCGCCAAATATGTTGTAAACTTGAAATTTCATAACTCAATACAATCGAAATCGAACAACAAATATGAAGCAAAATAATTAAACAACTACATTTGCTGACAGTGAAACAATTTCTACAAAGAAAACAAAATGTCAACGCGTAATTTTAGCGACAATTTCATATTGTAATTATTATTATAAAAAAACACAATAATAAAGCGAAAATTGACAGCAACAAAATTCAAATAAGCAAAAGTGAACCATAAAAGCTAAAAGTGTTTCATATTTGTTTTTGTTTTTGTTATTTTTTTATTTGTTGGTGGCACAGGTGAAAGTGTTAATAAAAAGGGAACCAACAACAACAACAACAACAAAAGCCAAAGCAACTGCCAAAAACAAAACTAGAAAGAAAAGAAAACAAAACAAAACGATAAGAAAAACAAAAATCAATAATACAAATTAAGCGTTAAATTTGTAAAGGTAAAAAATCAATTGAATGAGGTAAAAGTTGTGCAAATTGATGAAAATAAATAAATAAATTGAATTGAATTGAAGAAGAAATGGCAAAAGAGTACAAATCAATAAGCTAGCCATGCTTTTATATGTATATAGTGACCATATCTGTGTGGTAGTTTTAATAAAATGTTATTGAAACCAATTGAAGACAACTTTAGTCAGCCGGCAGCTTGTTTTGGTTTTTGTTATACATTTGGTTTTTGTTTTATTGCTATTGCTTTTGCTTTTGATTTTGTCTTTGATTTGATTTTGTGTGTTTGAATCTGGTTGGGATTTCTTTTCCTGGCCGCCCGAAACAACATTCACTTGTCATATGTAGGCAACGCTTGCCACTTGGCTAAAATAGAATTTAGTGGCAGCAGCAGCAACAACAACAATTGTAACAACAGCAACAACAACTGCTACTTGCAACGAATACTTGCAAATTTGTTGCCATAGACTAAAAGCCAGTCTGGCCAGTAGGCTGAATAAAGCAGGAAAACCCGTGTAAAAACTCTGCAACAACAACAACAACAACAATTACTAACACTGGCAGTGTACAAGAAAAAAATATAGCCAATAGCAACAAACATTTGTAACGAGTTGCAGTAAAAGTGGTGCGTATAAAACTCGTCTTGTCTCTTTCTAGCTGTTCATGACTCCTTCTCCCGATCTCTCTTTCGCACTCCCTGCTCGTCACGTTGGCTAATGAAGCGCAGCAGTTTGAAGTTGATGAATTTAACACGAGTTGTCGCCACTGACTAATTGACTAAAGTGAGAGCAGTCAGGCAGTCCGTCCGTCCGTCCGTCCGTCAGTTAGACCGCCAGCGGCGCTTTCTCAACATTTTATACCGGAAATGTTAGCAGGCGACCTTCCCAGCTGAATAGCTACTGAACATTAATGCTGATTAATATGAAGCTTAAAGTTCGTGTCCTAAGTCATTTGTTGCAGACTCATTAAAGGTAGTCAGAATTCAAAACAGTTGCCGAGCAGCGTTTGTGTCTTAAGTCTTTCGTTTACAGTACGTTGCACTTACAGTTTGTGCCTTAAGTCTTTTCTCAGAACAGTTTCCAGTAAAGTTTGTGTCTTAAGTCTTTTGATTCAAGTGCACTGCAAATGCAGTTTGTGCCTTAAGTCTTTTCTCAGAACAGTTTCCAGTAAAGTTTGTGTCTTAAGTCTTTCGTTTCTAGTGCACTGTAAATGCAGTTTGTGCCTAAAGTCTTTTGTTAGAACAGTTGCCAAGCAGAGTTTGTGTCTTAAGTCTTTCGTTTCTAGGGCACTGCAAATGCAGTTTGTGCCTTAAGTCTTTTGTTAGAACAGTCGCCAGTAGAGTTTGTGTCTTAAGTCAATCGTTTTTAGTGCACTGCAAATGCAGTTTGTGCCTTAAGTCTTTTGTTTGGCACGTGACTCGAGTTCCAAGTTCCCTTTTTGATTATATACAAATCTAAGTCTTTGCTAAAGCCCAAATTAACACTGATTTAAAGATAGTCAAAAACATGTTTTCAAGCTCCCTTAAAACTAGATTATCTTATAAACAATTTGTGATTTATTGGTTCATTTTTTCATTTTTTTACTGTATTTCATAATATTTTAAAATAGTTTAATGTGTTTTTTTTCGAATTTAGGTGCTTTGCAGTTTCTTCAGCTGCTTAAAGAGGTCAGTCCATGATTGCTGATCAATCTTTGGACAACAAAATTCAGATCTGTAAACTGATCTTCAGGTGTTGCCAACAAATGTCAACCCATAAGCCAAAAAACAAACCGTTGCTTTGACTTTCCCATAAATTATGCTACCTTAACGATTCTTGGAGAAAAAAAAACTTTCTTTGGGCTATAAAAGTGTTAATCAACAGGGTGCGGCACATATGTTTTGATGTTTTATGACCAACCCACTTACATTTAACAAGACCTTATTAACTAAGTAATCTGCAGTTGTTTTTCTTATTCTTCTGGTATTTTTGTAAATTTTTTTGTTGTGTTGGAAAATGTTTTTGAAAACGTCGCCTTTTGAAGGTCACGGTAATTACTGTGTGTGAACTACCAAAGTATCTTAATGCTCTTGATTAACTAAGCTAATGAAGTGAACTAACTATCTCCCTTCCACTCTATTTCATTTGTCTATCTTTGTCTTGAATTAAGACAAAAACAATGGACAATGGCAAAAAAAAAGGCAACTCGTAATGTGCCGCCTTGACGATTACTTTAAATTGGATTGTTGTTGTTAGTTTATTTGTTGTGTTTGCTTTGTTGTTGTTAGTGCAGTTGTGACTGTTGTTGTTAGTAATGAGAGAGGTCAAGTAAATTTTAGCGTTCGCTGTCCTCAAGAAAGTTACACGTTAAGGTTCAGGGTTAAAGCCATTCGAGTCCAAACGCTCGCTAAGTAATTGCAATGCCTTAGCTCATTAGTTAATCTAAATATTAATGTTATTTTAATTCTGATATGTGACAAGCTGCTTAAAAAGCAATTGAAGACTTTATATGCTAAGTTAAGCACCACTTGTATAGTATACAGAATGGAGTTTTAATCTTGGACTTTATGAAGCAGCTTATAGCAGCTTGTGCTTCAAGCAGATCTTTTTTAGTTTCCAACGTTTTTAAATGTTTAATTTGGAATAGAAAATAAGGTGTAAAGAATTAAGAAAAGCGCCTCCAAGCTTAAGTTTAACTCAAGCCTCTTAGTTCAATCGGTTGCTTTTCTATTATAGCTTTCATATCATAAGCAATAGACAAAGACAAAATCATAAGCAATAATGCATACTCGTAAAGCTCAAGTTTTTGTCCATCTAATGACTTTAGAAACCCCTTTTAATGTTTCACTTTTATGCTAGAATAAACTATGATTTAATCGTCAACTTTCAGTTAATTTAATTGTGGTCATTAACACATGCAGATATCTGGTTATGAGTAATGTTTTCTACTTACCCTGAATGAGTTATTAAGTCGTATGTCAAAGCTTTTAAACCGAACTCAGTGACAGTTTCACTTCCGTCTAACGAATGTGTCAAGTTGAATAACAAACGCAAGAGCAAAGCATATGAAAATGAAAATGAAATTAAAATGTGAAATGATAATAGTAACAAAAGCAACAACAACAACAGTCACAACAACAACAGCAGAAACAACAGACAACATGGCAAATCGCATTAAATTAATAGAGGTGTTCCAGGCAGGGACTAGGCCATTGTAAATATGTAGTTTATAATGTTAATAACAATAACAAACGGCAGAAATTACTTAACAGCAATTTAATTGTTGCCACAATCACACAAACACACACACACACACACATAAACTATGCACACATGCATATGAGTTGTGGCAGTTAGGGATGGGCTCCGATATTTATAATATTTGGTTTTATTTTTGTATACATTAAAAATATTTTCTTATATTTTTGTTTATTTAAAATCGTCCAAACGCAGTTGAGAATAAATTCAAATTGTAAATTACCAACAAAGGAAAGAGTCGATATTAAAAAATAATTTTTATAAAACGAGCTCTGTAATGTTTGATTTAATTTACCTAATTTCGATTTTAATTCTTTATTGTCAACTGCTTTTCATTAGTCGAATTTAAATAAACTTTTGTTACAAAACAAATCAATAAGTAATATAAGTGCAGACAACAAAAATAGAAAAATAATACATATCGATATTGGGATATATATTCATTTAAATATGATGTTTAATTTTTTAAAATGACCAATTCAAAATCTCGCTTTTTAATTTGTACCTAACTAGAATATATATGTAGTTTTATAATATAAGCTATATGATTTTTTATTAAATTTGATGGCTAATTTAAAATTTGTTTTTATTTTTTAGTAAGTAGTATATATGTTGAATTAAAATAAGATTTTAAATAAGCCATTAAATGGTATATGCTATACAGTTATTATTATTAATATTATTAATCTAATATATAAATTTTATCTACTAAAAATACTAAAAAATATAAATCGATGTTAAAAAATATAAATACAACAAATTGTTAAAAATATCGATACCCATCTCTAGTCAACGCTGACGTCGACGTCGACGTCTAATGCGCTTCAGTGACGTCGCCGTCGCCGTCGCCGGCGGATTGGAAATGCACTCACCAAAGATTGGCTCACATTTAGTTGTTGTTGTTGTTGCTTATGTTGTTATTATGTTTGTTGCCGCAATTGAAACAAATTATTTGCGTTTTGATTGTGGCCAATGTAATACACACACACACTCACACAGATACACACTCGTAAATACAACGAGGCACGCACAGCGACAGCGATTATGAAATTAAAATGCATTTGTTTTTTATCTTCTCACTGTTTTTTTTAGACCCAGTACTTTAAAAAAGTACAAATGGGTCTATTACGTTTGTGCAAAAAAAAAATGTGCGTAACAGGCAGAAGGAGGCGTGGCAGACCCCATAAAGTATATATATTCTTGATCAGCGTCAACAGCCGAGTCGATATAGCCATGTCCGTCTGTCTGTCTGTCTGTCTGTCCGTCTGTCCGTCTGTCCGTCTGTCCGTCTGTCTGTCCCTTTTTGTGTCACCTAGATCTCAGAGACTATAAGAGCTAGAGACACCAAATTTGGCATGTAGGTTCATCTATATCTCAAGTTGAACGAGTTTGTTTTAGATTTTTGCCACGCCCCCTTCCGACCCCACAAATTAAAATACAAAATTTCCAAGTCGAATTACAAGAGCACCTTTGATGCTAGCGGGTTGATTTTTAGTATATAAAATGCAGACTATGGTCTGAACCTATCCTGCAAATTTTATCCAAATCGGATGATAAACGCGGAAGTTATTCAACTAAGAATGTTACGGGCAAAATCAATCTCTGAAGTGGCGCCATCTATGGAAATTTTTTGAAACTGAAATAATCTGTAGTAATCGCATTACACTCAAAAAGTACTGGGTCTCCTACTGTCGAGCTTGCTCCACCGTAGCTTAATGCATTTTTTTATTTGACGTTTAATCGAATATTGCCGAGTGCTGCGTATTAATATGCAAATAGAAAAAAACAAAAACGAATACAAAATTAAATTACGTATGCGACGTGTGGTCAGAGTTAAAGTCAAGTTGCAAAAAATGTACTCAAGAAATTGCACAGAAATCATTTTCTAATTAAATTTTAATACAATTATGTAAATCCAACTGAAGCTAATAACATTTCGTGCAGTTTCTGATATCGATAATATAAAATAGACTCAGTAGATTTATACGAAAGTTGTCTTGATAACATTTGTGTTTAGAGATTGAAGCTCAGAATTTAATGGAAATTCTAACAAATTTAAGTTTCCCATAAGGGGAAATAGGATGATCAAATTGTTTTGAAATTGAGTTTTATTCAAGATTTAATTTTGATTGAAATCTGTTTCCAACCACAAAATAAATGTGAACAAAGAAAAATAACATAAAGTCTTTAACTAAAATGAAATGACAATTACTTTGTGGTTTTCCGAGATAAATCTAAAGTTTTAGCTTCGTAATGTTGCATTGTATTAATACAACGATTATGGCATGATCACTGTCATTATCACATATCATTGTACGATGGTTACATGCGGTCGCTGACTTGACTTTGATCTATCAATGGAGACACACGGATCGATTGCAAATCAGCGAAGCAATTCATATCCATTTGATTTTGTCACAATTGCGTATACTCCAAAATCAACTGCTGTACAATTTACTCAACTATCAAGTCAATTTCCGCCCAAGGGGGCAAATGAAAAAAAAAAAGTGGAAATTGAAGAAAAACGGAAAACAATTAAATGAAATGCATGACAAATTTTTTGTCAGAAGCTGAAAGTAAGACAAGCAGCAAACCAACAAGAAGACAGGTGTACAAATTTATTTGAGCAATACAAATATCAAAATTGAATAGAAGAAAAGTGATCGACTAGGAGATACCATGCAAATTGTAAAATACGCTGACTTATATAGATTTATAGCTCCACTTTCAGCTTTTTGGTTATTATTAATATAAATTATTTATTAAAAAAAGCTGGGAGCTTTTAATTACATTATATTTTAAACAGATTAATAAATAACTATTTTTGTTAAAGTTTTCCCTTCGAATTATTCTATCTGTTCTTATAGTTACTTAATGTTTCACAGAGTATGCTTAAAATCTTTTGTGGCATCAGTTGCCTTTCAGATTGACGAGAGGAAGGCGTTGTTGTTATTTGCACCACATTTTTAAAAATAAAAATAGTTTCAAATTTGATGATTTATTATGCAAAAGCAATAATGACTAACCAGAGAAAAGGATAGAGTGATGATCGTAAATAAAAATGTGACGTAAGAGCGATAAAGATGGTGATCAATTGGGGATCTTTTTGCCAAATGTGCGGAACTACTTTTCACAGTCCATTGCAGGCTCGAAAGAGCCAAGAGCTGGACTAGACCAAGTCTAGAGCCTATCGAAGCGTTTAATTTTCACTTAATTGCCGTAGTTAAATCATAAATTTAATGAGTCTCAGTCTCATAGAAAGCGACGACGACGACAAAGACGATGAATATGATTGTCTCGTCTACGTGGACTTGGTTTAAGTGTCCAGCAGCGAAGCCGTTAGCAAAATGAACTGTTAGATAATCTTGACAAAATGGTGAAAGAGTTGAAAACAGAAAAAAAAGGTAACAAATGCAACGATTATGGCAAAAGTATTTAACTCCAACTGACTTAACTCTTAACTGGCTACGTGCCGCGCATTCTAAATGGCCTCCAACTCAATGTGCCACATACTTGACAACTCTGGTAACTGGAACTTCATGCTTAAACTGGAACTGGAACTCTAACTCTAACCAGTCAGAGATTTCGAAATTGTCTGGAATGATCCAGAGACACAGACGGAGTTAGTTAACTGGATGCTTCAACTAACAGCCATGTAATTCATTTATACTGCCTCGCTGAGTCTGCAAAAATTTATTGCAATCCTTTCACTCCAAAAACTTTTGAATAAACCAAAACGATTACCACATTAAATGCACTTTATACCAGGGAATAAACCTTTGTTAAAGACATCTGTGATTCTCTTCATAATTCAAATGAAAAGGCGAACAAAAATCGCTCGAAAATTCGATTTTTTAAATTCTATTGCAGTGATTAAATTTTTGAATCAAGAAAATCTTAGCTACAATAAAAAGCTTTGTTTTAGTTGCTAAAGTTTTTCCATCAATAAGCGTATTTTTTTAAGGAAGTTAGTTAAGTTTTTTAATGATCAGTACCTCAAACAATTTTATGTCGACTGTTGTCAAAATCCATTGACATTTAGTTAGTTTTTTTTTACTAATTGTTAACAGTAGTTAAAATGTGTTCATTAAGTTTTAAGTTGGGATTATCCCTACCACTTAATTTTAAGTTGGCATTTTCATCACCACTTAATATTTGTTTGGGATTTTCAATAGCACTAAAACTTAATCATCACTAAATATTTAGTAGAGATTTTCATCAGCAATAAATATTTAGTTGAAATTCATTATACAACTCTCTTTTATTTGAAAAGTAAATAAAAGATAAGTAGAATTGTAAATAAGTAAAATAAAATAATAACTATATAACTTTTCATTTATTTTAATTAACTACTCTTCTCTTTCTCTCTTTCACTTCTTGTAGAGCTGCAAAATGAGGTTTTTTATGCGGCAGACACAACAGCATCCTCTGCTGCTGCTGTTGCTGCTGCAGTTTACGATGTTGCTCTCAGGGATTGGGGCATTGCCCACAATACAGCAGCAGGGAGCGCACAGTGGGGCCAACTATGTGCAGCAGCTGGACAAGAGTTTCTTTCAACCACGTGAAATTGAGCAGACTATCGATGAGGTGCAAAAGATATTGGCCAATGATCCGGCATTGCCCAGACTAACTCGGTAAGAAAATGACTTGACAAAAAGATCCAAATTAAAGTTATTGAAGAAAGGAAAGGAAAATATCTAAACAAATATTTAGTGAGACTGAAACCCACAACATTTAATTAGCAATTTACTTAAAGCTGAATTTTTAAACTATTTCTAAATTTTAGTAAAGAAATTTAACAAAAATTGAATTGAGAATCAATGGAAATTAATGATGGAAATAATTTATGATAGTTTTGGAATTAATAAATTACTGACTTACTAATTAAGTAAACTAAACATTTTGTTCTCTTAACTGCAGGATTATCTACCCTGTAAGTTTATAGGCAAGATGAGAAAACGGCTCTCTATTTGTTCCTATAAGTATTTCCTTTGACTATTAAGTTTCAACCTTAATCTATATCGATCCTTTTCAGTCTGATCTAAATTCTTAGAGCTAATCGATTGCTTCTCTTTGTTTATAGTGGCGAAATCGAGGAACTGTATGAGAAAGTGACCCGGGAGGAATACGAGAAGAGCATCGAGGCGGGCGACATGAGTCGGGCGGACAGTATGCGTGCTCTGATGTTGGTGTTGCCATTCAACACGGACAACAACACGGAGGAGAATCTACAGGAGCTGTACACACGTCCGCCGGTCACCCGGGTCATCGATGCCTACACACCACCCGATCCCATTAAATTCCTTACACCGGATCCCAATGCGGCACCCAGAAGCACTGTCCCCGGTGGTAATCCCGCTGTGGCAGCCACCACCTACAAACCGGCCTATGGTAATCTTCCCAAACAGCTCTATCCGGCTGCGACGGCCACCACATATCATCCTCCTGCTCCGGCTCCGGTCATGTACCAGTTGACACCGTCGTTGAGCAAACCAAGCATGGATTTCCAGCCGATAGCCAAACTGCCGCAGGCCTATGATTATGCCCAGGCTCAAGCTGCTCCTCGTCCAGCGGCTTCGCAGACTGCCCAGAGATTTAGTTCACATTACAATGCAAAGAATGCGCAATTCCTGCGAAAGCCAAAGCCGTCACAGGCTAGTACCAGCAGTACTGTCAAACCGGTTGCAGACATTCTGGAGAGCCTTGGGATTGTTGGAGGCGCAGGAGGAGCTGCAGGTGGTCAGACGAATCATAAACGTTATGCCATCGACGACTACTATCCGGCGGAGAGTGCACCACAACCGGTGGTGGCTATGGCAGATTTACGGGGTCTGCAAGGAGCACGAATTCGTCCAGATGCCTACTCCAATTTCAAGCCCTTGAACATTGGTGAGGAACTGCGCGTCAAGCCGGAGGTGGAGGGTTACCTAACACGCTTTGGTATTGTCAAGAAATCTCCGAAGGCTTTGAAGAAATCGCAACCCACCGAGGAGCCGGCTGGTGCTCACACGGAGCTATCGACGGCAACGGCCAAGTTGCCCATCCAAAGCAACATGGAGCTGGCGAAATTGCTGGAGAATCTGCAGGAACTGGAACGATTGCAAACGAAGAGTAAGAGCAGCAGCACAAGTACCAGTACTAGTACTACAACAACCAGCACCACAACAACGACACCACCACCACCCACAGCTATGCCCACCTCCCAATTAATCACACATGGAGCACCGCTGTTGATTGAACCAAAGAAACCACGACGTCGCATTGATCCCAATATTGATATTAATTTTGCCAATGCTGGTAACCAACAGAAGCCATCGACATCCACAGACGAGCTGTCCAAGCTGTTGCAGAATCTTCAAGAGCTGGAGAAGCTGAAAATCAATCCGGAGAATGTGCTAAAAGTCACAAGTTCGGGCACCCAAGCATTAAGCAATCGTTTTAGTGTTCCCAGCAGTACCACAACTAGCACCAGTACCAGCACCACAGCTGCTCCAGTGGTTAACAATGATGCACGAGAGTTGCAGCTCATTCTGCGTCAGTTGCAACAGTTGGAACAGGCGAATGCGGTGCGAAAAACAGTAACCAGTACCAGTACCAGCACCACCACCAGCACAGTCAGACCCAAGGCTAAACCACCAGCACCAGCACAGGGATTCGCTTTAAGTTTAGATCCTTCACAGTCGAGTCGCTTAGGAGTTGCGGATTTTGCTCAGCTTCAGCGACTTCTCAGCGATGACAGCGAATTGGAGCGTCTCTATGAGCAGGCCAGGAATACCAAGAAGGTGGCCAAGAGTACCAGCACTAGCACCAGCACAAGTACAACCACCAGCACCACCACCACTCCGAGACCCACAAAGCCGCTGCTGCCGTAGATCATGCACAGTTTGAGGCATTGATAACACGAGTTCAGCAGTTGGAGCAACTGCAACAGCCGAAATCCACGACACCCGGATTCCTTACACGCAATGTGGCAGCAGCTGGACGCGGACCAAGCTTAAGTCTGCCCAGCAATGACTATGCACAGCTGCAACAGTTGGCCGCATCCGCACCAGACTTTGATCAGTTCGAGGGACAAGTGGAGATCTCAACGGCGGCATCCACATCCAAGCAGCGACAACCAAGACCCAGACCGAGACCCTTGAATAATTTTGAGAAGAGCAATGGACTGCTTCAAGATGTGCAGCCAGAGGATTATGTGCAGCTGCAGAAGCTGCTGAGCAAGGTGCAGGAGTTGGAGCGTGTCCAGTTGCAGGAGGCACGTCCCACAACGGGACATCAGCTGGTTACCGCCGCCTCAGTGCGCACCCAGAACGTTAAGGCCCTAAATGGGGCACACATTGTGTATGCCCAGCCAGCAGACCAGGATCAGCAGGATCAGCTGGGACTCACACTGGATCTGCCTGTGTACAGGCAACCCTCGAGAACGTTGACAACTCCCATGCCTCTGACCTCCTCCAGTGAGGAGTTGCGTGAACTGGCCATGTCACAGCCGGCACATCCTGCAGCTGGCCAGGATCAGGAGTTTCAGCAGTACCAGCAGTTCTTTAGCAGCCTCGAGGATAATGGGGAACGTCAAAGTTATCAAAATATGCAGCCCATATACAAGACGGTTACGTCCACACCGAAACCAGCAACTGTTTTCACAACTGCTGGTCCAGTTACCACCATGAGGCAATCCGATCTGGCGGAGCTACAGAAGCTGCTCTACAACACGCAACAATTGCAGAAACTGGGCGTGGCACTGCCCAATGAGCTGTCACAGCAACTAGAGAGTCAACTGCAAACACAAACCACCACCAGCAGCAGCAGCACTAGTACTACAAGTACCAGCACCAGCACCACAACAACACCAGCTCCTACACTGTTTCCCTCGGCTGCCCCTCTGCCGGCACATGATTCATCCTCACCTGCTGTATTCTCGCTAACCACCATCAAGCCGGCAGTGCCACGCCCACCACGTCCCAGCCCCCATACCACAGAGAGCAGCGTCGAGCTGCCGATCTTCAGTGCCACCAAGATCATTGAGGCTGCCATAAAGCGAGCTGCCAATCGCATTGGTGTCTCCACGGAACAATCACCAGTGAATTTGGTTCCATCACTGGGTTTAGGCTTCCGTCGTCGTAGTGACGATCAGTTAGATATGGACACGGAGACAGAGGATGGACAGCAGGAGGGCGTCATGGATGGTGATCTAATGGCAGAGTTCAGTGAGCTTAACTATCAGCTGGCCAAACCGGAGCCACAGCCACAGCCGAAGGAGATTGTGGGTGGTGAGAACCTCGATGAGCTGCAACGTCTCATTAGCAATCTTCAGCAGTTGCAGCAACTGAATGTAAGCCTTGATCTAGTGACGAAACCACAACAACACCAGTCCGATGCCATCTATCTGCAATCACAGCTGCAGTCACAACCTCAACTGGATACGACCAAGCCACGCAGACAAAGCACTGATAATACCACCACAGCTCCACTGGAAGACTCCGCCACAACGCAGTCACCCACAAAGATTAGCCTAAATCTAGACTTGAACGATGCGGATGAAGTTGCAAGTGCAGGAGCAGGTGATGGGAGCACCACAAGCACCACCACTGAGGCAAGCAGCACCAGCACAACCACAGAGGAGTCACGCAATGGATCGCTGGATGATCTGGCAGATTCATTTGGACCCGATCCCGTTTCCCAGGAGCCGCCGCCGGCCAAAAAGAAGAATGGTTTCTATTTCCTTGCCGATTGGAATTCATTCCTCGAGGTGGGCGATGGCGATGATCAGGTTGTGGTGCGTCTCAGTCCCAAAATAGGAGATCCACGCGACTTTCTGCCAGCCTAACAAAGTCCATTAATTTAATTTGGATTAATCCAATTCAGCCAATTTGCAGGCAGTGTGTATATAGACCTTAATTAGCTCCCTTTAAAATTATCCTAATCCTCAGTCAATCAGTCATTATGATTATCATTGTGATAAGCATTATCATTATGATTCTCATTACGATATTGATTATCATTATGATTTTCATTACGATATTGATTATCATTATGATTAGCATTGATGAAATATTAATGTCAATTTGATTATCATTGTGATAAGCATTATCATTATGATTCTCATTACGATATTGATTATCATTATGATTTTCATTATGATTAGCATTGATGGAATATTAATTATGATGTCATTACAATTATCATTATAATTATCGATTATCGTTATTGTGTGCGTGTTGTATTTATTTTAGTCACTGGTTTTTTTTCTCCGCCGCCGCCTAATAGACCCGACCCCATCTGGGTTACCGGGTCGTAGTCATAAGTTGGGGCCTAAGCCTAATGTGTAAGAGTCAATAACAAAAACAAAGCAAAAAAACAAAAAAGGGCTTATAAAAATTGCGATTACTTATCGAGGAATCTAGAGTTGTATGAACAGACGACAATTTTACATATAGTTTAATAAAGATGTGTAAAAAATTAACTTTTCAAAATGTGTTTAATTTTGTATTCTAGCTTGTGACGAAACTTGTTTGGTATCTCTAGTTTTTATAGTACAGACGGACATAGTTATACTATATTAATGTTGATCAAGAATATATATTTAATTTTATATCGGAGATGATACAAAAGTAACTTCCAAAATTCTGCTCTGCTTTTGTCACTAGTGTGAACTGCCTTTAGGGTTGTAGTCAATATAAACTATGTATTCAAATTATACACACTCAAATTGATCAAAACAATTTATATATACAGATTATATATGTCGAGATAACAGAAATTCAACAATAATAATAACTAATAACTTATTAAACACAACTAAATAATTCAAGAAATATCTAAATAAACAAATGGAAAGATACTTATCAACAATGCAGCCAGGACTCAAAGAGTCCAGGAATGTCGAGCTCATAGAAGACAATACGACGCGTGTGGACAACGGCCAGAGTGTAGAGAGCACCTGGAGATTGGAGCAGAGGAAGACGCAGTGAAAGCAGCTGCAACACATCATCATCGGGTTCGGTCTGGAACTGGGCAAATGGCACAAAGCCCTGGACACCGCGATAGATGAAGACTCGCACCTGACAACATCCCTCGACAAAGGCCAACAGAGTCTCGTCGAGCACACGCAACGCCGTGAGCTGACGTGCTCTCAGATCAGCGGCCAGGGATTGAAAGAGTGTGCCATTGGCATGATGCAGTTGAATGTGGGCAACTGGTGCTGTTGATGGTGCCACCGGTGGTGCATTAGGTTCCACAATGGTCAGTCGGGCATATAGGAGTCTAGCACGCTGTGCGGGACCCACAAGCAAGCGGATCGTTTGCACCGGTTTCCAATGCTCATTCTGATGAGGTGCTGGCAGTCGCATAGTATACATAATACTCTCCTCCTGCTGCAGTTGCAACTTTGGTTGCAACTCGAACTGTAGCTGTCGTAGACGCTCAATGACTGCATATAATCGAGTCGTTGCATCATCTTCCTCATCTTTGGCCAAACTGCTGCCCATGTAGGCCAATTGCAGCACATCATGAACTGTCTGCTCTAATTGCATTATCAATTCCTGGTGTTCCTGTTGCTCCTTCTCTGCCTGACTCTTGTTAACTCTCGCATGCAATGCCATCAGCTCCTCCAGCACTGGCCAAATGAGATGGGAACTTCTGGCGGATAGGACACGTGCGGGATTATTTGGCAATGGCAACGTGTCCGTTGGAAGAGTTGCAAACATTTCAGATCCCGATTTGATGGCATGTCGTTGAAGTTGACGCATCAACCATAGGAAATCCTCCACAAGATGCTCGTCATCATAAAGATCACTCTCGGGAATACTCAGCTGTGTGATATTCACCTCGGTCTGCAAACGAAAGCTGAGATGTTCCAACAATCGTGCCCTTAGTGTCTCAAACTGTTCGTGGTTAATCACATGCGTTGCATCAAGATGTGGACGCAACTGGGATTCGATGCTGGGACGATTTAGATACTTGATGGCATCCTGATAGCTTGGCACACGGCGTTGCAGCTGCTTGGCCTCATGTTGCTGCTGCAGCTTCTCCAAGGATCGGATGGGAACGCCCAATGGCTCAATTAGCTCAATCTGTGAGCTTGTACGCCAACTCTGTAGATTCTGTAAACTGCTACAGTTCCAGCGTTGATCCTCATGCTCTTCACTCAACTGGTAGCTGGTCATGAAGCTAAACTGTTCATTATTATTGGTGTTAGTTTCATTGCCTTGGCGCAACTGCAGCACAGTCACATCATCGATGGGTCCACTCTCAAAGGAACCAGCATTGACAAACGCGGTGCCATTCCAGCGATAGATGCGTGTCCAACATCCCATCTCATTGAGCAGCAGATAATTGATGCCATCCTTGGGAGACTTTAATGCAAAAACATGTCGCAAATCCGCTTGATCTTCATCCTGGTTTAATTCAAAGCTGTGCCGCAATTGCTTCACCTGATACGGCAGATGCAACAGACCAAAGAGTCTGGAGAGGCGTCTACATAATTCTCTATGACGTTCCGCCAATGCCGTCGTCTGGCGACGATAGATGACATGTGCCGCCTGCTCTGCCTCATGTGGTTGCTTCACCCGCAACCAGTAAACACTCCAATTGCCAGTGATAATCTGTGTGTTTCTTCCTTGTGCCCACAAACTCTTCTCATGCCAGGCATTATAATCAAAACCATTGATGGGGAATTGTGTTCGCAATTCTGGAGCATGCAACAAATCAAAATAAAGCGGTGTCTGAAGATGCAACTGCTCCTCCCGCAATGTGGCCACATCACTTAAATTGAGATTGCAATCCCCATTGATGGATGAGTTGGCCAGCAAGGAGCCCAACACATGCACGGACTGCATCACCAGCGGTGTCTCCACATGTTGAACATGCGGTGCAGTGACCTGTAAAACATTTTAGTTAATTTAATTTGTCTCAACTATGTTGTGTGTAAATTTCAGTTTGACATCTTAAGCTGTTTGGCCTACAGCGTGATGGCTCAGTGAAAGAGTTGTATAAACATAGATAGATTTACTAATTTTAAAGGTATCTAATTGTAAGTTAGAAGATCAATACTTACCAGTAAGGTATTGGAGTATTCTTCAGTCAAATTCAATCCATTCACTAGACCCTGCATCAACACATGTCCATCGGACAAGTGAAGTTCCTTGGCCACCAAGGGATAACTGAGCTGTTGCTCTGTATGCAAAGTGACCACATGCGATAGATTCAAGTGATTTAACTGATCCACTTGCAATGCATTGTTGTCCAGAGCACCAGGAGAAAAGCTAATGGCAGCTGTAAAAAAGGTTGAAAAGCTTTTTAGTTAATTAAAAGTAAAAGATTAAGGATTTTTAAATGTAAAATCAATAAAAAACATTCCGGATTAGTTTTAAAATAGTTATTTCTTACCTGGCGCTCGCCAGTTTCGATCCACGCGAAGTGTGTCATAAATCCACTCGGTGACATTGCAGCCATTAATTCGTTCGCCTTGTAAAATGAGCTGATCAACATGGAGTTGATCCATCTGGACAGGCTTCTCGAAGTGCACAGGCGTGTAGATTGTGACTTCATCTTTGCCATCGAGGAAGATGAGCTGCTCCAAGAGCTCTTTTACTTGAATGCCATTCAGTTCGGTTATTTGAGCACCATTTTGGATGCTCACACGACCCGTAAAGATTTTATGACCTTCCACATGCAATTGAGGCGAGCGTTTCTCTAGAAGATTATCAAAGAATTCTTGCAACGGCTCTTGACTACGATTGCCTAGATGTCCTAGAACTGTAAGATCCTTTAGTGGCTGTTGTGGCAATTTAATCTGTCCCCGTTGCACATAGGCATACAGTTGTGGATGCCAGGTCAGATGATTCTCCAGCTGATTAACTGCTTGTTCATTCAGTTCACCTTCCAGCTGCACATTTCCCACATGAAGTTGTCCTGTTAAATGCAGATTGCCGGCAAAGTTGATTGGCTCCATTTTGTTGGCCAATTGCTTAAAGGGGACACCGTTCAAAGCCTCCAGCTGAAGACTGTCCCGAACAATCACATTGCCAGCAAAGTTCTTGGTGCCCACAAGAAGCAAATCGTCTCCACGAAAGACAATATCCTCGAGCAGTTCGGGCAACAGACGTTGATTGTAACTGCCCTGAAGTACAAGATCGCTGGCAAAGATTGGCGACTGTTGGAAGCGCCAACGTGTACGCAGCTCATTGGGCTGATCCAACCAGACAACCTCACGTAGCAGCTGGTCGAAATTGCGGTTGTTGACTGTACCTTCCACCTGGACGGCGCCACTGACCGCAATCTGTTCCACCTGCAACTGACCATGGAGTATCAGCAGTGGCAACACATCCAATTGCTGCAGAAAGCTCAACAACTGATCAGCTTCGAGTCCCTGCAGCTTAGTTGCCTCCACACCCATTGGGAGGATGAGTTCCTGGACCTGAACATGATCTGCTTGCCTGGGCATGGTCAACACCTCATCGAGTAATCGATCATTTAGACGACCCTCTCCCGTCACATTATATGCGACGTCCAGTTGTTTGGCTTGAAGGCTCTCGAACTTTGCCTCGCCGAGATGCATTGGTTCGTGGAGTGTCTGGTAACCGGAGAGAGGCACATCGTTGAGACTGCGTATCACCTGCAGTTGGGGCAGATCCAGATCCTGGACAAATTGCAAACGAGTACTTGGAGCTATCAATGGTGCATCCACACGCAGAGTTTGGTCGAGCAACTGCTGCAAGTGGACGCCATCGAAGGAACCATTTAAACGCAACTGATGGAAGTAGACATAGCCATCCAGACTGTTCACATTCTCCAGCGTCTGCTCCGTATGCTTGGTCACAAAATGCTCGATGGGAATGCCACTCAATTTGCCATCGATTACATGTGCATCCACTGGCAAAATTAGCTGCTCCACGTGCTTAATTCCAGCTATGAGCAGCTCCTCATTGCCGTCAACAGATCGTTGAGCCAAATCCCCAAACAGAGATTCATAAGTGCTGCCATCAAACTGTCCATGCACCTGTAACGGTCCATTGACAATCAGCTGGGCAAAGTGGCATGCCGCTTGAATGTGATGGGATTCCAAGAGTGTGGGATTCAGTGGCGCCTCCTCAAACTGACGACCTTGCGCATTTCCATTCAACTGCAAAGTAAATAACCATTTTTAAATAAAAACTACTATTCAAAAATTAAGAAAGAACTCACCTGCAGCTCCTCAGAAACTTCCAGCTGTGTAAATGTGACCAAACCTGGCCAATCTTGTGCATCACTCAAAGTAATTGCATCCATAGGATCGCGGCCATTGATTCTCCCATTAGTGTCCACATCATTGACAGCTTAAAGAGAGAGAGAGAGAGAGAGAAAGAGAGACAGATTTAGGTAAAGATTAAACTCGGTCTAATCCATTTTACTCTACTTACTCAGGGTTTGGGTGAATTGCTTGGGTGCACGAACAATGCTTGTGGAGCTGCCTTGCGACCAGAGATAGTCACCAGGAAAACTTAACTCATTAAGCGCACTCAAATTCAGCGAGTCCTCAAAGACGACAGCCTGAAAGGAAGACGGGATGAGAAATAGAACCAAGAAATAATTGATTTTGAAAAGTGCTAAAAAATAAAAAATGCATTAAGCTACGGTGGAGCAAGCTCGACAGTAGGAGACCCAGTACTTTTTGAGTGTAATGCGATTACTACAGATTATTTCAGTTTCAAAAATTTCCATAGATGGCGCCACTTCAGAGATTGATTTTGCCCGTAACATTCTTAGTTGAATAACTTCCGCGTTTATCATCCGATTTGGATAAAATTTGCAGGATAGGTTAAGACCATAGTCTGTATTTTACATACTAAAAATCAACCCGCTAGCATCAAAGGTGCTCTTGTAATTCGACTTGGAAATTTTGTATTTTAAATTGTGGGGGCGGAAGGGGGCGTGGCAAAAATCTAAAACAAACTCGTTCAACTTGAGATATAGATGAACCTACATGCCAAATTTGGTGTCTCTAGCTCTTATAGTCTCTGAGATCTAGGTGACACAAAAAGGGACAGACGGACAGACAGACAGACGGACAGACAGACAGACGGACAGACAGACAGACGGACATGGCTATATCGACTCGGCTGTTGACGCTGATCAAGAATATATATACTTTATGGGGTCTGCCAAGCCTCCTTCTGCCTGTTACGCACATTTGCACAAACGTAATAGACCCATTTGTACTTTTTTAAAGTACTGGGTCTAATAAAATAGAGTCCAAGACACAAAAAATAGTTTTCATTTTAAATGGTATATATTTGTTATAAACTTCAAATACTTATAGAGGGTAGTATCATCTAACAGAATAAGTGAGGTCTCATAGACATATATATACCTAATTTTTAAAGAACACACAAAAACACTCGGCAAAACTCTTTCAATAGATACCATTTTTGCCCTGGTCCAAGTTTAGTATCCCTCTTGCGAGGTTCAAACAAGTTGAGAATTGTAAGCAAAAAAAAACAGAAAAAAACATGAAACTGAATAAATTCAAATATATACCAGTTTTTGACCTGGTCCAACTTTAGTATCCCTCTTGCGAGGCTTGAACATGTTGAGAATTGTAAGCAACAGAAACAGAAAAAATATGCAACTGAAAAAATTTAAATATATACCAGTTTTTGACCTGGTCCAAGTTTGGTATCCCTCTTGCGAGGCTAGAACAAGTTGAGAATTGTAAGCAACAGAAACAGAAAAAATATGCAACTGAAAAAATTTAAATATATACCAGTTTTTGACCTGGTCCAAGTTTGGTATCCCTCTTGCGAGGCTAGAACAAGTTGAGAATTGTAAGCAACAGAAACAGAAAAAAATATGCAACTGAATAAATTCAAATATAAGACGTTACCTATTATGTTAAATGATAATATCCTCTACAAGTATTTTTCTTTAGACATTTTTGGAGTAACTTACACCTTGCACCTGCAGCTGTGATAACTTCAAGGCCTCGTGACGCCAGATGAGATCAGCCAGGAATACTTTCCAGTCGAGTCCATTAATATAATGACAAGTTAGATTTCCGTCCAGTTGAAGATGTTGTCGCGTGCTTGAGGGCAGAGATTTGGGTGGCCCAGTTGATGGAGGCTGCAACAGTTGCAACTGTTGCACGTTGATTGAGCCATTGAACTGCAGTGTGGCATTCTGTATGTAGAATGGCACATGGTTCAATTTATCAATGATTAGCTCCTCGTCCACTTCAACCATATCAAAGTCCAGTTGCTCATAGTCGTAATGGAAGAGCTGAGATTGACGCTTGCCACGTCCACTGTTGTTGTGTCCATCCAGCAGTTGTTGCTTTAACATGCGTATATCTTGCAACATCTGAAGGAGATCAGTGGCAGCATCATTCGAAGTCCAAGGCACATTATTTACATAGAGTTCATTCACCATGGCACCTTCATTGATAACCAGCGATGTGTTGATTTCTTCATGTTGGATTAATTCCCGCTCAGAGTCTAGGGCATGCAACACTTGCTCGGCTTGCTGCAACACCTTGTCGAGCCCCTCAACCCAGTTGCGCATGAAGTCCTGTATCTCCTGTATATCATGGAGTTCCGAGTTGCGTGGCAAGAGCTGCGTATGCAATCGAAAGAGTCCTGAAGGTGCCTCATGACGTGGCACAATCAACAAAGGAGGTTGCACCTGCCGTTGCAATGCCGCTCCAGCCAATCCCGTGTCCCGCAGCTCATCCAGCATACAGCCAGCTCCATAGCGTATCTGGGAACCCAACTCACAGGGAGCTGGTAAGCTGGCCTCGAACGCTTCTCCATTCCAGACGAGCACCTCTAACTGGATCAGAGAGTGGGTATCAAAGAACACTCGATGCTGGACGAGAAGTAACAAATCATCTCGATAACTGCGCACAGGCACGGGCAGAAATAGCTCCACTACTCCAAAGTTCTGGCCAAGCACAGTCTTGGGCAGCAGTTGCCCTTGCACATAGGCAAGGATCTGTGGACGTTGACCGCCAAGTGCTAGATAGCTGCGTCCGCCCATTTGGAAGGCGGCAATGTCGGCGATTTGTGGTGCCTCCAGATGCTGGCGTTGTTGCAACTGCAAACCCGAGTCCTGATTAAGTTCATGCATGTCATGGGCATAAATGATGGCCTCATTTTCCTGACCCACAGCCAGGAGGAGATCCCTTCCCGTATCCAGCACGGCAACTGCCGTAATCTTCTCCTGCAGCTGCAATCGCTGCACAATCCAGAACTCCAAGGCATCCACATCATAAGCATAAATACTGAGCGTTTGATTGGATACCACAACAAGATATTCGCGATTCTCCACAACGAATGGCAGCATCTTGGTCACATTATCCAGTGGCCAATCCCAGAATTGGATTAATCCTGCTTCCAGACGATACCAAAGTAGCCGTCGCTCTACGGAGAGCAGTATTACGCTCTCCTGTTGCTGTGTTCTCGTATTCCAACGCTCATAGCTTAGCATGTTATTAATCCTCTCCTGAATTGGCAATATTTGCAATGATTCATAGGTGCGAAATGTGGCATCTGCAACAAGTTGTGGCTGTTGCTGTAGCAGCTCCAACTCCTGATTGCGTTGACCCACAAAGTAAATGGTGCCATTCTGTTGCAGTTGCAACCAATGGGAAACATTCACGCCCAGAGTAAACTGCAGATTCTCCTCAATCCGACTGAGTATAAGCATTTCACGTGTACGTCGCTTGGACAGCTCCAATTGTTGCAACTGCCCGAGATCAATGTCCAGTGGAGCAGCATCCACAACATTCGCTTGATTACGTGTATCTCCATCCTCATCCAGACTGCCACCCAACATCTCCTCCTGATGCACACTGCCGACCACAGTTTGTCCTGGAGTATTTGCAGTTTTCGCCTTAATCACCGCCTCCAGTTGACGCACTTCCTCAGTGTGACCTTGCCGGGCGACAGCCTGATTAATCTCAGTGCGCAGTGCTTTTGCCGCTTGGAGTGCAGCTGGATTAACTACGACTTTGCTGGGCGTGACACTGGATTTCTGACCCTGTTTAGTCCATTCGGGTTGCACTATGACTCCTTCCTGCTGTAGTTTGCAGTGGTTAATCAAAGTTGTTCACAATTTAACTATGTTCTTCTTACCTCCTTCGCTTCCCCCGCCTCAAAAGCATCGTTCAATTCGCCGCGTATTTTTGCAATTGCCGCACGTTGCTCTGCAGTGATTGTTGAAGATGGGGATGCACCGTTGCTGCTGCTGCTGCTGCATGCCACAAAAAGCAGCAGGCACAGCCACAAATTCATATTATTCTACTTCCTTTGCAGCTTTTAATATTAATTTATTATTTCACACACACACAACTAATTACAATTTGACAAAGCGACACGTGAACACTTGTTTTTCATATTTGCAAAATTTACCGTTTCTTTTTATTGCAGAGCTGCCAATCTGTCGTTTGCCTTTAAGAGTCTGGCAGTGCTTGTTTGAATTCTTGATTCTTAATTCTTTAACGGTAAGAGAGTAGTTTTAAAAAAGCGGCGCTAGCAAACAAGGGATGGCGCCACCACCTTGACCATGGACTATCCGGTCAATCAAAAATTACAAAAGCCTAAAAGTATGCACCAGCAAGTGGTTTAAATTTCAATTGGCGCGCCTTTTAAAAAGCGAAAAATAAATAAAAATTATTCTTCATAACTGGCAAACCGAACGGTTTTTAACAAATCGATCAAATTATAAATTATATAAATTCGAGCAGCGGATTCTTTTTGCAGTTTTTAATGCTGCACAGGACGCGACGCTAAGTTTCTGTCCCCAGAAAATTGAGAGATCGAATAAGACCTCAACCTTAACGCTCCGCTTGAAACTCAAGTGGGCGGGGTGGGAGGAAGGCGAGTTCAGGAGACGGAACGTTAGGAGAGTGCGCGCTCGCTCCCCCGAACGATTGATTGTTGCTATCAGCTACGCAGATCTCTCAGTTACACACACAACACAACATACGTGTGAGAGGGTAAAAGATATGTTTGCAGCCAAAGGTAGGCAGCCGGTTGCGCACACACTCTCTCCCTCTTTCGGACTGGTGGCGCTCTCTAGAGTTTTGCTCTCTGTGTTTGTGTTGCTCTCTCTCTGCCAACCAGTGATGCCAGTAATTTTCCGAAAGAAACAGACGAATTACCAAGGAAAACTCGGAAAACTGGCTGAAAAAAGAACAGAAAATTATGACTTTTTTTGTTTATGTATTCTATATAAATGCATATATATCCATTCAAGGCATCGTCGGTAAATTTCACTTCCATAACTATTAACTTTAAATATTAGCCAAATAATTTATATTAATGGCAACATATTTTGAATTTTCTCCCATTTTAAAAGGAAAATTTTGGCATTTTGAGAAACTAATTTTGCCTTTATATCGTTACTAATATCAAAGAGTTTCAAAAATGACTGTCGAGAATCCTGTTTGGATCGCAGAGCACATATCTAAAAAAGGTCAGATTTCGGAAATAGGATGTTTAAGCAGCTAAAAACAGGACAAATCTAACCCGAAAAAGGCCGAATTGGCATCACTGGTGCCAACAAGTTTGGGCAAAACGGAGCAATGAGTCGACTCAGGCCGCTCGTAAGGTTAGTTCTTCCACGGAATTCAGCGTTTTTTGACGTTTGTTCTTGCTGCACGCACACAGCCGAAGAAGCACGCATGCACAAACGGACAGACGGAGAGAGTGAGAGAGGGAGAGAGAGACAGCAACCACCAAGCAACAGGCAAAAAATTTAATTCTATTTTTTTTTGTGTTATTGTTGCTGTCGGCTTCCTTAAAAAAAAAGTGAAATGTGAAATAAGAAATGAAAATTAATGCAAATTATAACAATATGAATTAAACGCGTACATAACAGTTGTTGTCAGTGTTGTTGCTTCTTCGACCTTTGCGAACTTATCGTCGTAACAGCAACAACATCAATAATAAAAACAACAACAGCTAAAAATAATTAAACAGCGCATGTTTTAACTGTGTGTGCCAATATGTGAGCAGTATGTGTGTGTGTGTGTGTGAGTGTGGTCTTTGCATCGGTTCAAGTTAAAAAACATGAATTGCCCCAGCGGCGTCTAATTGTCAACAGTTGAACAACAACTTGTTGCTGCTGCTACAGCTGCTGTTGTAACAACAAATTATTCGACATACTATATTAAAGTGTTTGGGCTGCAAAAGCATTATTGGATCGGATCTTCGCAGTTTCGCGTGTGAGGCCCATTTCCTGCCCCAAAACGTCGCCGAATTCGCCGCCCTTTCCCCTTTTGCCGCCTTTGATTTCGATTTCGCCGCGCTTCCTCTTTGCCCTCACCGCCAGACAAAATAGATCAGACAATCTGAGCTTGAGACGACGGACACGACACGACACGAGACGGCGACACACGAAGCACATCTTTGACACACGACACTCACACTACCACACAGTGTCGAATGACGTAGACAGTCAACACTTGCTTATCCGTCGTCCGGTCGTCGCTCCTTTCTTTCAACCGTCTCTCTCCCACTCACGCTTCAACCCTCTCTCCATGCTTAGGTCGCGACTTTTGCGTGTGTACGAAAAACTAAATTAAAAACCAAAAAAAAAGAAAAAAAAAGTGTGCAAAAATTATCAACAAATAACCTTAAGTACAACCCCAACAGTCGGTCTAACCAACAACAACTTCTGTAAATATAATATTAACAAAGCATATATTTAAAAATCTGCTTATTTTGCATAAAACAACAACAACAACAACCAACAACATTAACAACGATCGTGTTTCCAATCAAGACGGGTGCAACAGGTGAGTGTTGTTTATAATAGGATTTCATTAGCTTAACAAAAAACACTGTTTCGAGTCTGGATATAGTGAATATCCGATATAGTAAATACCTAAATTTAAACAGTTTTCCAATATTTGCATAAAAGATAAACCAAATTGTTTTTTAAAATAATTCAGATACTTTTGAATACCTTCCGATTATATATTCATATTACTATTTGTAAATGAATTTTCAGTTTCCAAAAACTTGGCTTTAAAATGTTTGTTGTCATGGGTAGAGATTCATGATATACAGTAGCCTGAATACTATATTTGGAGTCTTTAGCTCTAATATTTCTCAACATTTAAAACGACAGACGAACAGGACAATAAATTCAAAACCATAATGTGAACTTTCCTAGCGATCAACCAAAAAAGTTGTTAAGATTCTTAACATTTCGAGCAGTCGAAAAATAACTAAATTCAAGAACTCTATTAAGAATTTATATATCACATTTTGTATAGAAACAAGGAAGCTTAACGATTTGGCTTAACTATAAGAAATTATACATATTGGTACATACATACATATGTAGAAATCGGGATTCTTGGAAATTAGAATTAAGAAAAGTTAGTCTTAGATTGGTAAGATTAACTTACTATATACAAGCTGAACTGCAATTTAGATGTTCAATGTATTTCAAAAAAGGAACTAAAAAAATTTTAAGTCCATTAGTCACGACAAGATTAAAAAGCTTTCCGATTAGTCAGTAATACAAATTGTGCCTGGCATGAATGAAGGTCTATTCTACATAGTTTTAATTATCAATCCATATTACATTATCAGAGCTGTGCCTGATGTTTGGCTATAATATCCGAAAAAACTCAATCATCCAATAAGCCAATATCCATAGATTCTGATTAGTATTACTTATAAACAGACCATATGTGATCTAATAAGCATTCGTAAGAATTTTGCATCTTCTATACAAATTGCTTAAATCATAGCGGGAATTTTGCAAACATTATCTAATATTCTAATGAACTACCTTGAGTAACCCAAAAAAAGACTGGGGAATACACACACACACACACACACTTTGAGTTAGTCTACATACAAAAAAATTAATGAAATTGAGTTATTATCTGCTATAAACACAACGGCCGAGTTATCTGGCGATAGTCAGTTGCATAATTGAGATACTCGTACTTTGCAGACATACTATGTGTATTTATATAGAGTTGGATCATTTAAACAGAAAGCTGACCGCTATAAACACACCTGCCAAAAAAGTAGTGCGTAATATTTAAAAAAAAATTAAAAAACAAAAGAGAGAGATTTCCAATTGCTAGCTAAACAAAACAAACTCGAATCGGATCCAACTCTCAACCGATCAAAGTCGGATCCACGCTGCGTCAGTTTTCTAGACCAAATAGTTTTCTGAGCTGTTTGTTTGTTTGTTTATTTAATTAACATTTATGTGTGCTAAAAGGGGGGCAATGAGGGGGACAAGGCAATACATTAAAGCACACAGAGACTCTCGGAGACGTTCTCTATTACAGTATATGTAGTAAGGTGTCCCCGTCACCATATGGAATCTTCTTTATGGTGCACAATCCAATTGATGTTTGCACTCGGACAATGTCCAATTTAAGTATTCGTAGCACCAAGCGTTGATCTAAATTTAGCTACCAGCTGAGTGTCTCTCGTATTATTTCCAATCTCGGCTCACTACTGATCACTCTGAGTACCCCAAGTACATATATCTATGTGCATAAGTATCTGAGTGTCTGATATAAGTATGTATCTGTATCTGTAGCTGTCCATCCCTCACTCTATTCGTCTCTACGCTGAAGTGGCCGGACACATTATCTGATCCAAAGTGCACTAAAACTACGAAATTGTTTAACTAACATCAATAGACCTCTCAAATATACATACATATATAGTTTGTGAGTTTGTGTGTGTTTATGTATCTGCGAAAATTCCAAGAAAACCTTGCATGAGCAATACTCAAATATAAAGTCCATTAAATCTCATAAGCAAATTTTAATTGTAATTCTCTTACAATCAGACTATAATCTATAGCATTTCTTGACTCAGTTTGTCAACTCTTGAGTTTTTATTTGCCTATAAATAAAAGATACAACAGACGACATTAAATTGAAATTGAAACCGGTGTGTTTATCGAGTTTCCCTTGAAAAGTCAATTTTCCAATTTCATAGAATGTTTGAGAGTCACATATTTATGTTTAGTAATAGATATTATAATATAATATGTGGCTTATTTTGTTTTTAAATTGTCATAGGACTGAAGCTTAATTATTTCTTATACTTTGTTGTTAAAAAATTGAATCTATAAATTTTGTATACTCTTACCATGAAATTATTCTTCATTCCTTTTACTGAAAGCTGATACTGATCAAAATATATATTTATTTATTTAACGTCAACTAAAAGCAGTTGTTCAAAAGTAATTTAAAGCTATAAATAAATTTAAAAACTCTGTGGATACATCTGTGTTTATAAACAATTCAAATGCTGTAAAATCATGAGTTATGATAGTTTATTTAATGTTTAATTATGTTTATGTTAATATGTTTATTTAAAATTGATACTATTTACAAACATTTTATTTTTTTATTAAAAAACGTCCATTTATTCAGCATTTAAAGTCAATATTTATTTACAAGTAATATCAATTATTTGGTCTTATAAATTGAGATCCATCACGGTCAAGTTTTAAAGTATAATATATAAGTCAGAAATTTAAACTGAAACTAATATTGACTTCTGTTACGGGTACAAATTTGAATCGGTTAGTATAGGTTAACGGTTACAGTTTCGGTTTGAATCAATGATATAAATGCAATATGGATTCATTCTTTAATCCACACATACTATAAGTATTACTGTCTCTTAGTTGTCATCAAAATCAACTAAGTTATCGTAAAGTAAGGGTATACTGAATAGTGTATAAACAAATTACAGCTGTGATTATTACAATCTCAATTGTGCCACGCGCCAGAGAAATTATTCAATCGGATTGTATATTTAAATTGCTTTCGTTTCATGATCTTCTCTTTTTCCCTTTTTCCCCCTCTTTGGTCTAGTTTAGCACCCCTATGAACACTAGGTGAATTGTGGAGTTCCCTATCCCCAAATCAAAATGCTGCAACATACGATGACGAAGCGTAAAACGCTAATCATTGCCTGCTTTGGGATTGCATTGGGTCTCTGCATTGGCACCGTTCTCAAAAACTATCGAGCCCTGGAGATTGTGAAACGCTGCAGTCTACGTCCAACGAATCTAAAGACACCCAACGAGATCATTGGCCTCAACGATGAGGATACCATACAGAATTCACAGCGTAATTTGGTTTTTGTTGGTGTTATGACAGCCAAAAATTTTATCGAAGGTCGAGCACGAGCCGTGTACGATACGTGGGGCAAGGAGGTGCCCGGAAGGATTGCGTTCTTTAGCTCCGAGGGCAGCTACTCGGAGGAATTGCCGGTGGTGGGACTGAAGAATGTGGATGATCGTTATCCGCCGCAAAAGAAATCATTCATGATGTTATACTATATGTATGAACATTATATTGATCGTTTTGAATGGTTCATACGGGCCGATGATGATGTCTACATGGAACCGGATAAATTGGAACGTTTCCTGCGCTCCATTGACAGCTCAAAGCCGCAGTTTATCGGACAGGCGGGCAAGGGTAATAGCGAGGAGTTTGGCTTGTTGTCCCTTGAGTTTGATGAGAACTTTTGCATGGGCGGTCCTGGCGTTATCCTTAGCAGCGAAACATTGCGTCGAGTTGCACCCCATATTCCAACCTGCCTGAAGAATCTGTACAGCACCCACGAAGATGTCGAGGTGGGGCGTTGTGTGCAAAAGTTTGCCGGCATACCCTGCACCTGGAACTACGAGGTGGGCACTGCTTAGAGTTATATTAAACAATACATATCACATCTGATTATCTTCTCCATTATCAATTATCAGATGCAGTACATTTTACGGCACAATTCGAGCGGTCGCAATGCCTATACGGGCAAATTGAAGCGCAAGGAGATCCACAATGCCATCACACTGCATCCGATCAAGCAGGCACCGCTGATGTATCGCCTGCATTCCTACATACAGGGTCTCAAGGCCGAAGAGCTGCGTCAGGAGTCGCTGCTGCTGCACAGGGATATTAAACGTATGGCCAAATATCTGGAAGTACCAGATGAAAGCACCTTCATGGTGCCTAGTGTCTCACCGGCTGCCGTGCCCGACACCGACAATGGCAAACGACACTTTGAAGATCACAATATTCTTGGTAAGTCCTCCAAAAAGTCCTTTAACGTGGCATCAAAAAATCAGCGTATACTAAAAAATTGTTGGACTTTCGGCACAGTTTAACTGAAATTCAAAACTAAAATTAAATTCACGCATTTTATTCTTGAACTAACACAACAAAAATTTACATTACAACTGCTAAACATACATATTTAAAGATAAAGACATGTGTGTGGATGTGTGTGTGTGTGTGTGTGTGTGGGAGGGTCTTTCTATTTCTGATGCTTGCAGAGGGTATCTCCCTCGCCCAGACAGCCTGCATAGCCCATCAGATGTGCCAGCAAATTTTGTTCCATAACACCGCTAAAGAGATGCGATTGAGGCCCATGGGCAAAAATGGCCACATCCTCGCCAGAGTGCACACCCTTCCCATGAATATAGCTGGGCGTAAACGAGGCTAAGAAAGAAGTAAAATATTATTTACATATCATTTTAACATCCCTTTACGGCTAGATAAATTCTGTTCAGTTAACATCAAGTTTAACTAGGTTGTAAGTTTATCGGCAATATAAGAAAATGTTCTTTAATATTCGATAGCCTAAAAATCTAGAAGAAATAGAAATTCTGTTCTCTTAACGTCAAGTATATCTTGAATAGCTTTAAAGTCTACCAACATAAAGTTGAAGTTCTCTTCTCTTAACATCAAGTTTAACTAGACTGTAAGCTTATTCGCAAGATAAGAAAATGTCCCTTAATACTCATTATTACAATATAGTAAATGATATCTTTAAAGTCAAGATAAAGTTGAAATTCTGTTCCCTTAACGTCAAGTTTATCATCGACAAGATGATAAAAATATCCCTTGATAACCCTTTACTCACTTGTGGTTAGATGTGGTGCGGGATTCACTCGTTTCCCATCATTATTGAGACTCTGCCACTTGCCAATGGCATAGTTAAGTGTGCTGTAAGGCACACCTTCCAAATCCCGTTGGCTTGAGTCCGTGCCCAGTATGGATGTGCCTCGTTTGGCATAACCCGCCATACTTAAAGTATGGGAATGATCCGCCGTGACAACGATCAGCGTTTCTTCTGGATCGGTTAAGCGGACAGCCGTCTCGATGGCTGCATCGAACTCGAGCATTTCATCGAGAGCATATCCGGCCCGTGTCTCATGGTGTCCATGATCGATGCGTCCACCCTCGATAAAGACAAAGTAACCGTTTGGATGCTGGGACAATTGTTCGATGGCCGCAGCTGTCATGTCGCTGAGACGCGGCTGATCCTGTGGAGCAGCCAAATGAAAGGCCATATGGCTATCACTGAACAGACCCAACAGGCTGCCATTGTGGCAGGGACAACAGTTGCGCAGCTCTCCCAGATTCCGGGCATAACAACCATTGGGATTTGCGTCAAGCCATTGTTGTAGCAAATCTTTGCCATCCGTACGCTCGCTGGCGAATTTACCAAGTCCACCGCCAAGGATTACATTCATATTGCGTCCGGGAATACCTTCAATCAGTTGACGTGCAATATCCAATTCCTGACTGCGTTTCTTAACATGCGCATAGGTTGCGGCCGGAGTTGCATCTGTTAGCCGAGTGGTGGTCACAATTCCCGTGGCCTTGCCAGAGCGTTGAGCCCAATGCAGGATGGACTCGACATGTGCACCCTGTGCACTCTGTCCAATGCTGCCGTAGTTGGTTTTTACACCCGTCAAACAAGCTGTTGCTCCACAGGCTGAATCCGCTACCTGATTGTCCGTGCAATAGGTTTTACTCAGGCCCGAATAGGGAAACTGTTCCACAGCCAGCTGATACTCTTCGCCACTTTGTCCAGCCTGCTGACCCTTAAGGATTCGTGCCGCGGTCATTGTGGTTATGGACATACCATCGCCCATTAATACTATTATATTTTTGGCCACACGTCTGTCACCATCGCACATCACACGTGTTCGCTGCAGACGATCCGCCAGCTGTCGTTGTCCCTGCTCCAACCAGTAGCTGGCCGTAAGCTCATTCTCATTCGGCTCCGCCTGCCTCTTGGTGCTAGTACCAAGGACTCTGCAGTTGACAAGCAGCGGCAACAGAAGAAGAAGAAGCACCAGACTATACATGTCATACACACAATTACAATTGTTGAGCTAAAATGCTATTTGAAATTTAACTAGAAATAATGTCAACTTTGTCAATTGAATTTCTAAACTTCTATTGCCTTATCGCATGGACTCCAGCAGCGTCTGCAGCCAAAATTCGAATATATTTGCAAGTCAACTACACATATAACCTATTTCTCATTTAAAAAAGCGTAAATGTCGTTAAATTTAATTCGAACTGCGAGGCAGTTAAAATATCGATAATAATTCGTATTAACATTTTATCGATAACCAATTGCATTTCCGTTGCATTTTAAATATCACTTGTTGACTTCAAATCAATTTCTATAATAATTTTCAATTATTATTTTTACAGAGTATAAGTCCAGAGCTGAACAAATTTGTGCCAGAGAGCACTGCGGATCTGTTGGATTGGTCCTTTATAGCACGCAGCCTGTACTCGGCGGGTTCGACAAATCCGAAGCAAAAAATCGACTCGGCAATGCGCGAGGGTCTTGAGGATGTCATAACTGAGGTTATGGAGAATATCAACTATTATTCGCGGCAACGTGGACGCGTTATTGAGTTCCGTGAACTACTCTATGGCTATCATCGACTGGATGCACTGCATGGTCAGGATTTGATACTTGATCTGTTGCTCATCTACAAAAAGTATCGGGGCAAGAAGATGACGGTTCCGGTGCGTCGTCATCTCTACGTGCAACGTGCTTTTACAGGCATCTTTGTCAAGGAATTGGACGAGGATTTCTACAATGTAACGCTGCAGCAAAGTGAGTAAAGATTCAAACTAGATTCAATCCTAGATTTATAGATGTCCATTCACCATTTGCAGGTCTATTGGGCAGCTTGTTGCAGAACGGCATGGCACGTCTGAGCAGCCACTTCACCATGGCCAGTAATCTATTGACGCCTCCGCCGGATAAGATTGTATTTGTGCTGCCCATTGCCGGTCGCCTGGCTACCTTTGAGCGGTTTCTGCTCACCTATGAGCGCATTTGCATCGATACTCCATCACAGCATTGTGATCTACTTGTGGTCATTTTTGGTCCGCCCGAGGAACTGACAGAGCATCTGCGATTGTTAACCGAACTGCGATCCCGGCATATTTACAAGCAGATTAACTATATACAACGTAGTGGACAATTCTCTCGGGGCGTTGCCTTGGACATTGCTGCACGATCATCGTACATCCAGCAACAGGATATCATTTTGTTCATTGACGTGGACATGGTGTTTGGCGTGGAGACACTTCAACGTGTCCGGATGCACACGCAACGAGGACGTCAGGTTTATCTTCCGATAGTATTCAGCCAGTATGATCCAAAGCGTCGTGGAGCCGGTAGTTCCACTGAATCTTTGCCCATTGATGATGAGAGCGGATATTTTCGACAGTTTGGCTTTGGCATTTGTGCCATTTACAAGTCGGACATACTGGACGAGGACATTAATGGCTTCGACAAGGACATTACCGGCTGGGGTCTGGAGGATGTCAAATTTCTGGAGAAGATTGTTCGGGTGGGTACACGACAACGTGGCTTCCTGGTGAACACGGCAGAAGTTCCACTCGATTATAATGAGGCCGCTGAACAGTGGCGCCGTCTCACCGTATTCCGGGCGCCAGATCCCACGCTGGTGCACATCTATCATGACATTAGCTGTGATGTCCAACTGGATGCGCCGCAGTATAACATGTGTCTGGGCACTAAGGCTAATTCCTTGGGTAGCACACGATTAATGGAGCAGCTCTTCTTTAATAATCAACAGAATATCGACTTTATTGCCGAGTTCAATCGCCAAAGGCAACAGACCAGATGAGGTGCACCCAATCCTGGCCACTTCCTCTATATATAGTATTATGTCAACTGTTTCCTATTTGTGTGAATGTGAATGAGAATGAGAGAGTGTCTGTGTGTGTGAATGGACTTATTGCCAGCAAAAATGCCAAAATACATTCATTGTTAATGCTAAGTTAGAATTAGACGAATCAGCGATGCATGCTTCGGGTTTCCAAAGAATTTTATTGAAAATTTCATAGTTCGTTATCAGTAATAATCCCAACTCTTGTATTGATATTACAAATAGATAATGGCATAAAAATAGTGGAAAAATATTTGAGAAACGTTTAAAATTTGATTGTAAATACTATATAGTAACTTGTGTAGAGTTCATTAACAAATTTAAATGATTTTAGAGAAATGCTTTGCAAATAATATTTAAATCTTTAATCGAAAATCAGATAAACTTTTATTTAAATGCCATTTAAATGTCTATTCTATTTCTATGTGAATTCCTGGAGCAAGGCTGTATATGATACTTATGAATGAGAGCGGGATGAAAGATATATAAAAAGAAGAGAGAAAGCGAGAATGAAAGAAGTTTCAAGTTCGGCATGCCGATTATTTGAAAGCCCTTGCAAAACTATAGAGTACACGAAGTTCCTAAATTGCAAAAAATCTTTTCGACTTGTCATCGCAAAGACGCAAAAGTTTATTTTTGAAAACTTGGTATTGCAATTTATAACGCAATTTGTGGCTAGCTGTTCCTAAGTCTTAAACTAATTTAAGTCTTTTTTTATTCTTTAGAATCATCTCTAGTTGTAACAATATTAATTGTAAGCAAATGATGGCAGATATTTTGGTTCAAGAACTATGAAATTCGATGAATTCTTAAGTAACAAGTATTCCTTATATCTACAAATACACAAATACCAACTATTGTTCCTGAGGCAATAACTATTTCTAATGTATTGCATACATATATATTTTTAGCCTTTTGCAAGGGCATCTATTTAGTTATATATAAGATCAAACTTATCGAGGTTGCATTGTGCAACCCCAACCATAGTTTTTAAGTCTTTTATGTTAGATTAATTCGTTGTTACATTTAAAACTATTTGTACATTAAATATACAAAAATTCAAAAATACATCTCTAAGGCATAAGATATTAAAGCACTTTACATATAGTCCACTGGTTGTATTCCAAGTAGGGCCAATGCCGAATTAAGCACCTGACGCACCGCTTTCACTAAATAGATACGAGCATATAGCACTGGCATCAGGTTGGATCGCTGCTGTACGAGAATCTGTTTGTAGCGATAATAGCGACTGAACACACTGGCAAAATTGCCAATGTAGCGCACGAGAAGATGCACGGCACACTGTCCATGCTGCAGTTGCGCCAATGTTGATGCCACCAGTTCCGGGAAACTTAGCAAATACCCATAGATCAATTGCCAATCGAGCTGCCAACGAAATGACAATAATTAAAAATAAATAGTCAACGTTATTATTGAGTAATTATACCTCATCTTCAAGTAGACTCAGATCGATTTTCTCTAGTGGCGGCAACGCTTCATAGACCCCAGCATTCACCTGGTCAGTAAAGGTGCGCAGCAAAGTTTCCAGTCTTGCTGAATTGTAAAGTATATAGTTGGCACCCTTGGAGCTTCCCAGACCATTACGCACCACAGAGGCACCAGTGCCATGGCGCACCTCGAACAGATCTACAATGACCGCTGCATGCCCAAGACGGTTCATTAAAGCCTCCAAATCACGCCCCTTAGGACAATCGCGTACTCCATGGCGGTGCATGGCAATCAAGAGCATGTCATTGGAGCGTAGACTGCAAATTCAAGATTTCATAGGTTACAAAACTATACATTCAGTCTACATCATCTTTACTCCATCTTTACTATCCTCTGCATACTTACGCCATGTAGCTATCGCTGGTTAACATTGTGGCCTTCTTCTGGGCCGGCTCCAGCACTGGACCGCAAACCAAGCGTACGGAATTCTTTTTAAGCTGCTCGGTGGAGGAACGACGTGATTGATTATTGCAATCGACGCTGACCATCAAGGTGTCGTCGGTCTGCTCCTCTGGTTCCACCAGACGGTAATTCCCATAGTCCAGCAGGCGACGCACAATCAGTAACAATTGTTTAGCTCGAAATGCGTGAAGCTTTTTGATGTCTCCATCCTCTAGTTGACCAAACTGTTCATTCAGAGTAAGGCACAGAGTTGGCATGTTTTCATTATAGTTTTCCAGCTTCTTTGGTTTTCCATAATTGTCGCCTAGCTGCAAGATCGAGCCAAGAACATTGGCGATGATTGGCACACGTTGGAAACGTAAAGCGTAACGTTCTTTACGTAAATTCGAAACGTTAAGTAGGGGGAACAGCCAAGTCTTGCTGTGCTCCACTAGCTGATCCATTGATTCCGTATCAGGCAGCAAGGGATCCGATTCAATACGTAATTGCATTCCATTCTTTTGACTATAACCCAGCCAATTGATTCTACTAGCAGCCACGCTTAGATCTCCCATTTTCAAAAGGTCTTCGTTGTGATAACGTATAAGTTCGCCGTAACGTTGAAAACGTGCATCCTTATTGGAATTAATGGCAAAGTAATCAATCAATTGGTCAGTTATTTTGGCTATTGGATTGTGCGACATATCTATGAAAGTTCCAAATCAACCAGTCAGCAAAATATAAAAAAAAATCACAAATAAACACAATAAACAAATCGGTGATGCTATAGTTTTGACCGCTTAGAATGATAACTTACCGGCGAAATTTGATACTTCCTTTTGATAAAGCTTTATTTATTGGTATTTTTTGTTTATTTTTTCTTCTAGAAACAATTTTTGAAAGCCGGCGCTTGCGAGCGTAACGTTAGCTGCGTCTGCTTTTCAAACAAACTAAATAAATGACACGAAAAGACAGACAGAACTGTCATCAGCTGAGCGATTTCAAAAGTAATGCATTTATTTGATATTTATCGATAGCATCAGTGGCTTTGTTCCGATAGTTGACTTATCGTTCAACAAGAAATATATTGGCGTGATAATTAAGTGCTCTTTAATTAATTTACATTAAATGAACATGCGTTTAATTTATACCTAAGGAAAAAAAATAGTATTAAAGATTATTAAAATTTGAAAAATACAAATCAGCTGTTATGACAGAACTATTTTGAAGGAGGCTTGTCGATATGTGTAGTCGATGTGATTTCCTTGCTTGACAATACGATTGCACTATCGATAGCGATTTGCTGCAACTGCTAACAACAATAAAGCGCAACACGCACAAAATAGACACACAAAATAAAAGCATCTATATCGTTGCATGTGAGTGTGTGAGTGTGGGTGCTGTACTCTATATATGTGTGTTTGTGTGTGGGCGTTTTGTTTTCCAAATCCATAACAAACAACAAACAAACAGAAAGAGCAATAGAAATGCCGCGTAATTTGGGACCTGGATCTCACCTAGTGGATCTAGGCGTTGTCTGTTTAGTCTGCTTGCGTGCCGAGCAAGGGTACTGTTCGATATATGGCCAGGATCTGGAGACACCACACATGCAAATCGTGGATAAAATCCGTAGTTGCAGTGCACTGCAATTGGAGAAATCCCTACTATCACAATTGCCGGACAAGATCTGTCATGGTTGCAGGAATGAATTAAGCATCACATATCGTTTCCAGCAAAAGTGTTTGCAGGCGCAGAAGGTATTTCAATCGACAGCAGCAGCTACTCTTCTCCTGGACGTGGACAAGTTGGAGTTGGAGCAGCAACAGCAGCTTAAATTGCCCTCGAGCTTAAAAATCAAACGACTCGACACGGAGCCGGCCTCCAGTAAAATCAAGTATTACAAGCATGACGATGATGATGCTGATGATGATGATGATGGTGGGGTACTAAGTGGAGGAGGAGATACACTAACGCTGATTAAATCCGAGGATGCAGTAACAACGATTGTGCTACAGGAAGTCTCGGGAATTGAGTCCGACAACGAGGATGATAAAATGCTGGCATTGGATTGGACAACAACAGATCCTATAGAGGGGCAATCGGAATCAGGCAATATACAGGAGCTGGAGCTGGAGCACGAACTGGAACAGGAGCTGGAACAGGAACTTGATCTGGAACAGAAGCTGGAGGAAGATGAGGACTACAAACTGTCGGAGGAGATACAGACAATGCCCTGTATTACGGTCAGAGGCAACAACACTACAAGCAACATCAGCAACAACAACCTGATTAATGGTAACGTTGTTGCCAGGACACGCCGTTCCACAGAGCCCAAGATCTGTGATATTTGTGGCAACACCTACAAGTATCAACATGCATTAAATGCACACATGCGGCGTCATAATAACGAACGACCCTATCCCTGCGAGGTATGCCAAAAGGCATTCATCTCAAATGTTGAGTTACGGCGTCATATGCGGGTCCATACTGGACAGAAGCCCTACGGCTGTCACTACTGTGAGCGCAAATTCTCGGACTTTGGCAGCAGCAAGAAGCATGAACGCATCCACACCGGGGAGCGTCCCTATGTCTGTGAGGTGTGCAACAAGGGATTCGCCTATGCTCATGTGCTCTCCGTGCACAAAAGGACACACACTGGGAAAAAGCAATTCCAGTGCACACAATGTGACAAGGGATTCACTAAGAAATCTTATCTAGCCACACATATGAAGCAACATCGTATTAATCAACCTAATCTTAACTCGGCGGCAATACTGTCACTCCGATTGCCGACACGCAAGCAACAGCAGCAACATCAACAGCAGCAGCAACATCAACAAGAGCAACACCAGCAGCAGCAGCATTTACGCTTTAACGACCAGGACGATGATAATTTTGATGATGATAATGTCAGTGTTGGCATTGGCATTGCTACACTTGGTGGGGAACAGGCCAAGGTTTTGGAGGAATGTATTGTGACCAATGATTTCATGTTTAACGATGAGGATGCCGATGAAACGGAGCATGATATGGATGATTATCATGATACAGATCTGGATGAGAATGAATTTCAAAATGTTCAGCATGTTAAGGGACCTTATGGCCTGGTCGGTGATCTTCTGGATGCTGAGGATCTGGTCAGCGATACCAAATACTTGATGGAATAGAATTTACTCCACTTCACGATCTACCCCACCTCACCACCTTGTTCTAGTTCTTAGCCATAAATCAAATATAAATATAAATATATATATATATGTATACATATACCTTTACATGCATGCTAAACAAATTAGAATATAGTGCTCAACAAGCTGTGTAAATAAAGTCGAGTTGGCAACGGTTTCGGTTTCCAACATAATCGTATTCAAAAACAAAAGTCTTGAACTCTTCTTTTGTACATATTGTAATTTTGGAGCAACTGATACACGGAGCCACAGGTTGCACCTGCACCCCAAATACTATAGCATTCAGTTTGTCAAGAAATTGTTTTGAAAAGAGGAAAGATTCATATAAGAAAATATATTTCCTGGATTCTTTGTTTTGTTTTCTTATTTTAATTAAAATGCTTAAGGTTCATCGAACAAGTTAAGCAAAAGAAATACTGAAATCTTTTGATTTGAAGTATTTTTAAAAATAAATAACAAATATTTGAATTTTTCAAATTGCTCAAAACAATTATTTGACAAACTGTATTTATTTGCCACTTGCGATTATAAAAGATTGTTTAAAGTTTCTTTTTAAGATTTAATTTAATTTAGTATTAATTGTATATATTCTATATAAAAAATTCGGACAATTGAGCTACGTGTTTTTTTTAACAGTGGTTTCGGGTTTCTGTTCGTGATTTTTTGCATGTTTCTAATCAGTTGGCGCGCACTGTTTGGCCGGTTTTTTTTGTCGCTGAGAAGATGAAATGCGAGTAAGCACGTTTTGAACCGGTTTTTAGAGATGGTCTGAGGTCAACGTTTTGGCCATGGGGCCCATGGGAAGAATTTGATGGCTTACAGAATTATTAACATAATTTATTTTTAAACTATTGCCCTACACAACAACACACACATTGAAATATTGTATAAAAAGTTGGTACAAAATATATATATATACTCGTATAAAAAAAATTATGTAGGTAGAGGTAAAACAGGATGATATCGAGCCCCTCCTGCGAAAATAACGTAAGTGATATTTTTACAAAATAATTTCGATGATACAACCAAGTCTATAAGACCCAATATGTCAATATTTATATGATTTTTACAATAGATTGGAATGAGGGTTTCAAACAAATTTTAACTGAAAATATTTTCAAAGATATCTATATAGAAAATTTTGTTCTGTACGTTATTTTCACAGTTAGGGCTCGATATAATAAATTACAATTTTGCCATTATTATTATTATCATTATTTTTTTTGGCAACGAGATGGAACAATAAAACTTGAACATCAACAGGCAGACAATCGATCAATCAAATTAATCTTAATCCTCGAAAGTAATGCGACCGGGTCCATGATTCTTCATATAACGACGATAGGCTTTGTATCTAGGATTCTCGGCCAACTTTTTCTTCATCTCCTCATCCTGTTCGGCTTTCCACGCAGCGAAATTGTCACGTTGCCACAGTTCCAAGTGCAAATACTCCTCAATCTGATTGTCATCCAGAGAATTGAACTGATGCTGTCCCATTCCCATATGGCGACGTATCAAATAAAGCTGTTGTTCCCGCTCATAGGGCTGTTTAAGGATCGTAAAACGCCAAAACCATTTGGCATGCCACACAATGAAATTGAATAACGTATAGGGACAGATGAGCAACTGCACCCAGAGTACATCCCATACAGTTGGCTTCGCATAGCCGCCTTGGACATCCATCTTTTCTTCAATTACTTTACGTATAATCCGCTCCAATTCCTCCTTTTGCTCCGTTTTTGATAAACTCTTTCGATTCTTACCCTTGCCCTTAATCTCCTGAATCTCATCCCGAGCAATGTCTAAGGCTTTGTTTCTATATTTTGGAACCGTGGCAAAGTACTTGATGGCCGCATCGTAACGTTGCCAGCCGGAATAGTACTGAATCACCGAGATGATCGTTAATGTGACCACAATCACTACACGAACATCCACTTTGGGCGCCACGCGTCTTCTATAGTATCGATAGTAATGGGCATAGTATGCATCGGGATTGTCCAGCATATAATCGTAATCGGTACGAGATTCTTCATCACGTAGTATCTCATAGGCAGTCGCTACCAATTTGAATTGTTCCTCGGCCAAAGCTTTGGCTTCCTCACCTCTATGCAAATCCGGATGATGTTTACGTGCCAGGAGACGATAGGCTTTGCCTATTTCTGATTTCGATGATTCACGTGTAACGCCAAGTACATCGTAACAGTTCTCCTTGCCACAATAGAGGCCTTCCAGTAATCCTAGGCACAACGTGGGCACAAAACTCACCAATAGGCAGGTGTACAGCCATCTCTGTAATTGTGTGTGTGGCATTTTGAATGCAGGGGCTGGTGTGCAGGTGTGTGTGTGTGTGTTCGCGCAACAGCTGTTGCTCCTGTGTGTGGGTGTGCTGGGCTAAGCTGCGGGTTCAACTGTTTGACAGCTCCACGCAATGCTCCCCATGTGTATGTCGACTTTTGCTGCTTAGCGACGACGCAACTGTGTTGCCGCGTTTTGTTGCTACGTTGCTTCAATGCTGGCGCTTACGGGCCTATGGCACTTTCACCTCGGCGGCCTCAGCTTCTTAACGTTCTCTTGCAAAAGTTCTTGTCTAGAGTTGTAGCACTACCCGAAGATCTATAACAAAAAAAACATATCGATGTCATCGATACACCAACTGGTTGTTGCTGCAAGGATAGCTTTAGGAAAACTTAGCTTTCGATATATAGATATTATTTTTATAATCCTTTCAATTGGCGGTGTTGACATTTGTTTAAAGTGTATATATTTATATTATGTTTCTGTCATATTTATTTTCGTTAAAAAGTTATTTTTTTCAAATATAAGTCAAGTGTAATTATCGATAATTTTTTTAGTGGCCTTGCCATACGTGTTACAAGCAGTCTGGCAGCTCTCTCAGCTGTTTGACTCAAAACAAATTGCACATATTTGCCCAAGTATATTTGGGCATCAACAACAATTAAGCGTTTGACAACAAATGCGTTCAAATAATTGTAAGGCTGTAGCACAGCAACAACAGGAACGCTACCAACTTTGACTGAGCCAATTGTGGACGACGCCACTGGCAATGATGCCGATGTCGATGACGTTGTTGCCCATGTCTACATTCCCACACGATGTGGCCTGCTGCACTGACACGCCTTCTGAGACGTCGCTTTATTTACATAATCCTTGTTCTACTCGCCCTGGTCTATATATTTGGCAACCTCTTTGATCGGGTGAGTTGTAAATACAGTAACAATCATTACATCATGCTGTAATCAGTCTGTTTAATTGATTTCTACTTGTGCTAAATAGAAAGGAGCGTTTAGTGGACTGCATTATGATGAGTACAATGTGCAACGAACCCGCCCTCTACTCTGGCAACAACAGCTGCTGGCGCCTGAAGATCATCTCAATCGTACCCATGATCCAGAACTACACTGCCGCAATTCGGTACAGGGCCGTCAACTTTTGGCTGATGAGCGTGGCTTTGTCTGTCAACGTGAACAAATGCTGGTCAACGGTTGCTGCAACCTGGAACTGCCTGAGATTAGCTATTACAGCTGTCAAAGCTGTAATAGTACATCACACTGCTGTGGCATCTACGAATACTGCGTGTCCTGCTGTCTACATCCCAACAAGCGACCCCTACTGGAACAAGTCCTACAAGCATCGGATACACAAAAATATATCTATGCCAGCGTGGAGGATCACTTTGAACTGTGCCTCGTCAAGTGTCGCACCAACTCACATTCTGTGGAACATGAAAACAAATACCGCAATGAGGCGGCCAAATATTGCTATGGCACCACCGAGGCACACGAATCGCAACGGGAAGTGGCACCCAGAGGTGGACAGGGTTAGTTGCAACTAATTCTCCTTAGCCACGAAAAGCTCATGTGCAATCTCTATAGATGAGGAACAATAATCCTGTACAGAGCTTCCAATGCTCGTCTATTGTTTTATCTCAGGTTTTATTTTCTTTTTTTTTTATTTCATACAATCTACAAGGAAATCCAAGTTTGGTCTGGAAATAATGCATAATGAACAATTTTTAAGAATTAAGCTGAAAATTATAGGTACAGTAGAAAAGTAACGTCTACATATCCTAACATTTTCGCTGTCTGAGAGATTCAGCATTAAAACTCAATACTTTAATACTTTCAATCATAAAAAACAGCTGTATTTAACTAAAAACTATTTTTAAAGACAGATATAGATATTAGCAATACAATTTTTAAAATGCGTTATTTTAATTTTATTTAACAAATTGTATGTAGACTTTTTCTTTACGTAATATTTTTTGTTAATTATTTTTGGAGTATGTTTGCTTTTTTGTTAATCTTGAAATTTAGAATAATACTGCATCAATTTTTTTTTGAGATTGGCAGCTGAACTTCTCAGAGAGCGAAATTGGGGTGGACTTTATTTTTCCAATAAGGTTAAGATTGTACATAGACCTCGATCTATTGATAATTTAGGCTATACTATATAAATAATTTATGACTTTTGTGCTTTATTAATAGTAATTTATTGAAATGATATATCTTATTTTGTAATGAAATTATTTCTCTGGGGCTACAAATGGTTCCTGGAGCATTTCGTTGTGGTTAATGCCATAGTGAATGATGCCATCCTGTACATATCCCCAAGCCATGCGCCGTGACGTGAAACTGATGCCCACTTCACCCTTGTGGTCAATGACAATGGCACCTCCTGTCCCTCCAATGCGCTTAGTCATTAGCTGACATTCCTGATCGGCAGCCGCTTGGGCAGAGATTCCTTGATGTTGAATGGCAGCAAGTATACGCTGGGCAAGATTATACCGCATAATGGTTTCCCCATGACCGGTGGTAGAGACACCACCAACGGTATTATCGGCATAGGTGCCACAACCAAGCAATGGTGTGTCCCCAATGCGTCCTGGCCATTTCCCTGTAATACCTCCCGTGGATGTGCCCACTACAATGTTACCCTCCACATCTATGGCAACAGCTCCCACAGTATCTCCCTTGGGATCCGTGCGTGCATCATCCAACTCTGTGCGTGCATATGTGGTATCTGCACCTTCTGCCTGCTGTTGTTTAAACTCCTGCAATGCCTGCTGAGCGCTCTTTGTGATTAGGGCGCCCGGTGGCAGACGCTCGCTGCCTGTACTTAAAGCCAACTCTAGAGCAGCTTCGCCACCCAGAAAGACATGACGTTTCTTCTCCATTAGTCGACGTGCCACCGTAATCGGATGCATGACATCACGGAGCAACGTAATACAACCAGAACGTAGTTCCTTTCCCTCCATTAAGCTTGCCTCCATTTCGACTTCCCCAGCGGTATTCAAGCAAGCTCCATAGCCTGCATTGAAGGCCTCGTCCAACTCCATGGAACGCACAGCTGCCTCTACAGCATCCAGTGCATTTCCAGGTTTATCTGTCGATCCTTCCAATTTGTCCCATGCCGCTCTTAAAGCTTCCTTAATACCCTTGAATTTACCGGCTATGCGAGCCTCCGTTATATCTCCAGCTCCACCATGTATCAACAACACTGGGCGTGGCATTTTATGCATGCACTTGCTTCGAGGTACAAACTCCTTCTGACTACGAAAAGTTAACGTCGCACTCTACACTCTACTCTCTTTTAACATATACATATATAAATTGCTCTTCTTTGTCTTCTCATCTGCTGCTGCGGCTGCATTGATAACTTTGTGATCTTTGCGCTCTTTTTTTAAGCTTTATCGCATTGTTTTTGTTTGCTTGTTGATAAAACGACAAGGATAGACAGAGTTTATGACCTGTGGCCTTGATAACACCCTGACAGCAATCACAGTGGTTACTCATTAATCGACTTAACGTTGCGTTAATCGATAGCTATAATCGATCGTTATCAATGACAGTTGATATTTGTATGCATATTCAAATTGGTCAATTCTTGGCTATTAAATTATAAATTTATGTGAAATCAAAATCAAACAGCCAGAAAAATGAATTTTTTGGGGAATTTCTGGTTTTCAAGGTTACCTTGAATTTTAAATTAAAAATTCGTTAAATGACATGCACACTTATTTACTTAATTTACTTACTTATTTCGTTTCAAGCTAGTATAAAAATACTCTTCAATTATTTGGGTAAATATGTTAGCATGGAACTTACAAACAATAATGGAACAATCCAAATTAATCATGCAAAACAGAAAACAGCATAAAATCTCAGCTCATCTCTGTTGGGCATCCTTTAAAGTGGTGCCTTTGTCTGTTCGTCTATCTGTCTGTTGGGGCCTTCATCTTTTAATTGCCTTTCAAGAGCTGTCCGGCTGTGTGGCTCGTTTACCATATGAATGACCTTTTCAGGGATATGACGAAGCAATTGCCCGGCTCCATGATGCCCATGATCCCAGGCAATGCCTGGTCCTTGCCTTCGTCCTGAACCTGCTGAAACAGCTGACATGGAAAACGCAACCAAGCGGCACACACATGGATAGACACACACAAACACACACACACACACACACGTACACAAACACACACGCATTCACAACTTTTGGAAGTGCGTACGCCTTTCTGCATATTTAAATAGGGGGCGTGGCAGTGCAGCGCCTGTCACTTGCCTGCATTTGACGAATTTTCACGCGTCGCATTTGTAGTGACCTCAAGGCTTGAAAGCTTCCTGTTGTCGCCCTGCGATGAACTCATCTCCTCTTTCCCTTTCTCTGTCTCTGTCTCTCGCTCTCCCTCTCTCTCTGTCAGTGTGTGGGTGCTGCATGTGCCCGACTAGACTTTGGCTGATGCATTGCGTCCTGGCTTCCTTTTGATGCATGCTGCTGTTTATTCGGAGCATCACACAGGGACCCAAGCCAATTGCTGTTGTGCGTCGTCCAGTTTTGTCAGGAAGGAGTAGGGTTTTCACTAGGTTGGTGGTAATACACACAACTGGGTTATATCAACTCCTTTTGGCCTCGTGGTTATGTCTACAAGTGCATATATTTGCAGTGCCATGGGTGTTGCACGGACTGCGCTTTTCAACAACAGTGCGTCGCATAAGCACACATACACCTACATATGCAGATACACGGGCACAGTCACAGTCACAGTCACAGCCAGAAGCGATTTCCATGCTCCACTTGCATTGCGCTAAATTTCCATAGCCGTTGCCAAAGTCGATGCAAATCTACATCAAACTACACGTACAAACAGCCAGAGAATCACGCACGTTCAAGGACAAGCAATTCCGTATACGGGACAGCTACACGGTATCTACTTAGGAGACACGAAAGCTCCACAACAAATATGTGTATATATATATATATATATAGTAAATGCGGACAGCAACAATACAACAACATTTCAATGTATAACATTTTAGTTCTTGAGTATGCGATATCAAAGATATCATCGAAAATTTTGGCGCCTTATGAAACCTCCATTATTAAACCCTTTTCTCTGATATACAAATATTATTTAATACAAAAAGTCATCTTAAATTTTTTTATGCCAATACTTACGATTTGTTGGACATTAAGAATCTACGAGAATTCAAAAGGTTTTAATTCTACTTTTTAATCTCTAAATATATTGAATATGTTTCTGACATTAGATACCATCTTATTGTTAATATTTTCTACTATTTTATATCGGATCTATAAAAGTTAACATAGAGTGGTAGTTGAACGTGGAGAATTCTTCTAAATTGAATTTAAATCTAATAAAGTAACATAAAAAAAACCTTATAAATTTAGCTTAAATTAACAAAGACTGCGATTAGGTTTGACTAACCGAATGGACAGAGAATCTTTTGTTTTTCCTCCATGTAGTTTTCTAAATTCTATCTTTATTGTTGTGCGTTATTCAATTTCAATGACATTTTGTGGGTCCTCGACTTGTAGAGCTAAACATTGCTGTCATTACCAAGCGAGCTGGTCGCAATATTTTAAATTTTCGAGTCTGATTTTGTTAAATGTCGTGCAGATAACAAATGTTTTTAGCGTGTGTCACAGATCAACGCTAATTGTGGTATCCATTATGAATAATATACATAGTTCTGGCTCCGAAAAACATTTTGTCTAAAACTCCAAACAAAGCACAGCCCCAAAGAGGCATAAACCGACTCTATACTAAAAATGTGCACTTGTCTGCAGAGATTCTCGACAGATAAACATATTGTAGATAGATAGCAGAGTATGTGACATTTTCTGGTATCTTAGAATAATGAATATACTATTGTTACAATATACTATATATATTATATCCCAATTTAATCAGAGCTGGACTCTCCAATTAAACTTGTAAAATTATGTGTGTGTTTGGGAGTCCAGCTTTGATTAAATTTGTATAAAATTCTTTATGCATTTAAGTAGGTAATATGTAAATATTATTATTATTATAATTTACAGGGTATTTGCATGTAAATTCCACACTAATTGGATTCTTTTTTGCACCACACGCCCGGTTTTAATTTGCATTTTCAATTAGAAGTGTTTGGGAAATGTACGAACATTTGATTTACAAATGTATTGTTGTTCCTGTTCCTGTTCGTGTTGTTGTTCCTCTTGTTGTAGTTGCTGTTGTTGTTTTTGTTATGGGGATTGTTGTCGAGTGGCACCCTTGGGCCCTTGTTGCACTTACATGGTAGAACTCGTCGTATTTGTTGCATGTACTTGTATTTTGAATGCCTCATCAACATTGATTGTATGCATTGCAATATTTATATTGTTAGCCGGGCATCGATCATAACATATATATTTTGAGGCTAGTAACAATCACATAATTTTCCAAAATTATTGCTTATTACATATTTATCCATGGCTTTTGCCACTAAACACAATTAACTTAACTTAAATTAGAGCCAACTGTGGCCACACTGCGTATACGTAATCCAATGTAAAACATATCTCGTGGTTTACATTGCGAACAGCAGCAAGTACATAATTTCTGATTAGACCATAAAACTAATGCAATGAATGCTTGAAAAATAAACAGAATTATTGTATGTGATTGCAATTGAAATGTAATTGTACACAATTTCGAAGAAATCAAATCTACAAATAGTAATAGTTTAAATACCTTTTTGAAAATTAATGAAAATTTCCAATATAATTGTTAAAACACTTACAGTTGATTTTGCATTGGAAATGAAAGGATACTTGGATTTACTATATTTACCAAATAAAAAACTAAGATACTCTAATTGAAAATTATTAGGTCAGCTTTGTTTTTCAATTTCGAAAGTGCATTTTTTTTTACTCTTTTCATTTTAATTGGGCTAGTTCTGTCGGATTGATTTTATTTGGGCTGATGAATTGAAATTTAATAAAGGGAAAACAAATATTTTTATTAAATCAGTAAAAATAAACTGTAAAAATATTCCGAAAAACCGTTGAGAGCCATTTGCAATCGATATTGAAAATGAGAATGAAAAGGGAAATGACAGAATAAATAAATTCAACACGAATCCAACAACGAATTGAGCAACAATTTAAAGCTGTTAGGGCACTAAAAACATAGCATCATCATTAACGGCATCAGCTTAGGAATTTAGTGGGGCGGGGGCTGGTTGTGGGCGGGGCAAGGCCCAAGACAATGAATGCGTAAATCTGTCACAATTAATACCTTAAATCGCGCTCACGCAAAAACAACTCACGCGGCACGCAGAAAGCCAACAATGTCAAATGGAAGTTGTTAATGGGCGTGGCAGGGGGAAGAAGTTGTGATGAAGGGAGGCAGGCGGTAGGAAGAGGCGTATCCACCATTTTGCTGTGACTCATTTACACCGGAAGTGGTGCAGGTTACAGAGGCACACACCAACACACACACACACACCGTGAAAAAGAAGAAGGAAGGGAAATGAAAAGTTTGTCGCGCGCTCATTGTCAACATGTTGTTGCAATTGCCGAGTGAAAAGCGCGACCATTAAAGCCATGTTAATCGATTTTCTGTTGCTTAACATGCGCCAAAGTAAACCTCGATGCTGCTGCTACTGCCTCCTTCTTTACTGAGCTGTTGCTGACACAAGCACAAGCACAAGCACAGGCACATGCCTCTGCCTCTGCCTCTTCCTCTCTCGTCTCATCTCTTCATCCGCTTCCACTCTGCAAACTTGCAAAGTAGAAAATAATCAGCATGGCCCATAGCGATTGAGGTGGCAGAGCTTTGTGCCCCCGCCATGACTTCTTCTACCCCTCATACTATTGGGTGTGGCAAGTTGACATTGGGAGCTGCGAATTAAAGACACCTTATGGGGCAATTGCAAATCCTACGAAACAACAACTTCAAATAGGATGTAAGTTCTTGCTTCAGACCATCAAATAGAAATGTGCCAAAGGAATTAATCATTCGATTAGTACTCATTAATGAGTGTTGACAGCTATTAAGAAGCAACCAAGTGGAATCTCAGTACAACACAACTAAGGGAACTAAATATGAACATATATTTGATTGCGGCTAACTGATTGACTAGTTAACAGGCTTAAGTGAATTTAAATTATATTCAATGTCGCTCGTTTTAAAAGTTCTATAAAATGTTTATTAATGAACAGAGTTATCTTTTTAGACTCAAAGACATAATTTTTAGCATCATTTATTTATTATTTATTATTTTTTAATATATATCTCTTTTTTTTCGAATTTGACGCATATTTTTGGAAGCTGTCTTCTCAAATGTTTCGCCAAGTTGTTTGTTTGATTTAATGGAAAGTCAACTCTAACCCAAAAATAACTAACTCAATGGATGTCTGTCTGTCTGTCTGTCTGTGTGGTCTTATAACACACGTACGCACATTTGCAAACTGCACTAAATTACGGTAACTCAGCTACCCCCAATCTGCCATTTCTCTCCCCCCTATTCCCTTCTTTACTTCCATGCAGCTCTTTTCAGCCAACTTCATCCCCTCGGCAGCTGTTTAAAGTGTTTTAGTATTACTGTTGGCATTGCTAAGCCAAAAACTAACTTACACCTAACTAAATGACAAAGTTTTGCGACTCACGGGCGCACACACACACACACTCTAACACACACATGCACACTCGTAGAGCGAGATAGAAAGAGAGAGAGAGAGCAAAGTTTGAGTGAGAGGAACGATTGCATGGCGGTAATTTAAGGTAAACATTTCTTTCTATGCATAGGTGAGCGGAGCGTGTGTGTGTGTGTAGGAGTAACTGTTACCACATGGACACCAAAAGGCACGCACTGCACATTCGCACACACTCGCACACACACACTCACACACACACCTTTCAACACACACGTATGCATAGAAAAAAGAAGTACACATATGCCTGAATGCTGGCTTTTCTTTTATTCTTTTTTTTTGGTACCCTGTAAAGAGCAAGTCAAACGGGTATCTCTAACTGAGATCTAAAAAGAGGAAACAGATACTGTGTAAAAAACTGTGAAAATTAAACAAATTAAGCTTGCGTTGAGAACTGCGATTATCGGTAAATATATAAACTACATTTTAATAGACATTTTTTATACAATCTATTTAATCGATTTATACTACAAGGTTGCAGAAAATTAATGTTATTCTATAATTATAAGTAAGAAATATAGTTTTAAAAGAAATGAAAAAGCACAGGTGTAGTTCAATTTCATTTTTAGTTGAATATTTTTACTATTTTTATACTATTATACTATACTATTATTAAAATTTATTCCTTTATAAGTTTGTTAATACACCAATTGGTTAAATAGATATTTGAACTGCACTTTTATTAATTTTGGAACTTATATTCTATAACTTTTATAATAAAACTCGAAAATAAGAGTTTTGTCGTACCTTTTTCTTCATTTTGTAACTATAATAGTTAAGGACCTTCATATGGGTATGTTTTAAATTTTAACATGACTTTAATGAAATATTTACCATGAGTGTGTATTTGTGGAGTCATTTCGATTGCAACTTACTGGCAGCAAGCTACTCAACACAGGGTATCTAAAAGTCGCGCTCTCTGCACGTTAACAGTCTTGACGATATTGTAAAGGTTTCTTTTTTATATTTTTCTATTTATTTGGCGTGTTGGCTACTACTTTTGCCACTACTTTAACCGCATAAGCGAATGTGTGTGTCTGAGGGTGCAGGTGTGTGTGTGTGTGTGAGGTGGTGTGAATGTGTAACTGTTGTCCATAGAACGTGCCGTGCGTTGCCAGTTACCGTTACAGTTAGCGCTGCTGCCGTTGGACATGGCTGCTTTTTTCTTCTATTTTTTCTCTCTTTCTCTTTCATTTTGCCTTGCTTCTTGTTATTGCAATTGTTGTAGTTGCTGTTGTAGTTGTTGTTGTTGTTGTTGCAGTTTTGTTTTGGCTGTTTTTTTTTTGTTGCCGCCTGACACAAGCAGCTTCTCCTCCCCCTTGGCCAACACCCAACACTCTCTTTCTTTTTTGCCGCACACATTCAGTTGTAACTGGCATTTTACACATTTACAAGTTGCCACTTTATATTGCATAATATTACCACGTACATGTGCCACCTTGCCACCTTAACTTTTTACGAGTCTGTCCTGAGTGGATGTGTGTGTGTGTTTGTGTGTGCCTGTGCCTGTGTGTGTGTGTAAAGTAATTCAATAATTACGCTCTTGACATCATATTCGTATTACTTTTTCTCTCATCCGTGTGCGTGCGTGCCTCTACTTTCTGTCTATGTGTGTCTCTCTGTGTGTGTGTATGTGTGTGTGTGTTTGTCTTGTCGAGTGATTTCGGCTAAAAAAAAGCCAACAGTTACTGCTTAAGCATTAACCCAAGAAATGCTTAGTTATTTAACAACGTCTACATCCGATCGTTAATAGGTTCAAATAGTTGGAAAAGGTTCAGGACAAAGCTATACTCTGGAATTTATCCTCAGAATTCAATTTTAAGTTTAATATTATATGAATTTTGGTGTTTTTCATGTTGCTGTAACTTATTTCGCTCACGTTGTTTTATTTAGTTACAATTTTCAGTCATTAGTCCCTGATTTAAACAGTTGTTTTCAACTAATTTGCAAAGGAGTGTTTTCGAAAAATAGTATTTTTGAAAGCTACCTATTTTTATATACCGAATCGATTTAGAGTTAAACTAATTGTAAATGCATTCCGCTTGGTAATCGGTTAAAATTTGAAAAAGCTATAAAAGTTTGAGGTTTGGCGACAAGTTTCTGTCGCTTTTGGCAAGATTTTATTAAACAAAAATAAAGCTGTGTTGTTTTACATTAATTTGGGATCCAGGAATTGATTTACAATTTCTTTTAAGAATTTTTTTAATTCAGAAAATTTTAAAGGGTCTTCCTTAAACGTATTTTCGAAAATTAACAATTTTTAAATGTAGAATTATACTCAGATTCAATATAAATTTAATAATAAATTTTATAAGTTTAAAAACTGCAAGTCCTTGGGACTGGCAACTTTAGAAGTCAAATCATATGAATTTTCTCAGCCAAAAATTGACAGAGTTATTGATTGAAATTGTAAGAGTTTTGAATGATTGGAGTGGTTGCTGCTGCACCACACTTTGGGTAATTAGATAATCGAATGAAATTATCCAATAATCTGATATTTAAATTGGATTATAGGCTGAAGGTCATAGCTCTCTTGTCACCCTCTCTCTGTCTCTTTCTATCTATGTCTCTTTCTAACTTCTTGTTAGTTAGATAAACTGGCAATTTGTGCTGGTGGTTTGGTGGTTGGTGCTGGCAACAAAATTCGCATCCACGATGTGGCCATAAATACGACCAACAAATTTTCAATTACTTGTTTGGGATAATATTTTCGGAAAATGCAATTTGTCCAACTAACTTTATTCATTCATTTCGGACTGAAGTTGCTGCAAAAACACACACACACACAGAGAGAGAGAGAGAGAGAGAGAGAGTGACACACACATACACTGACACTTGTTCTAAGCAAACAGCAGCAATAAATGCGCTTTCAGCTCCTATTTTCATGTGTGTGTGTGTGGGTGTTTGTGTGTGGGTATGTATGTGTGTGAGTGTTTGCTTGTTTTTGTAGAGTCGTGTTCCAAAAAACAAAACTTTTGCATTGGACGTTAAGGTAAGGAATTAAGTGCCTAATTGACTGACCTTAAAGTTATCCTGCAGTTAAGTCAACTTTCATTTGGATAACTTAACTAACTATTCATGTATATACATATATGTTCGATAAAATTAAAACTCGAATCTGTATCCTTTGTAGTATTAATTTTTATGCTATTTAATAGATCCGACTGCATCTTAAGCTTAAATGATTTATCTTTTGTTTGTCTTTTAGATTTAGTTAGTGGATGAGGCCTCCTGCTTTAACTTTTATAGGGTATAACAAACACTCTCTCTTTCTATCCCGCTCTCTCCGAGACACACACACTCACACAAACACATTTCTATATATATGTATATATCGCGATAATGGCGTCGGATGTTGTTTGTCGTTCTTTAAGCTATTCGCCTGTGTCTCCGCATGAGAGTGTGTTTGTGTGTGTGGGTGTGTGTGGGTGTGGATGGTGCAATGTGGTGCAGTGTGGCACAGTGGTTTATGCACCTCAACTGTGTGTTGTCGTTGTCCTCATCATCCTCATCGCATGTTCTCTTTGACGCTTTGCACGTGTTTTTCCCCTGGCTAAAATTGTAAAAGTTTTGTCGGATTTTTTTCCCTGTTTTTTTTTCCTCTATTTTTTCTGTTTTTTGTTTTTTTTTATCCCCCGCCGACCTTTGGGCGCTGCTTTCGGTGCCGTCGCGTCTAATTTCGGTTTTAAATACATGGTCATAGTTGATTTCGCTGGCAAAAGTTGCAGATTGCACTTTTTGGCTGCTTGGTTGCCTAGTTGGTTGTTGGTTGTTGGTTGGTTGCCTCTGTTAACTGCCTTGAATAATGTATGCAATTTTGTTGCTCCCAACTCCCAACTAACTATGTAACCGAGACGCCAGATGTGTCCTTTTAAATTGGGTGAGACCTACGGATCATCTCGGTTTATTTTTTTTTTACACATACAACGAATGTTTCCCATGATTATTGATGAGTTTACATGCAACTCTTTAGATGGAAACGTAATGGAAGACTTGTTTATTCGTGCATTTAAACAAACCTCTTCAACATTTTTTTTTTGAAAATGATCTTAAGTATAAAATTGCTCCAAAGATTCAAAAATCCTTCTGCAGTACTTTCCACTAAGTTTTCTATAATTAATAAAGATATTTTATTATTAATTACATCCCAATTTGGTGTTGAACTTAATTTAGCAACATTTTTATATCCATATCTGATAGATTTTTGCATTCAGTAAACAAGGGAAAGGTTTAGATACTCCAATTTTTATCACTACTATTTTTACGACAATTTCCATTATTTCTTTTAGACATTTATGTATTAAATTATTTATTTATATAACAAGTACATGTTATAAATGTCATATAACAAAGCTAACTGCTTTCATTAACAAATTCCATAATTAAAAAGCAGAGTTTAAAAAAATTTGTTGATTTATTCATACAAAGAATATATAGTATATTAAAACTAAGAACAGTTTGACACAATTTCGCTTACAAACTACAAAAGTTCTCGTGAAAAATAATAGAAGTTAAACACAAAAAAAAAATAAAAAAAACAACAAAGAAGAGGAGCTCATTATTGCATCATCATGACATGTACATGTGCAGGAAATTAATGGGAGTCGAGCAGAAAAAACAAGTGAAAGAACGCAAAAAGAAAAAAGAACACAAAAGAGTGTGTGGAAAGTGGGGGGGGGGGGGGGGGGGAGAAAGTAGGCAGCATTTTCAAAAGAGGGAGAAGTAGGGATAAGAGAGAGAGAGATAGATAGACGTTCCTCTACTTGCTAGTGGCATCATCTTCTCCTTCGGTCGCCTCGCTGTTGGGACCCGAGAAGATGTAGTTGTCGCGTCCCGAAATTCCAGTACCGCCGGCATCTCCTAGCCACGGGTAGACATTGGGACACTCGCGACAGGTCTCCATGTACCGAGTGTCTGTCAAATTCTGTTCGGGTATCTTGAAGGGCAAGGCACACGTCTGCCAAATGTTGCAGGGTTTCGGTGCCACAGCGATATTCTTGTCGCATTTCCACGATTCGATCTGGTTAACATCACGCAGCTCCTTGGGATCAGTCATGTATTGCAACATCTGGGTGACGGTCAGGATGTAGACGTCGGGTCTTGATGAAAGAAACGAAAGAAATATTTATTAGATTAGAAAATTCAAAAAGTTGGTTCGATTTTTCATCAATTAATATAAATTAGATTAGAAAATTCAAAAAGTTGGTTCGATTTTTCATTAATTAATATAAAATAGATTAGAAAATTCAAAAAGTTGGTTCGATTTTTCAATTGAAATCGAAATTAAGTTAATATTATTTAAGTCAGATACTTTTAAGCCAATATCTAGCATTTTTGAAGCCAAATTTAGCCTTTATTTGAAGATGAATTTTAGTTGAATTTAAGATAAATTTGACATGAATTTTAGCTAAGCTTTACATGAAGTTTTTCAAATCAAATCGGAATCAAGTTAAGAAATATAATACATTTTTTTAAGCCAATATCTAGCCTTTTTTGAAGCCAAATTTAGCCAAATTTGAAGATGAATTTTAGTTGAATTTAAAATAAAATTGACATGAACTTTAGCTAAACTTTATATGAAGTTTAGATGATGATAATATATTGTGTAGATCCAAATAAATTTGTGTGAAATTCAACAGTAAATGGCAATGCTTTAATAACAATTAAAAATTGGTTTAACTTAGGATCGTCTATATATGTATGTATGTATGTACATTCACATATGCATAGTTTCCCAATGTTCGCTCACAGGTGTCTGACGAAATAAAAGTAACAGCAAGAAGACGAACAATAAGAGCAACCATTGCGAAAGCAAGTTAATGCTAAAGAAAACTTTACGCCATTCTTCTTCCCCTCTCTCTTACTCTCTCTCTCTCTCTCTCTTTCTCTTTCTCTGTCTCTGTCTTTCGCTCTATTGTGGCGCGTAGTCCACCAGGCATTTCATCATCATGGCACGCATTTTCAAGCATCTCATGCAAAGAGTGAAAACACCTCTCCACTGGCTACAGCTCCTGTTTCCGTTGTCTTTCCCTGCTGCTGCTGCTGCTCATGTTTCTACTCCTGTTTCTGCTCCTATTTCAGCAGTAGCTTGAGCGTCATCTCCTCCAACTCAAACTCGGAGCGCCGACACTAACTCAATGTTGAAAGTCATTCACACTAATTAAAAACTTCGTACAATTGTGCGAGAAATAGTTTTGCAGCTGCTGCTATTCAGTTTAGCTTTAGCTCAGTCCCCTCCCCTCCCCTTCCCTCCCCCCATGCCATTGCCTTTGCCACAAACTCTTCAGCGCTTTTGGCACTTGCCACACCTCACACACACACGCACACACCTTTCACACACACCCACGCATTGATGGTCCGAGTGTGACGATCATAATGGCTGGCAACTGCATACGACAAACTTCTATCTTAGTTCAACAACATGCAAATGAGATATTGAGTGAGTTTAGATAAAGATACAGACAGGTGGGACAGGCAGGTAGGTAGAAAGGGAAAGAGGCAAATTTAGCTAGTGCGCAGAGGGCAGAGTTCGATTTTAATGACTAGTCCATCATTAGTTTAGAAAATAGTTAGCAACTTTAGCAACTTTAACTCACTTCCAAAGTGTTTTTCAACACAAAAATTCACAAATATTTCTAACAACAAGTTCTAGTTGTTGATTAACACTAATTGCTTGTATTAAATTCAGTAGATAATACAGATATTTTAATTAATTTGAATGTTCATTTAAAAGACTTATAAACTATTAAGTCATATGATAATTATCAAATTAATTAATAGTAATTTTAATTATTGATACAAGTTTCAATTTTTGCTATAGTCAGATTGAATTTTCTGAGAGTTCAGAGTTCAGTTCAGATATTATCTAGCTAAGCGGATATTTTGCCAAAGTTTATGATTATTTTGTATACTTTTTATCTGTACATTATCCTTTCTTTTACCCTTTCTTTATCACTTTATTATTATTGAAGTTCAAATTAACGATTGTACCTGAAAAGTTTCGCTTTCTTTGAGTTTCTCTCGTTGTTTCTTTCTTTCACTTTTTCATCATATTTTTCTCATTTGCCCTTTTTCTGTGTCAGCTCTTTAAAAAAAATGTCTAATGAGCACTTTTTCATTATTTTAATCTGAGAATTTAAAGTGTGCTTTATGTGTATAGAGACTAATACTTTAATTTAAATGCTTGTTGGTGGCATATTTGTGTTCTTAGGAAGGGGCATGCCACCTAAGTGCAGCTCAATAGGGTCGGTTAATGATGAGAGAGCTTGTATGCTCGTATGTATTTTGATTTCATTAAAAATTATATACAAAATAATGCCGCCATAAAATGAGAGAATTCTGCTCTGTTGCACGGTTTTGTGATGGGTCAGTGGTTGTATGCCGCATGCCACTGGCCACATCATTTGCTATATGAGTATGGTACTATATATGGTATGGTATAGCCACCCAGTGCCATTCCGGTTCCAGATACCCAGATGAATGTAATGGGCGTTGCTGACAAAGTGCGATGCTATCAGCATAACTTCATTACGGAAGTTTTGTTGCCCCGCCATGGTGCACACTCTGGTGGCACTTTGATTCCACCTCGAACCACTCGTTATGTGTGTGTGTATCAGTGTGTGTGTGTGTGTGTGTGTGTGTGTGTGTGTCGTCTCCCTCATGTTGTTTTTGTGCGTTTTAACATGGCTTTTAGTTAGCCATGGCCCTACGCTTTGGACCCGCTACTCATTTTCTTTTAGCCACTCTCCTGACTCTGACTCTGGCTTTTGCCTGTCCGAGAGCTTCATCTGCCTGCGCAGATATTTTTCAAAATGAAAGTTTAACAAAATTAAACTTTTCTCATTAAAACGTGCGATTTTCCCTGCCCCCAACCCATCCCTCCCCATCACTCCCCATCCATCAGCAACCTGCGCCCTTCGCTGCTGAGCGAAGAGTTTTCTGCTGCTCCTCTTTTCTTTTTTGTCTTGTTTTTTTTTACATATTTTTTTCTTCTTTTTATATTATTTTTTTTTTTTTATTTTTTTTTTACATTTTTTTTGTTAAATGCTGACCACAGCGTCGCCATTGTTGGGGCCATTGGCTGAGATTCGGGATACCGTCGAGAGTTGTGCATATGGTTGAGTGACTGCCAGAGCAACTGGCAGACTGGTTGGTATCAACCTGTTCCAGACACAGACACGCGACGACCAGTGGCCGTGTCGAGAGCCATCAGTGTTGCCTCCATTGGGAGCATCATTGAGATTTGGATTGGTAGTGGGCAGTAGTGGGCAGTAGTGGGTAGTGGGGATGGAGTCCGGGGGCAGGTTGCAACATATGCCGCTTGTTCAAGCAATTTTTATAGCAATTGCCAATTTTGTTGTTGCTGTCGAAGCCGTTGCTACTTTTGCGCTTTTGCGTTTTTCATCCACTTCTCCCCTCTCCCTCTCTCTGTCTCTCTCTCTCTCTTTCTGTTTTTCCCTATTTTTTTTCTCTTGTCTTGTCTTTTTTCTTTTTTTTTTTTTTTGCTTTCTTTTAATTGAATATAAAACTTGCCAGTGGCAATCGGAAGCGCACTGCAGGAAACGCCAGCTGTCCATGTGTGTGTGTGTGTGTGTGTGTGTGTGTGTGTGAGGGAGACAGTTGATGTGTGCGTCTGTGCGTGTGTGTGTGTGTGTTGAGCCTGCTGCCAAAGTTGGCTTTCAATTAAGAAAACACCAACAACAAAAAGCCAAAGCATAGAAATACATTTATGGAAAAATTGAGAGCCTCCGAACTCAGCTTCAGCTTCAGCTTCAGATACGTACATACTAACATGAAATTGAGCCTAGAAATTGTCGACAAATACAAAATCCACACAATTGTTATTGTTCTCGTTGACCTTAAAGCTATATAAAGTATCCGTATCATCAAGAAACTGTTACAAACTAAAGCTGTTTGAATCGTTTGTTAGGCCTTCTTTTCATTTAAATTAATATAGCATACTTTTGTGGGCAATATGTGTTATTAAATGTTGAAGCTATCCGAAGAGTATTATTAGGCTTAGATTTTTTTAATATTTTATGTACTAAAAACAACTTCTTGGGGCCACATTTAAATAGTTTAAATAGTAAATTGAATATCTTCTTAAGTCAACCCGAGTTTAAGTTTTACTTACAATTCAAGAGCCCAGTCCAGGAACTTGTGGAGACCATTCTCGAGGGGTTTGGTTTGGAACCAATTGGTATGGAAGGGCATCATGTAGGGTGCCTTATTCTGTTCGTAGTAACGCGAAAAGTCCTCCTGCAGCCACTCGAACACCTCATTCTCATCCAAATTGTGGAGCACACACTGATCCATATAGGGACAGTGACCACCCTCAAAGCCTTCGACATAATGTGTATTCAAAGGAACTTCCCAAACACCTGGGAATGTGCGAGATGGACAAGTGCCACTCTTGCATTCGTGCGAGATCTTGAAGTCCAGTGTATATGGCCAGACAGGGACGGGAACTGGAGGCACAGTAATGGAACTATCATAGATGTAACCAAAGTCTTCCAGAACCTAAAGAAAATGAATCAAATAAAAACAAAAATAAATGATAATCTAATGTAATTGTAATGTAATCTCGAAAATATAATCATGCGTTTGACAACAATAAGGTTGCTTTGAATAGATGTAAGGCTCTTGAAGCTGCTTTTGTGATGCTTTTGATATTATAATGCGGCACTTAAAGTTTATCTTGATTATTTGCAGCATTTGTTGGTGTTAACAGGCAACTTAATCCAACATTCCAGCAACAAGGCTCATTATCCATTCATCATCACTTTATTGCCAAGCTCAATGCAACAGATACAGCAACACCAACACCAACACAAACACATACCTACACACTCGGAAGGTACACATACTACAATATATTACATGTTATTTAACACGCCTTTACACACACACACACACACACAGTCAGTTTGGTTGTCAGAGACATTTTTAGCCCATTATGTGTGTAAAATGATCTGATATTGATATGATTTTAAATACGAGTACAAACCCTAACGAGATGATGATAATGATGATACTGACAATGATGATGATGATGATGATGAGGACAATGATTATTCGGGGTACTTTGATTGAGGAGTGTGGTGGAATGGCAAATGGAGGCTGTGCTCTCGTTTAACAGTGCACTTCAATCGTTGTATTGTAATCGAATGTGTTATGACATTGATGTCTTGTCATGTCAAGTAGACAGCCGCGTGTGTGTGTGTGGGTGTGTGTGTCTATGTGTGTGTGAAAAGTGCTAAAATTTTCCGCTGATTTTCTTTGATTTTGATTTAAAGCAAAGTTCCCTTGAATCTGTCATTAAAATATTATTAACATACATTCTTGTCTTGGGCTAACACATTCCACTAAAGTATAAAGATACAAGTTTTCCAATAAAATATTAATCTTTTTTGAATCACAGAACTTACATGGTACCAAGAAGTTGCAATAGAAGACTTTTCTTTAACAATTTCTTAACTATTTATTTTTAATAAGACAGTTTGGAACCGATCTACAATAACATCAATTACTTATGGTTTCCACAAATTGTTTTCTATTTGGGGGCAATTTTTTACAACAAAATTAAATAGTTTCCGATATATCATTAAGTTTAGACTTGTACAAATGATTTTGAAGGACAGGCGAATCAAATTTAAGGGCAATTTATAAGTGGAAATTTCCGTCACAAAGTAACACATTATTTACTTCATACTTTTCTGCTCCAATTTCGATTTCTTTAAATTCTGTAGAGCTTTTCACCGTTGAGAACAATTTTAAAGCAAAGTGTACACTTAATGCTAATTGAATTCTATCTACTTCAGCCTTATCATCCTTTTCTGCTTCATCCTCGTATTTTTTTCTCTCTACTTTCTTATGTGTATCTTTGTTTAAATGGTCTCTTGGTCAATTGCTAGAAACGGTACGGTTGATAATTGCCAATCAATTATGTGTTCACTTGTGTGTGCGTGTGTGTTGTGACTGTGGCAGTGACTGTAGCTGTAGCTGTGACTGTGGAACGTGCATTTTATTTGTGCTGCTGTGTCTGAGTCTGTTCCTGTGCCTTGTGATGCCACGCCCCACTTGTCAGCAGCACGCCTATCAAGTCTTTCAACTATGTGCAATTGTGTGTGCTTGTGTATAAAATGGGCAAGAAGAGAGGAAGAGCAAAAAAAGGGGGGAGTATAGAGGGGAATAAGGGAACTCACCTTGTATTGGGTATTGCGTCCTGGCTTCAAGAATGGAGCACGCATGCCAACCACATCGTTCACGGACACATTCGCAAAGTGACGCAGAATTTCACGCATGCCAATCATTTCGCCAACCCACTCCTCGTAGCCCTTATCCTGGAGTCCCAGTTGCTGTGAAATGCTTTCGGTTGCAATCTCGTGTCCGGCATATCCCAGATGCTGGATCTGTTGATAGTTGCTGCAAAAACAAACAGACAACAGAAATTGTGAACAACAATTAAGTGTAGTCCCAGCTTGTATGTGTGTTTACATATTTGTGCGTGTGTGTGTGTCAAACAATTAAATCAAATACGGACCATAAAGAGAGAGAGAGAGTACTTAATAAACGGCCATAGGTCGAATGAATCAACAAATGCTCAGATCAATGACAATGACACTGCTGCCTGCAATCAATATGAATCAAATTTTTCATATTCAATTCAATTCAATTCAATTCATCAACATCATATTTTTCATTTGGCTCACATTAAAAGGGATTATTTTTCTTCTCCTTCTTCTTCTTCTGGATTTTCAGTTGCTCTACCGTACCTTAATAAAAAGCAGCTTACAACAAAAAATCAAACAATGGAAAATGCATATGAAATGCTATCGCCCCGAGGCTCTCATATGAACTGAACAGCAAAAAGTAGCAACCATTGCACATATATTATAACTAAATAAGTACATATACATACATACATATACATTTGTGTAAGTAAAATATTAAAGTTTTTGGTACTTTTTATATCCCTTGGGTAATAAAGGCCATAACAAAGTTGTGCAAATGCATTCAAATGATATACGAAGCAGACATTTGCGACAAGCCGAAGAATTGCGCTCAAAATTATATTGTGCTTACTTTTGTAAAAGGTTTTCTTTCACCTCAATTTTATTAATACTTGAAGTACATAAAGTTAGTTTAAAGATACATTAGTTAGAAGGAGCTCATTAATACAGAATGTAGAAGAGATCTAACTATTAGAAACAAATGCTAGAAATACGAAAGTGAAGTCTGGAATTTCATGAAGAAACTATCTAATATAGAAATAACAAACATTTGTACTTTTAGCTTATTTTATTTATCATAAAATTAAGCTTCTATTTAAGGTATGCTAAAGTCGAGCGGACTCGTTTTACTATTTACTTTGGTCAATCGGAAATACGTGAATTTTACAACAATGCTAATAAAAATTTTGATGAATAAAACTCAAAGACATACAAATGCAAACATAGATCAAATCAAACCAAATAAGGAACAGAGAGAAGGGGAAGAAAAACGGGGAAAAAAATGAAGAGGGAGAGAAAATTTTGCAGAAACTTTGTGAAATTTAAAACTCTCTCTCTCTCTGTGACTGACATGGCAGGCACACACTTCAGCTTTTGCCAATTAGAAGTACATTTACAGCTCTACAACTATTTACAAAGCGCTGAAAGCAACAGCTGAACAGCAGCAAAAAAAAAGAAAGAAAGAAGAGAATATGTAAGAGCAAAAGAGAAGAGAAATCATCTTTGGCAGCTCACACTAAATACGCAATAGAAAAGGAGAAGAGAAATCTTTGAATTTTTAGATGCTCACACTGAATGACATATACGTATACGTTATATATCAAATTGATACGTATACGTTAAGATATGGAAATTATACAGGAATGGTTCACAAAGCTCTAGATCTTTTGCCGACAATTGCTTTTGTAGACGACAGCTCCAAATGTTTATTTATATTAATTATTTAAAATAAAAGCAATAATTTTTTTGATTTTATTTTAAGGTTTGAATAATTTTGTTCACATTTGAAAACAAGGGTTGCTTGTTTGAGGACCCCGAAAATTGCTTTTCAGTTGTTTTTGGTTTGCTAGAGCTTTGTGGAACACTTCTGATAATAAAATATGGGAACGTTTCAAATAAAGTATTAATTTTTTAGTATTTTTTTATTTTTTTACAAGTATTAGGTAAATTGAGGTAAGCACGTCAATGGAAACCGTTCGACTTGGAAATGATGCGAAATTGAGCTGTTAGGGGAATTGGAAAAGGCATTGAGAATAAAACTAATAAATAGCATTCAAAGCAACAATTTTGAGCAATGTTAAGCAAATCATAAGCTTAGTAATGTGCCCGTTAGCTGTGTGCAACAAAAGGCCATTCCCACAGTTGCAACATGTTGTAACTTACGCCCTAAAGTATGCAGCGTTAAAATCGCCAGTTATGCAAAGTACAAGCAACAAACATAATTGCTCATGTTGTGTGTGTGTGTGTGCGAGTGTGTGTGTGTGTGTGTGAATGAAATAAATTTCTTAATGAAGGGTAGGGTTGGTGGGGGGGGGGTGGTAAGCAAGAGCTTTTACTTGTGTACAAATAGTTTTTGAAAAAGCGCAAAAAAAGAAACAAAAATTTCACAAAAATGGAAATAAAATTATGAATGTTTTTTGTCTGTTGGCTTTTGTTAGCTTGTTTCGTATGTAGCTAAAAAACAAATAACAAATAGCATAAAGCGTATACAACTCTACGTACAAATACATATGTGCATATACATATATGCATGTATGTGTGTATGTGTGTGTGTATGTATATAAAAAAAAAAATTGCATGTATATTTATTAAATATTTCTGTCAGACGGCGAAGGCGGATGGATCTGCCTATGTGCGAATGAGTGTGTGTGTGTGAGTATCTGTGAGTGTGTGTGAGTGTGTGTGTGTGTGCTTTAGTTTTGGGCAAACAAACTGCGCAAATATTTCGCAATGAAATTACGCCCTAAAGTCAAAGTTTTGGCCTGCTGCAGTTACTCACAAACGAAAACGAAAACAAAACAACTACAACCAAAAAACAAAAAAAGAAATGGTAAAAAGGATCAAGTAAGCGAGCTGCAAAAAAGAAACCATGACTACCAGATACCCTCTATATATAAAATCAAGCTAAATATATTTATTTATAAATAATTGAAACCTTTTCAAAATTAAAATTAAAATAGGAAAGGAAAGATCTTCTGTAAAACAATTAAAATCGAATACAAGCTAATTAATTTAAAGTGTAAAAACATAAAGTTTAATTTTTAAAACAGGGTCTATATCAATTTTATAATTGACAATGAAAAAATAGTATGATAAATTCAAAATAAGCTGCTTGATAGTATAGAAAGAAGACGCTGACTTAAATAGTCTAAAAGCAAGTGAAATCAACAGCATTTCAATAGGCTATAAATACCCTGCACTGTACAGTTGATGCCTACAGGGTATACAAATTAAAAAAAATTTTTTTTCAAAATAAACGCAAAGTAAAAATAATGAATGCGATGCTGACGCACTTTAGCCTATAGAATGACGTACCCAAGGAGGCGACACGCCCCTACCACACACACACACTTACACACACACACACCCACACACAGAGACTCTTGCGTACACATACAGATGCATGGATGCATGTGCAGAGACTTTCACAATGGCGGGGCACAAACTATCTGACATCGTCAAAAAGTTCATGCAAAAATGTGGAAATGTGAAAAGTTGTTGAAAAGCAAAGGCTGAGAACACACACCCACCCACACACACACCAACACACACACCCACACACACACACGCACACACTTGACTTGGGTGTGTTTGTGTGTGAGGTAGATTTATTGCATGACATTTCAATTGTTAGACAAACAGCTGGACGAGAACTGAACCGGGCTATAACTACAACCAGAAGCAGCAGCAGCAGCAGCAGCAGCACTTGTAGCCAAGGCCGAAAGACGTTGGGGCCAAAAACAAAAGCAATAGCAAAAACAAACGACAAGCGACAACCGACAACAACCGACAACAACCGGCAACAACAACTGTGGCAATGCGTTAGGCGTGGCCATGTGGGCGTGTGGGCGTGGCAAGGGGGAAGGTAGTAGGTGTAGACCAAAAAGCTGGGGCACAAAATGTCAGCAGCAATTAACACGGCGAGCGAACCATACACATGGCCAAAGCAAGTGCTCAAAATAACTGACAAAACATGACGAAAGACAGAGAAATTCACTGAGACAAACACACACACACACACACACGCACATACATGGTGACATTTGATGTATTTCCTTTTGGCCTTGTCGCGAGTGTCAAGAGACAAATGCAGTTCTCTTACATCTATTCCTTTTGCTATTGTCCTCCTCTGTTTATGACAACACTCATACGCAACGTTACACCGGACAAATGTCACGCTCATTGTGGTGATGTGTTTTTTCTTCCTCTTACCACTTGGCCATTTCTAAAGGTTTTTATATCTATCAATTTTAGTAGAGTTTTTTCTTGTCTACTTTTCTTAAAATTTGAACGCACTTTTCTTTAATAGTCCATGCAAACAGCAAACACAAACATCTGCAATCTACATCTACTCGATTTATGTATGTGAGTGTGTGTGTGTGTGTGTTGAGTGGTTTGGCCTCTGCTCTGCTGCAACTGCTAACAAGTTCAATTTGCATTTAAAAAGGGAGAAACACATGTAATCTCAACGATTAGAAATTGTTAGCATTGAAGAGCACACACTTACACACTTACACACTTACACACTCACACACACACGCACACAATTGTCAGGGACTCACATACACACGCACACACTGTAAAAAAAACATGCATATAGTGAATAAATGAATAACGCATGTGGCCTAAAAAATTCTTGGACAACCACCAGCTGCTTGAGGGCCAAGCGAAAAGTCTTTCAAAACTTCAAATCAACTAAGAATATTTGGTCTAAGTAAAGTTTTCCTTTTGGCTGAATTAACTTTAATTAGTTGTAGTTAGTTTGTATTAAAATGGAGTCAAGAAAATCAAAATAAGTGCTATAGAAATCAACTCAATCTTAAAGCTTTGAGCAAGTCTCCTTAAAGCTGCAATAAAGTAGTTTTGGTTTTAGCTTACAGCTCAGCTAATGTTATCAACAGCTTCCGCAAACCGCAGAAAATTTTGCAAAAGCACATTAAAGCTCAGTTTAGCATTCAATTTAAGCTATAAGCTTGATTTACTGGTTAGAAATGATTTGCCTTAGGCACTAGAGTGCTGAAACAAAAGCTTTTTAAGCAAACTCCGTATAACTTTTACATAAAGCTGTAGAAATATGAATTTAAAAAGCACTTGCAAGCTGTTGTTGATTTTATATTAGAGTAAATGCTTTACTTTGTCATATTAAGTTGGATTTTCTCTGGAGAATCTTTTTCACAATGGCAACTTCATCAACAACCCACGCAGTTTACATTCTCGCTCTCTATCTACTTTTCCTTTTGCTTGTTGCTATTTCACTTACACACTCACACACTCACCCACATACGCACACACACTTTACAGATATATTTTTGTTCAATTTGTTCCTGGCTGTTGCCAGTTTACTGAGAACGTTTCGGGCTTTTGGCCCCAAAAAGTGTGCAATGACCGCATGCAGCAATTTCTTTTAATGTGCTTTTAAAAGCCAAATCTACAGGTTCCTTGTTGTTGTTCTTCTTACTGCTACTGTCTCTCTCTCTCTCTCTCTGTCGTAGTATCTGCTCTTTTCGACTCAAGGCTCAACGCATTGAACACTGCACATACATTTTTCGTAGCAATGAGCTTTTGTTTTTATTATGCCTTGCTCCAAAAACTAACTTAATTTGCATGCAGCGTATTGTGCGTGTGTTAAAGTGTGTGTCGATATGTTTGTTTGTGTGTGTGTGTGTGTGTGTGTATGTGGTATGACCGTGCCTAACGAGCTGGCTTGACTTCGAGCAGGCATAAAAACTAGAAAAACGCCCTCCGAACAAACAAGCAGCAAAAACTCAAGTCTCGTTTTCAATAAAGCTCTTCGACAGCGATGCAGACTCATAAAGAAAATTGCTAAAGAAACAACCGAAACCAAGTGAAAAGAAGAAAGAGAAAGGGAAGAAGGAAAGAGCAAGGAAAAATACAACTAGTACATAGTGAGAGCAACTTTAAGAGACTCTGTACTTAGTGTAATAATTACAATAAATCGAGATTATGATAGATGTTAAGTATGCCAAAATTCAACGCTTTTATCCAGATCAAATCGTGCTGATCATGAATACATATGCATATACTTAATGGAGTCTTTTACACTTAGTGAACCTTTTGAATTTTTGACAGTACAGTTTCGACCCTTTGTTTTATACGTTTTATGTACAGGGTCTAAAAAAGGAAAGTGCAGAATGCAAACTGGTTGTTCATATGGAAAAATTATGGCTGGCTTGTTCGTTGGCTCGTCTGGGCCATGATCATCGCTATTATCAACACCAGTTAAGCAATAACAACAACAACAACAATAAAAGAACAACAACAATAACAACGTTGAGTGTGGCAGACAGTCATACAGGGTAGCGGTAGTGATTACAACAACACTAATAAAAGAAGACAACTAAAAACAGAAAGCACACTTACACACAGCGAGTGTGAGAAACAAAGAGAGTGGGAAACTGGGCGTAGGACAGAGAGAGAGAGAGATAGAGAGAGGAAGGGGACAAGGCATGCTCTTGGTAAAAACAAGGTCTAGTGCAGGATGCTTACGTTAGTGGAGAGCGCTGCTTCTGGCCAACAACTCGTGTATGTGAGTATAGACAAACCAAGGGAAAAGCTATCAGCAGCAATAAACGACTTGCGAATACACTAACAATGTGAGAACAGGACAGAAATTGTAAGTATAAGTAATAAGAAACTGACTATTAAAAAAATTTACAGAAATCTATGAAGTTCGCTTTCTAAAGCTCTCCAAATCTATACTTAAAGCTAAGATTAATTCTGTGTTGAGCATTTTGAGGTACAGCAACAGTTTGATTAAAAAAAAGATTAGATAACTTACAAGCTGTTAACTAAAGGCTTTAAGCTCCAACTAATACTTTAAGCGAAAAGGATTAAGCTTTAAGCTTTGAATAATCCTGCCGAGCAGCGATGGATTTTATGGAAGTCACAAGCAAAAGCTGCTGAAAGCACAAGTTAAATGTTTATGGAAAACAAAAGCGTTGCAGATTAATTTGAAAAGCCAATATACTTTTGGGCCATGTTGTGGCTTGCAGGACACAATATACTTCACATTATATACATATATATCTTTATACACATACATACATAGATACATACTGACGTATCTTAAACTGAGGGAATGAGGCACCTGCAAGAGCTGTTAAAAGTGTCGTTGGGTTGTTGTCATAGTCATTGTCAACGTTGTCGTTATCTTTATTTCACATCAACGACATTGTCATCATCATTATCATCATCAGCATTATCATCAGCATTGTCATCAGGACGACGCGTCGGCTGCAGGCCAAAAGCAGATCCAAACTAGACTAGGACAGGACAAGGGACAGGGAGAGGGAGAGGGCAAGGCCTGGTCTGGTTTGGTCCTAGACCCATCATCATTGTCGACAACACAGCTATTGCAGCACCAACAACGAGAAGAACAAGAACTACAATTACTGCGGCAACAACAACAACAACAACAACAACAAGAACAATATCAATGCCTTCATCAACAATTTGCAGCAAGAAAAACACGAAAACGGCCAAAACAGGCAGCAGTTGAAAATGCTACACACAAAAACACTTCCACACACACACACACACACACAGACACATACCTGGTGTGGCACTCACACACATACATCTATACACACCTATTCACATATATCGAGCAGTGCTCAAATTTTCGAGCATTCGGATATTACGCCACAGATATTTGCAACAAAATTTTAGTACATTTCAAAAAGTTATGATGACAGTCGTGTGGAAGCTCTCAACTTGCCACATAATGTGTGGCATGTTAATGAATTAACGACAATTGAGTTGATTAATGCAGTACAGGTAATTTAATTTAGACAGCGAGTGAAAAAGAGAGATAGAAATGAGAGGGTTTGAAAAAGAACAGATATTGATTGATTTCTCGAATCTGTTTTTTAATCCCTTTTTTTTAGTCATTTACTATAATATAGGTAACTTCTGCTGTAAGACAGTGTTAATCAATATTAGCACGATCATATTTTCTGAGCTCTTTTTTATTATAAGTAGATCTCGAGTCAGTTATAACTCAACTGCCTTCAACAGACATTCCCATGAAATTATTGTTTATCTCTGTTTGAGCAATCAATTGTGAAGCTTATGCTCTGAGAATAATTAAATAACTATCATCTTAATCCGGCATGGATTGTTTCTAGACAAATTTATCAAGTAAAACAAATTACAACTGCTAAGTAAGCAGCTACATTTGAACAAGATTCAGTGAGGAGATTCCTTCGACTGTGCAAATTTCTGGAGAACTAATTTGACTATGCTAATTGCAGCACTTTCGGCACTACCGTTGACTCGAAAGTTGTGTGCAGAGGTGCATTACCAATTTGCAGAATGCAACAGCCATGAAAATGCACAAATTAAGTTAAGCGCTCTAACGTTGCGTATACGCAATGTGCGCTACCAAGAAAAATGAAAAGCAACGGTCAGCGCAAGATGTACTTAGAGGGAAAGGGGGGAGGCCGAAAAATAGTTTAAGCAAATTAAAGCAAAAATATGCACAAATGACAATGAAAAGTTATGCAGCGGCATTTACTTTATTCGTAGATGCAGCTTGACTTGCTTTACGACCAGCTGCCTCTTGATGGAAACTTAAAACTTGCAATGTGTGGCGGCCACTGTCGCACCATCTTTTCTTGTTCTGTTCCCCCTTATAGTACAAATTCCGCTAGCTAGCCAGCACAAAATGAAAGGGGAGACGAAGTGCGAAGTGCGAAGGGGCTTTTGCCTGGTAGACAGCTGCTCAAAAGTTGTTCGGGTCATTTAGAAAGTTTAAAGCTAAAACTGGCGGCTGTATTAGCATCAAGGATGCCAGCGAGCCTGTCGCTGACGTCTGCCACCGACGCGTCGGTCGCGGTGGCTCTTAGAAGTGGAAATCTGCCTAGCAGCTGCATAAAGTCAAGGTAGCGCGAAGGCATAAAAACGAGAGTTCTGATGGGCGCACACTGGTCCAAGGTGCATTGGAAAATACATGAATATTTACCTTTTTAATATTTGTATATCTATTTTTGCCAGAGTTTATAGAATGTCGGGAGTGTGGAAAATATCAATTAAATGTTATGAGAAATATCTAAAAAATCGCTTTTAATAGTTGTTTCGGATTTTCAGACTTTAAAAATACCATAAATGTCGCAAATAATTGTTTTTATGGATTTTTTTTAAATGTATTCAGCAAGAATAAAAATTAATATGGATTTGGATTATCTTTAAGTCCTTAATTTTTTAAATAAACGACTCCAAAGACTCTTATTTGTGGGAGAAAAAATGAAATTATGAAAGTCTTCTCGAATAACTAAGATTTTTCAAAACTGCTACTTAGATACATTAATTTTTATCCTACTACACTAAAAAATACACACTGAGCCTATAAAAAGTGCCTTTCAATCAGAAATATTTATATTTTGTATTTGTTATGTGATTTTTTATTTTTAAGAAATGATCTAAACTGAGCTTAATTGACATTCATTATTTAGAAATTTCCTTTTCTTGGGATAATAATTTGCCAAACTCAGACTATAGACTTTTACTCGATTGTTTATTTTTGTTTAGTAAATTTTTCAACACTGTGCTAATGCTAGCTGAGTGGCATCAGAAAGCTGGTGGAGGGAGGGAGGGGGCTGCCCCGTAGGCTTGTGGAGCTGTGAATCCGGGTCGACGCTGCCACATCGCTGGCCAGCCGCTGCTGAGCGATATTAACATCAAGCGTCAGGGACGTAGATGAAAATAAAAATGAACTTTTGTTAAGATGCCATGTAGCATGATGCTCTATTTGAAACTGTGTGTGTGTGGGTGTGGCTCTGTGTGTGTGTGTGTGTGTAACTGTGTGTGTTTGAGCGTAGGCAATAGCTACAAAAAGTTCTAAACAGGCAGCAGGCGCGTGTGTTGTGCCCGCAGCTACTTATGACAGCACAGGTAGAAACATAGAAACATAGCCAGGTGAGGGACAGTGGTAAGGGAGGGGGGGGGGCACACAAAATATGGCAAAGTTGTTTAGGCCAGGTTGGAGAGAGTGACTTGGATGTTAAACAGATTTTGGTTACGGTCATTGTTGTTGTTGTTGTTGTTGTTGTGTTGTGGCTACCTTTTAGTTGGTATGGAAATTTTGCAAATGTCAAGGTGTTGATTACGCGTACCAAAAGTTCACTACAGTTCAGTTCAGTTCAGTTCAGTTGTGTTTGATTGTGTCAAAAGGACGATTGGACGTCACATAATTGCCTTGGATTATTTGTGGATTATTAGGTCAATGAAATCTAATCTTGAGAGGTGACACAAATAACAATTGCCTGACAGCATTTGTGGTTAGCCAGAGAGGTCAGAGGTTAAGCTATGTGTCTTATGAGAGTTTATTTTGAGAGTCAAGTAATTAGCTAAATGTTATGTCTTAATTGCGAATCTGGCTAAAAGGAAATTGCAATTTTTCACCTGTATACACGTTTATACTTATTTTTAGGCTCGACGGCGGCTAATTGATTTTTTCCTTTCTTTAATTTTTTGCAATGCAATCAGCTGCATTGTTCTTTGCTTCTCGTCTTGGTTGCCTTGGAAAAGTTTTGCATTCTGCAAATTCGCTAAGCCAACGCGACTCAATTTCAATTTTGCAACCGGAAACCGGAAGTGGAAGTGAAAGAGGGAAGAGCAGAAGCAGCAGCAGAAACGTTTATGTGTAAGCGTCCAAAGAAGTCGCTCATGTTTATTCAGCGAATGCAGCCACTGTCTGACAGCACTTGGCACCCGCTCTGGCCACATCACATCTCAAGTTCCCCCTCCTCCTCTCTACCCTCTCTTTTGCTCCCATTCCATTTCGGGCTGGTGCTGCCAACTTGCGTCAAGATTTGCGGCTAGAGCGAGTTTTTAGTATATTGTTAACAAGTAAAATGAAAACGTAAATGTTTGAAAATTAGATTTTGCCCGAGTCGCTTTTGTTTAGACTTGCCCCAAGGAGAGAGGAGGACTTCATTCGGCCAGTATGTGTATGTGCTTCTGTATGTGTATATGTGTGTGTGTGTGTGTGTGTGTGTGCACTGAGGTGTTGCCTAGTTTCTGGCTTGTTAGTTAGTTAAAAAGTTTTTGCGTGCAATTAAAATGCTGCGCAAAAGTTTGCTTCTACATTGTTCTTAATTTTTTCTTGGTTTTTGCAGTTTGCCAAAGCCAAATACAAATGAACAGAATTGTCTCCAATGCGTGTGTGTATGTGTGAGTATGTGTGTGTTTGTGTGTGTGTGAGTATGTGTGCAGTCTGCAGTCACAAAGTGTACAAGTCCTGTGGCAATTGCCTGATTGTTTTCTTAGCCACAGCAGCATCGAATGGCAAGAAACTTTGTTATCAGCGACATTTTGGCGTACAAATAGTAAACATCTCGCATTTCTCAGTTCTCAGTTCTCAACTCTCACTCCTCAGTTCTCAGTTCTCAGTTCACAGTTCTCGTTTCACATTGTGAGTTATTTGTTTAATTGTTGGCATTAAGAACATTAAGCTCTTAAGAAACTTAATCCTAATTGCAATTGATGAGAATCTTTCAAGAACCTCAAGTATGGCTATAAGAAGTATTGACATATTTTAACTAATAATTATTAAGTTGATATAAATAACTTATATAGTTGAAGACCTGTTAAGTTACAGAATGTGTGTGTGCTATGTAAATAAGGGATAAACTCATTGGAATACAGGAAACGCTGCATTTGATTAACAATTAATTCGAATCATTGATACTATTGTAATATCTGAGCATTGTAGATCATAGATCTTTCCAGAAAAGGTAAATTTAAGTACCTTTTAAGTATAGTTTATTATTAGTTAAATGATTCCTGCAATAATTTTGTCGCTGGTCGACAAAAGCTTAAGGATTTCTATTGTTTGACCTAATTTTAGGGAACATATTTAATGCTTTTCGATTATTTTGGTTTATAAAAGCCGGAAACAGCTGAAAATCTAGGCTGTCAGTCATAAATAGTTTAACATAAATTCTTGCCAAGATTTCTTCTTCTGCTTCTTGGCATTGCACTCTCACAGGGGAGTAAGAGAGAGAGGGGGAGGGTGACAGAGAGGGATCGACGGAGCCTGTATTCAGACAAAACTAATTGCCTCAATGGCCGTAAACAAGAAAGCTGCTGCTGCTGCAAGAAAAAAAGTCGCTGCATACTTTGCGGCGCTGTAAATGGCAACTGAGCGGCAACTCTGCATGCCAAATCAAAATCATCATCAAGCAACCACAACTCTCTCGCCCCAAAGGAAATGGCAGCAACAACAACAACAGCAGCAACAGCAGCAGCAGCAACAAAAAAAGAAAATTCTTAACAAAATAAGCTGAAGAGTTGCGAAGCGCATTAAATCATTTCCGCACTAAAGAGCTCGACAGCAGGCGGCGGCTGTGGCAACTGCGGCGACTTCTTGTGGCAAGTTGTGCGAGTGCGACTGTTGCCGTTTACCACTATTTTGTTGCACAGCATAAAAATAAAGCTATGAGAAAAAAAACAAACAACTCAGCAATGTGCTGTGACAAAAGGAATTGACTGCAAGATACCCTGTAGACAGACTTTAGCCTAAAGAACATAATTTTATATTTTAGAAAAGTGTTTCTTGAAAAGATCCCTTGGAAATCGATCCCTTGAAAACTGCATATCACCACATTTTATACCATTTCTTTTTGCAACTTAACGCTTAAGAGATACTCTGTAAAAAAGCTGTCAAGAGTAATTTAACATTTCCCATATACATAAATGTAAAATTAACCATCCAAATTTCATTGTTAAACAAAGTAAAATGAAGCTGACTAAAGATACTTTTTATAATGTTCCACAGTTGCTTCTTTAGTCAATATGCCATTCGTGGTTTTGCTATCTACAGGGTATCAAAATGAATGAGAAGTGTGTCTCTTTTTCTTTCCCAGGCAGAAGCATTCAAATGATTTGCCCGAAAAAAGCAAAAGTGCATAAGTGTATATATGTGTACATACAAACGTATACTATTTTCACACACACACACACACTCACACACATACACATTAGTGCATTCATGTGTGTGCATGTGTAACATATTCAGGCAATTACTGCCATTCAGCGCATTTCAATTCAACTTCAAAACTGCCGCCATCGTTGCCGCTTCTTCTACTACTTTTTTCTACTTCTTCTTCTCCCATTTGCTTCCCCTTTCTCCTGTGGTACTTCTACCACTTCTTCAACTGCTATTGCTACTACTACCGCTGTGGCGAAAGTAGAAAAAAGCTTTTAAACTTCACTCAAGATTTTTGCTTTTCACGCTTGGTTCGCAAATTTTTTGACTGTTGCCGCTTACTTAGTTTTCCAACGTGCACTGTACTGTGGATACTGTGCAGTGATTTTCAACAAATCAAATATAATATATGTTTTCCATTAGTTAAATAATTTATCTCGAAATATGTGTAAAATTAAGAACACAATAAATTTTATTCTAAAACATAATTCAAACTTTTAGCTCTGGGATGTTGATTTTATTAAATTTAAATTTAGTTTCCGACTTTTATTATATACATATAATAATAATAATAAATCAATAAAATAAGTTATCTGTCTACTACTTGATAAGTCATGATAGTAACCAAAGATACTTTTAAAGTTTAAACGGTCACTCTACTATAATTTAATATATAGTGTATATATGTATATTGTATTAGATTTGTATGTTTATTAAAAAGTTAAAAAGGTCACTAAAATCCCACAAAATTATATTCTATTAGAAAAAAATAATGGCCGTCATAAAAAATGTGTAATTTTTATAATTTCCATTATTGGTATGATGTAAGAATTAAATAATTAAATTATTAAGAATTAATGGTCATCTTTGACCTGTTTCATATCTAGATACTTTTCTATTAATGACATTTACTCAAATTAAAATTTCTAACGTTCCTATATTATTGCTTGTAAATTTAGTAATATTTTTTTTTTCACTTTAATGGTCAATTTATAGTGTACGTAATACATATTTCTTCTATATATATTTGTTTACTTAAAATTTTTGTCTACAATTTGAGCAATTTGGTCCACAGAAGAACGTAATTTTTGGTCGATGTATGCTGTTGTGTCTTTATCTACAACTGCCGCTTCATATTATTCAGCAACTGCATCTGCATCTGCCTCTGCTTCTTGTTGGGACTTTACTTTGTTATGTATGTTGCCTGCTGTGTGTGTGTAGGAGTGTATATGTATGTGTGTGTGTGCCTTGTGATGTGGCGTTTTTATAAGTCTGTCAAAATGTAGTTCATATATTTTGGCGAAAATTCATTTTGCAGTTGACATAACTTTGTCAGCCCCAATTTATCAACAACAATTAGTGGAGCAGAGACCGACTGGCTAACTGACTAACTGACTAACGGACTGACTGACTAACTGACTGACTGACGTATGGCAAGTGCTTGGTTTTTTGGGGCGTGGCAAAGTGTGTGACAAGTATTTTGCACAACGCTGCACAAAACTTTACCCTGTGTGTTGAGATGTTGATAAAGACATTGCAGCAACATCAGCAACAGCTACAGCAACAGCAACAACAACTACATGACGTATGCGTAATATTATGAAGATAGCATATATGATTTAGCCAAAATGTTGTTTTGGCCACTGTTTTGAGGCCAAGTGTCAGTCAAACTGCTTGTAAGCTGGCTTATTTAATAGAAAAGCTCTAATAACATTATGAGTCTGTAGTTTACCTGTATTCATGGGACAAGAAGAACGTGCCACGAATGTTGCATCCATTGGGATTCTTGCGTTTGCCATTGAAGATCTTCTGATAATGATCGTAGTTGTTCAAATTGACAGCACCATCGAACGTAATCATAATTATTTGGGGTACCTAAAAGAAAAGTTAAGACAATTTATTAGACACAATCATTGAGAAATGTATGCTTTAAAGTTTTAATACTAGATGGATCAACTTTAAAATAGATAAATAAGTCTTAATAAAAAAAAATGAGAGAATAGATTAGAAACTGAATAATCACATAGACTAAGAAATCATTGTAAAATGTAAGTTTTAAAGTCTTTCTTCTAACTGGACCCACACTAAAATTTAACAATTAGTTTAACATATTAAATTGGCTTTAAAATTCTTATAATTAAAATATATAGTTCATAATTTTGTAATTTGTTATAGAAAATTAAAAATCGTACCTCTTTTGGATTGATTTTAGTCCGAAAAAACTGAATTGTTTTTGCTCTAACTAAGTTCTCCAACTAAGTAGTAACTAAGTTGACGATAGACTCTTAATTATATCATATGCATATTTGCCGTTTGCTCGTAATCTCTCTCTCTCTCTCTCTCTCTCTCTGCCTCTTTCTCGTGTGGGTGTGGGTGTGTGTTAGCCCAATTAGGGGACCGCTGACCTCAAATTCAGCCGGGCATGCGATGGCATTGGAAGCCACAGCAACTCTGCATCGACAGCAACAGCAGCAACAGTAGCAGCAGCAGCAGCGACAATTCTAATTGAAGGTTTTTAGCATTTTGCGTTTGTTTTTGCTGTCTGCGTTATGCCTGGCTGAGCTTTTGGCTTTGCCGTTTGCCGTTTGCCGCATGCCAACGCGGCGTATGCGCAACGCTTGTTGCAACTTGCAAATAGCAAATAGCAACTTGCAACTTGAGCATTAAACATAATTAGTGGGCATACAGGTTAACCAGGCTGTGTGATTTACACACATACATACATACATAAATACATATGTATATGATGCGACTAAACCAAATTAATTTCAAATAAAACTTAACTATCAATAACGTTAACAGCAACAACTGCAACACCAACAAGAACAACAACAGCAACATTCGCAACAGCAATAACTTTAACGAGTGCTAAAGCAAAGCAATTCCATTACAAAAATTGCCACCCCATTCACGCATACACCAAAAGCGAAAGAGAAACAGGGAGAGAGAAGAAGAGAGAGGGGAAGAGGGAGAGAGACCTCAGCAATCCCCCAAAGGGCAAATGCCAAACGGAGGGGGGATGGTTAAAGAGGAGGCAACGTTGAGTTTGGAGTGCCCAAGGGAGCTTGCAACACTTTAAGTGCAATTCCATAAATCAAAGACCGCTGCAAGTGCGAGACCAAAAGAAATGACGCGCCAATAAAAACAAGCAACATTCCAAATAATTTTGCAATCTATGCGAATATTTGACTACACTACACAAATTAATAATTAATAATAATAGTAATAATTTATTATGCAGAGATTTTCCTGAATTTTGATATTTTTCTCGCTCTTTCAAAGTTACTATAAGTAAATGATTTTCTCGATTAAAAAGAAACCTATATAATTATTATTTACAGACCCTGGTTATAAATATTACATAAGTAGATTTCCTTACTAAGGTATATAGATAGCTGCTAAAAGCAATTAATTATAATTAATAATTATTATGTATAATTTCAAACCATTGTCGTGGAATTTGTTCTTTGAAATATTGGATTAATGAGCATTATAATAAATGAGTGCTATAGTCATTACCAACTTGACTCTCCATATAAAAATCAATCTGATTATGACAACTGACTTAAAAGTATAATGTTAATGCATCTTCTTAGAAGCATATTTAGATTTATTTATGTCTGTTTGTTAAGTAAAGTGTTTTCTATTTTTTATCCATTTTAAAACTGAAACAATTAGCAATTAAATTAATTTAAAGTCAATAAATAAAAGCAGTTCTCTGACAAACACTTTAAAATAGTCATGTTGCCTGAATAGAGAAATTGTAATGAAATGAAAATCGAATGCGATCAGCATAAAGCAAGTATGTGAATGGCATTGGATAAATACTTAGTATAGCTGACGACGAGGTGGCAACTTGGTGAGGTGGCAACACCAAAATGCATTTTGCCTCTGAGCTCCACATAAAGCGGAGCGTCACGGGCTGCGGCACTTAACGCTCATTGTTGAACACATAAAAAGGATTATTGTACAAATTCAATATTAATGTGGGCCGACTAACCAAGCTGAGACTCCAGGCTTAACCTCAGACGGATATAATAGACCCTCCCCACCCCCACCCCATCTCTTTTTGTCCTCTCTCTCTCTCACCACTTCACTTTGCCTCTCTTTTACTCCTATCTGTCTCTTTCTAGCTTTCGAACTGAGCTGATAAAATTATGCAAAGGCGTGAAACACTCGAAAGCATCGAACGGCGGTCAGCTTAAGTGTGGCTTAGATGACTGATGATTATGATGATGTTGATAATGATTATAATGATAATGATAATGATAACGATGATGATGATGCGAGTGCAAGTTGAAATTGAGATTTTCACTTCGATTTTGACAGCATTTCCTTTTGCACATTGCGTTTATTGCCTTTGCCTTTGCCTTTAGTTCGCTTCTCTTATTGAAAGGCATATTTCAAAATCCGTTTCCGGACAAAATGAGTGCAAATGAACTGTACTTTCAGCTTCTCTTTCTCTGCTCATCTCTTCTCAGTCTCTTCTCATCGCATTTACCCTCGCGACTTTTTTATTCGCTCGAATTATAAGATAAAAATATTATTGCAAATATAATGAATGTGCTGCAAGGGCGACAAAAAAATGCAGACGGAAGCGAGTGCACAAAATGAGATAGAGACATCCCAAAAAAAAAACAGAGACAGAGGCATTCAAATAAATTGGGAAAGAGAGTAAATAATATATATTTTTAAGAAATTTTTATTGAACAAGTAATGAGCATTTCGAATATCATTCCCCGATATTCATATCGTTGCAATGTCAATGCAATCTTTTACAATATACAAACAAATTTATCGTTTAAAAAGGGCTTTCGTATAACATTTGATTGCGACAGACTCTTAACGGCTCAAACGATTTCAATTGCAGGCCTTAAGCTCTCTCATCGTTTGATTTAATAAAGTATATTTCAATAAAATATATTTATATCTCAGATGTCAAATAAGAGTTGCGAGTTTACAACAAATCTTTGAAATGCATGAAAACAGTATAAACTAAGTATTATATTTAATACTTCTTTTAAAGTTAATTGAATGTTATTTGATTTTATAAATATAAAGTAAACTTGAAGCTTAGCTTTTAATGTGAACAAAGTTTAATTGAATTGAATCAAGTGTTTAAGTGTTTATTAAATATCATGTGGATTGACGAAATTGTTAATATTTAGAGTCTTCATCTTCATCGTCAACTTGACAGTTGATTCATGTGAAATTTTCGGCAAAAGTTTCATATTCACAAGTTGGTCTTTGACTCTAGACGAGTTATCGCTTCATAAACTGCATCTGACTGCCATGTATGACCCATATGCATTCCACTTAGACTTGCTTCACTGCTATCTCTCTCTCTGACACTCTCTCTGTTCCTTCTTTTTCATTCGCATTCATAATGACTACTCTGTGTACGTTGATAATTTCTGCTTAATGCACTCAAGTTTGCACTCCAGTCTTTGAGCAAATATGGCAGACAGCAGTTGACAAGCACCTTTGCCTGAGAGACAGAAGTTTGCCATCCAGGGAGAGACTTTGCTGAGCACTAGAGCAAATGGATGATAGATGGATTTTTTATGCTGTTCTTGAGCTGCCTGTCAGAATGTGAAGGGGTGCGGGTTGGGAAGGGTGGTTGGGTAGGGATAGGACATTCCTTTGGGTTGGGGTGTCTGGGATGCAAATTTGCATAGCTTAGTTGCTCAATCGCAGCGACAATTGAGCGGCTCATGATTGAGTGATTGCAGCCGCGATAAATGCAGCACCCTTAAAAACATCAACCCCCTCCTCCATCCCGTTCTCATCTCACCCCCTCCCCACTAGTTCGAAATCCACATTGAGGCTCTGTAAAGTTTTTGTTGACACTGTGTGCCATCTTTTCAGTGGCAGTTTTCTTTCTTTCGACGAGCTCAAATCAAATTGGATTCGCATTCAAATTGAGCAAAGCGTTTTATTTAACGTTATTCACTTTCATCTCTCTCATTTGTGGAATAGGCTTGGCAGCTTCTTGCCATTTATACGCTCTAAGCAAGAAGAAAGGGTATGACAAACTAGGGAAACAAAAGGAAGTCATCTCAAGTTGATCTTTATATGATAAATAATATATGACTCATTTGAAACAAAACTGCACAAAGTTTCTTTATTAACAATATATTTATATTAAATAGTATTTAATAATTAACAAGAAATATGCTTAAAATTGTATCAACTGAATTGGTTAGTAGTATTTCTAAGCTATCTATTAACAGAAAAATATATGTATATTTCATTAAATTTTAATTGAATTGTCTTGGGCGAATTGCAGGATATCTGCTCGTCGAGCACTCAGCAATAAACATAATTTAAACCATTTGATGTTTGTGTATTCTTGTGCACTTTCATTGCGGAAATTGGCCGCGCTGTGAAATGGAGCGCAATGCGTTCAACGATAATCAAAAATTCCACTCTGACAGAGTCGAGCAATGGCAAACGTGGCGTATGCGTAATTTGAGTCATAGCTCAAATGATTTGCCAAAGAAGTTGGGCCAAATGTGCGCACAAATTAACCGCCTGTTTGCGGTTAATTGAGATGATATTAATTATAATTATACGCTCCCACACACACACACACACACACACGCACACAGACACACTTGGAGTACAAACAGGCTGTCAGAAATTGAAATCGTTTTGTTGGGCGACTGTGGAAACACATGTAAGCGCTAATAACACTTAAATATGCACACACACACAGAGAAAGAGAGATAGAGGGAGATAGGGAGAAAGAGAGAGAGAGAGCTAGGGTGGGACAGCATTCACAACAGGAGGGACCAGCCACTAGGACAGACACACATTTCAATTTCGAAATTAAGTGGCTCACTTGCGTTGTTTGTGTTGTATATTTGCGTTCTGCGTTTTGCGTTTATGCTGAAAATCGGCCCACAATGTCGACGTCGCTGTCGCTGTCGACGTCGCTGCCACAGTCAGTGCCACAGTCACTGCCACCGCCAACGTCACCGCCACATAAACTTCCGTTTGCTTTCTGCTCGTATTTGACTTTTTCTACACTATTCAATTTGCGGTCTAAGCTCATTTGTCAACCAGCTTGTGCGACAATAAGCAAAATGGAAATGGAAATCTCACTAAAGACAATTCAACCAAACCAACTGTAAGACGTCGAAGGAAATTCCTGAATATTTGACGAGTTGAAGGTGGCGAGAACTCAATTATAATAAGCTAATATGTAAAGTTGTCTTTCATAGTCATACTGTAACAATAAGAAGGTAATGTGGAGTGTAAACACATTCATTTTACTTGCAATTGTTATTCACTTAATTTTTTTGAATGACTCACAAGTGATTTTAATAAAAAAGAAGGGGGAATTATTGTTATTAATTTGTGAATTATATTTTGACACTTTTGGGAATGATAATTAAATATTGGCTTGTCAATTTAAGCTACTTAGAATACTAAAATCATTTCTGAATAATAAACATATTAAATTGCCAGCATTATCAATCCAAAGAAAGTCTAAAATTTTTATCAAAAGTTTTACAATTAAAATAGATGTCATACTATACTTTTTATATTTTTTGAATTATCAGTTAAAGGAGAATTAGAAAAATGTTGGTCAGCGTCTCTTTAATCCTGCATTTATATCATTTCTGACGTGTTGATTGATATCCTTATAATTGATAGGAAACGATAGAGATCTAGATTCATTTGTTTTTTCTGATATAGTTGACATCCTTAACGGACTGATAAGTCCAACAATTCAGCAGCTCGCTCCTTTTGTACTAAATAAGTTAGAGCATTCAACTATTTGTCAAGTATCCGAATAAACATGTTCATGTGCTTTGTCTTTGTTGTTGCTGGCATTGCTATTATCATGCATGCGAAACCACAACTAATGTGCACTTCAAACTGTCTGTCAATTGGCAACAAACACACACACAAACACACACTCAAATACATACACACTAAATCATATACAGATACACATACAGACAAACAGGGAGACACAAAGAGCCAACATTATTTTTATTCGCTCTGTGTAAAACTGATTATATATGTGGCAGGGTTTAGCTTTTGCGAATGGATTAAATGACGCACAATTTTCACAATTTTGCAGCTGGAAAATTGCAGTAAAATTTAAATGACTTGAACCAAAGAATACAAAAGGATATCAATTTGTTACACAAATATTCATTAATTATCTCCAACTCTTTGTTATCTTATAATATATCAATTCATCTAGATATTTATTTATGCTGCCATCAGTGAGTTGACACGACATTTTTGCTTTTATTGATTAGGCATTTGTTGTTCTTACAACTAATTACTAATAAAGGAAGCACAAATAAGTTAAGAAAATATTCCAAAATTGTATTCTCATGAATCAAATTAAATTGTGTGCACAAATTGCACAAATTTATTCAAGTTTAAAGTGAAGTAAAGTTCCCTAAAATCTGGTAAGTAAAATGTATTTGGCTAAGCTTCTCAAAGTTGAGGTTGCACATGTATTAAGTATACGTACATTGTTTTTGCATTCATCTGCAGATCCATTAAAGGATAATGTAGTTGGGTTCATAAGAGCATCACAGCTAAAGCTAAAGCTAAAGCTAAAGAAATCTGAATATGTGATGGCACAGACATACTCATAACGTATACGCAATGTTTTTGTGTTTTTCTTGCATAAACAAAAAAGAATGGAATTAAACACAATTTTATGAGTTGCATTTGGCTTGGACAAAAACCGAAAAGCACATAACTCTTGGCCAAATAAACAAAACCGAAGTTATTAAACAGGATATTCGAATCAACAGGAACAACAGCAGCAATGACAACAACCTCAGCAACAGCAAAAGCAGCAACAACAGCAACAACAACAGCTCAAGCTGTGACAACAATAAGCAACGAATGGCACAACAAATGGCAAAGACAACAGTACAATTTCCTTATGCAAAGCAGCGATAACAGCAGCCGAATGCAAATACACAGATTTATGGGACCAGACCAAACCGAACTCAGACTTAAATACAAACAGATACGCCCTCTTATACCACTCAGGTCTCTCCCTCTTCTCCCCTCTATTTCCCCCTCTATTCCCCCAAAGGCAACCGATCCCCAGCTGCCGGAGCTTTGCTCCTGTGTCGTAAAAATAAAAGCTGTCAATGCACTTGAAATTTATCGCCTTGCAAATTAACACTTAAAGGGCAGAAAAATCGAAATCGAAAACAAAAACAAAACAAGTGAATAAAAGTAGAAGATGTAAATGAAAATATATATACATAAGTATAGTAAGATTATTTAGAAGTAGGGTGGTAAATAATTCTAAAACAACTTAGAAGAAAAGACAACGTATAAGTTTATACCTTATTAACCAATAAATTAAACCATTTAATTCACTTATTTTATTTTACATTTTGAACCAAATTAAACCTCAAAAATATTTTATTTATGATGTTATTAAATCTAAAGATAAATTACCCAAATTGCTTCTCAGAAAAGTTGACTTCAATTCAAAACAAAAACTTAATATTTCACTTAATGATAATATAACTTATTTCAAAAGTAATCAATGATCGTCCATTACGATTAATCGATGATTATTTACAACCCTAATGAATATGTAAGTGTAATACTTTAAGTGAGAGGAGCTTACCTTTTCGGCCTCCAGGTCGCCAGGGATTTGGGTGCCATCCTTGGAGCAGAAGCAGTAGGGCAGCTGGCATTCCTCCGTGTTGCAACGCTGGGCAGTGTCGGCGGGGGCATCCGTTGCGGGGGCAGGTGCTGCAAGTGGTAGATACAAGATACAAGAGATGGGTTAGCAACAAACTTGGCTGTACCGCAAATTAGTTTGGAAATTATTTAGAATCAATTTCGTTATGCCGAGCACAATTGAAGTCTCAAAATCGAAGTCGAAATCGAATCGAATTGAATCAAATAAATGCCTCTTGCTTTCTTCTAAGCCAGGCCAAGACAATCATCGAGAGCAGCAGCAAGCAGCAGTAGCATGTCGAAAGTTAAAAGTCAACAAAATAACACAATGCAATACAAATATCAATAAGGCAGGCAGTCAGCCAAACAACGTACAAAATGTGCAAGAAACAAGTTAAAAGAAAGTTAACAGAATCAGAAAGAAAGGGAGTTGGACAGAGAGAGAGAGAAAAGTACAAATAACCAAAGGCTAAATCCCAGCTATACTCGAAACTCGTCCCTTGCCACCAAACAGCTCGGCAAAAGCACGGCCAACAAACCAATCCCAATCCCAATCCCACTACCAAACGCAAAACCCGTTCGAGGCATCTTTTTGGCATAGCTATTTGCATATGTGGGCGGTTGGGCGTGACATCTATATATATATCTATATATATATATGTATATACATATCTGTGTGGTTGTGTGTGGGACTCAATGGAATTCGATTGGCATTTTTTTTTTGTTTTGGTTTTTTGGTTGTTTTGTGATCGAGTAAACAAATTCGCTTAAAGTCCACAAAACAAAAGGTTGCCCCATGCACATGTGTTTATAGAACAAAGCCAGTTAAAAAAGATGCCAGAGAGGCAGAGAGAGAAAGGGAGAGAGAGAGGGGGAAGAGCATAACCAACAGGTAAAGCCAGCATTAGTCATGCCACGCCCCCAGGGTCATATTCGGAGGCCAGGCAGCAGCAAATATTAAATGCATTTCCTGCGCCTCGCTGCGTGCAATCAATGGATATAGCTGATTCACTAGCCCACAAACAACTTTCCTCTTCTGCTTTCTCCTCTCTCTCTCTTCCTCTCTCTCCCTCTTTACCCTCCATCGGCAGCATTTTGTTGATGTTGTGCTCTTGTTGCTATGCGAGAGTTGAGGCCACAACTGAATTAACGCCAGTCATCGAAACGATATCAGATGAAAGCGCACTTCAGTTCTTGATTTGATTTGACTGAAAGATCGTTCAAATTAGAGCCAGCAGCAGCCTTAAGCAAGTGTTTTTTTGTAACATACATAAATCATATTTAAGGAATCAATATTGTTGCATTGAAATTTTAATTATTTTGAGAAAGTATCTTAATAAAAGACTTTGCTGTTTTATTAAACGATAACAAGCAGAATTAAATAATTAATTAAATAATATATTCTTTTTAAATAAGGACACTTTCTTTTTTAGGTAGATACTTTAAATTTGATTATCAAATTTTTAAAAATTCCAAGCATTTTCAATTATGAAATTGTTCATAGATATAAAAATAATATTTACTCGAATTGTTAGTTATTAATAAAACAGAATTGGCACTTTTCTCAATAATTTTAGTTTGTTAAAATACTGAATATTTTGAATAGCAATTATAATTTATTCAGTTAAAAAATCTTTAAACTTTATGTGAATCTTTTTTCCTTGAAAATATTTTGTTTAATTTAAAGAGTAAAAATAAAATACAATTTGGACTAAAGTGTTTCCACTTTTCGTTGGGAGATTTAAAGTGTTAAGCGAAGTGTGGATCATAAATGGATGAGCAATTTAGTCAAGTAGAGATAGAGATCATAAAGGAATTGTCCATAAAAGTTGTGACTTGGTCTTTTGGAATTGGTCGTAATGTATGCAGTAAATTAGAAATAGTTATTTAATGTTTGTTATGCCATTCGCTGAATGGGAAGGAAATTGAAGTGTTTGTCTGGGACACTCGAGTGGGGGAAGAAGTTGCCATTTAAGTTGCTCGTCAACTTCCGTTTCCGTTACGTTCCGTTCAACATGGCGTATGCCATTCACTAGGCTATTGAAAACATCATCAATCAATTTAAAGTGGACTTATGCCGCTTGACGTTGCCAAATGCAAAACAAACTAATGATGTCAAAAAGTTCTCTTTCTCATTTTGATATTTTTTTCTTCATCTTATTTTATTTATTTTGTGTGTTTTTTTTGGACATCGCTTAAGGATATTGATGAAATGTTTCGCAGCAGCTTAAGCTTAGTTCCTATTATCGAGTCCAACCCAATCGAGATATAAGTATATATGTATAGAAGAGTTGTTGTTAAACAAATCTATATTCTGTTGTGATTGTGTCCAATGGATACAAGAGACAAACAATTCGATTTAATTAAAATATCTGAGTAGTCAGTCTGTCATGACTGGCATCTGAATAATCGCTGCGTGCATAACACTCGATATAACTATAGTACATATAACTGGCAAAAACAACAATGAGAACAACAATCTGATTGACAGAGCAATTCACAACAAAAGTCGTCCTTGGCAACGGACAATGAGAGAGTTGCATTCGCAACTGGTTAAGAGATTTTGCTTTGATTTCCTTCACTTTCTTTTTATGGTTTATGCAATGCACAGCATAACAACAACAACAAAAACAACAACAAGAACAGCAACAACAGGCGTTACATGGCTAACAATGATAATAAAATATTAAACACTATAATTTATGCCATAAATATGAATGAGTTTAATTTCTGACTTTAAATATTAATATGAAGCTTGTGCGTTTAATACACACTCAGCATACGAAAACACACACACACACTGAAAGAAAACCAACTTCTTAGACTAAGTTTCTAAAGTAAGCTTCAGAATTGTAATCGATAACTTTTCAGTTATAAATATCAGAATAATAATTGCACATCTTGAATATGTATTTTAATATTTGAATGAGTTTATAAACTAATCTGGTCATTTTATAAATTATTCTCTTATATATGCGGCTTTTTATCCTAATATCAGAAACATAATCTTATTTCAAGTGTTCTTTCCATCAAGATAAAACTAGAATTTGTAGTTCTGATTGTGAGACTAAAATCTTTATTTTATAACCATTTATTTTCAGTGCACCAAAAAACGTACACAGACTCAAAGAAAACACACACACAAACAGACACACACACACCCACACAGCCACGTAGCACAAGTTGGTTTCCGGCAGCGCCTACGCTTATAAGTATGCAATAGTATTTTTCGTAGCAAATTGTCGCCTGTTTCTTTCAGAGAGAGAGAGAGTGAGAGAGAGAGAGAGAGAGAGGGAGTGCCATATGTGGCACGCCCGGATCTGATCAGCATTTGTTGCAAAAGTGGAAAATCTATGGAAAACTAATATAAATGTGTGAGCAGATATCAATGGATGAAAATATTTGTGGTCACATCATAAATAACAGCAATGAAATGAAATGCCTGGGCAATTAAGTGGCCAGGACATGGCCAGCAAATGGATGAAACGATTCTACCGCACACAGGACACGGACACGGGATACAGGACAAGAGACACAGGGACACAGGACACACAGGACATACAGGACACACAGTGGCAGTCAATTGCAGACTGTGCAATCAACATAAATTCTGAACCCAACACCCTCTAACTACTACTCTACCCCTGACCCCCCCTTCGCAAAATAAATGCATACAATTTTATTATTTCAAAAAGTAACTTGGCAAATTTGCGCACTCGAGCAAGTGTGTGTGTATCTGTGTGCGTGTGTGTGTGTGTCATTCTGTGTGCTTAGAACTTGTGCACAGTTATTGAATAAAATGTAATAAACACTTTTAGTAACTTTGTCTTATGCATTTTGTACACTGGCAGCGACAGCCTCGACAAGCAAACGAAGAAGAGACAGAGCTGTATACAAGTTGCATACGCTGCGTATACGTAATGCGGACAGTTCGGGCTTATTTGTGTTGCTAGCTGTGTGTTGTGTGTTGTGTGCTGGTTGTTGTGTAAGCAATATTGAAATGCTGTCATTGAGCGTGCTCACTGAATTATGAAATTGAAAACTATTCAGTGCAAAATTGCTTCGAATTTTACCAGCTCGTGTGAGATTTGGACTCCAAAAAAGATCTACAGTATACATATGCATAAGTATGTACATTGTACAAGTAACTATATACTATATACAACTTGCTTTTTTCGGGGTAAACAGCAGCAGCAGCAGAAGCAGTTTGTCAGCTGCTTGGACGCGCTCTGTCAATAGCTTGCTGTTCCCAAACTTGGCAGCTAAATAAGCCAGTCAACCAGCCAACCAGTCAACCAGTCAACCAGTTAGACAGTCAACCAGTCAGACAGTCAAAGCGTCAGGCAGGAGGCTGACAGTGTGGCAAGCAATCAGGCTTTAGTCAAACAACAATTTTTGGCCAAGATGCTCTCAGCTGTTCGTACGCAGATTTTATTGAACTTTTAGCTAGAAAATGTGGCTTAAATATTCTAATTTCTGTCTCGGCAATAACAAAATAGAATCAAATCGAAGTGAAATAATAATATCGTATTTATATGCACATTATATTGCACTTGTCTCTCTCCCCTTCTGCTTTACACGAAGATACAGACACAGACACCGACACAGCCTTAGACACATGTGTGTGTGTGTGTGTGTGTGTGTTTGTAATGAAAAGAAGCCACTTTTTGCTTATTTATTTGGGACATTTGCTGTCACAATTTCAAATTCATTTGGGTCCCTGAATGAGCAGCTCGAGCAATTCGTCAGCTGAGATTTTTGGCAAGGCAAAGTCGGCTTTGGTCTGTGGGTTTTTTGGGTTTGAGCAAGGATGGCAAGGACCAAGGAGGGAGATTGTGTTCGAAACTGAGTTGTTGGGACTCTGTGGCAGCAGCAGCAACAGCAGAAGCAGCTCGTAATCCCCGGCTGGCTTATGTAGCTGGCAGATGGCTTGCAAATTAAAGTGCCAGGCGATTAGAGGCAATCAGTGAGTTTTGTAAGGATATGCATTTCCTCAACTTCCTTCAAATCTTTCAAATGTCATGCGCAGCTCAAATATGCGAGCATTATTAATGAAATTTCTTTACAAATAGTACACAACACAACAAAATATATATAGTATGTCCACAGACTGATAGATACCCTCTTTTGTTTTGATGCGACAACTTTTTGAAACTGAAATATTTCCAATAAAATCTTGATATGCCAAAATATGCATTGACCAAACCGCAGAAAGTTGTAGTTTTATTAAGAGTGTTGTTGGAAATGAAAGTGAGGATAGGAAGTACAGAAATTCTGTGCGTAAACTATTCGAGAATTATATGTTTAAAACTTGCACAATGCATATAAAAATTGATTTATATATTTATAGTTTTTTCAACCCACAATTGAAGTCGAAACTAGCTTTAGCGAGTTACAACTTAGAAATATCCAGGCTTAAAGTCATGAATGAAAAATGCATTGAGTGAAAGTTGTTCAAAAAGTTTAGCTCAATTTATGGTTGAGAATTAGTGCGATTTGCGGTAGTTGGAGGTGCAGAGTAATTGAACTAGTTCACTAGATGTTAAATGGTTTGACAAGGGATATTGGTATTGACAAGTTGAGCTAGTTTTTTTTCAGTTGGTGGTAGCTTTGTCTATAGAAAAGTAGGTTATGTAAACTTGCTTACAAGACAGTGATATAACTCTGCTTCTCATATTTTTCTACCTCTATTACTGCTCTCATCATTTTATATTGTTATTGAAGGAAAATACAAGACATCCTTATATATTTATAAATTAATTGAACCCTCCGTCTCATATTTACTTCACCTTTATAATCGCTCTCATAATTTTATATTGTTATTGATGAAAAAGACTAAACATCTGCTGTATTATTTTAAAGGGTGACCATATATTTATAAACTAATTGAATCCTCCGTCTCATATTTATTTCCCCTTTACTACTGCTCTAATAAATATATCTTGTTATTTATGAAAAATTTTAAACATCTCCTATATTATTTTAAAGGGTGACCATAAATTTATAAACTAATTGGACTAGTCCATAAGTAATATCGCTCATCTCTACAATGTTTATTTACCATTTACACAACTCACTAGTTAGGCATTTGTTTATGTTGCTATTGACAAACAATCCATATGGCATATGATGCTCTAACATTTTTTGGGGTGACCATGATTTTTATTTTTATTTTGGTAAAACCCTTTGCTATATAATCATGGCCATTCGCCCAACGGCAAATGCTGCGAATGGCAAACGAACAAATTGCCAAATGGCTAACAGAGTAGGAAACCAACCAAAAAAAAAGAAGGAAGAGAAAAATTTTTTTATATTGGGTAAGCTGTGAGGCGATTCAGAAAGATATAAAGGAAAATATATACTATATATATATATATATATATAAAAATAAAAATCGAAACTATACACGTACTGCCTGTGTATACGTGTGTGTGTGTGAGAGTGTGTGTGGCGTCAGCAAAAAGCGCAAAATTTTTATGCACAGAGCTTTGACCTAATCTCTGCTGCAATATTTCTCCTCGTGCCTTGCTTTACTTTGGCTACACAGCATTGCGGCTTGCAGGAGCAGGAGGTGACTCTTTCTGTAAGTATATACGTATGTGTGTGTCATTTATGTTATTACTTTTCTACTTCAACATATACACACACACACACACGCTGATAGACACACACACACACTCAGTCGCCGTCAGAGTCACAGTAGAGAGCTATTTATATGAGACAACATTCCAGTTGGTATTACGCAAATCCCAAATGCTTTAGCTGTCGTAGCTTTCTTCCAAGCGGTTTCCTTCCGACAACGACGGCTCCGTAACGTCGACTGCGACGTCGACAGCGACAGCGATGCTGACTACTGCAAAAGTGCGTGCTTGCATTTGAGCGATATGTCGTTGTGTGTGTGCGTGTGTGTGTGTGTCTGTTATGTGTCCAAATGTGTGTGTATGCTGTGTGTGTGTGTGTGTGTGTGTGTGCATTGGATCCTATGCCACTTTCGGCTGAACTTCGAATTTAATTTTATTTTTTTCTACACTTTCCAAAACTCTAATCTTATACCTATAAAAGTCTATCAATGTCTCGCATAAGTTTAATTTAAGTTGTTGAAAATAATAACAGAATAATTTAATAATAAACGAAATAATTAAAAAAATATATATAAAAGTCTATCAGAATGTTTTTATGTAACTTGAATATTTAAGCTGGTTTTGAATTAATTTTTGAGTATTTATCTTTAATTACAGACTAGCCACAGCAAATAGATAAATAAAGAGATTTTAAAATATTTAATACCCGCTATTTAGCTACGAAGTTTTTTCTTACATCAAGACAAAATGAAATTAAAGTAGTTAATTTTTTTCCTAAAAAATCAGCTAAAAGATCCTTAAGCCTTTCTGTATTTCTTCTCTACTCAAACATTACTAATTATAGACTAGGCTCATCGTATTAATAAATTTATTCACTTTTAATTGTATCAGTAAACATATTTACTTTTAATTGTCTAAAAATTTGTAGGCTCTTCAAATATTTTAATATACTTTATTATCTCAACATATTTTCTTCAGTGTATTTAAAAATGTGGTTGTAACTGTCGTTCATTGTCTTCGCCTTGTCGACTGTCGAGGTGTCCAAAAGGGCACCCATACATATGTGTGGGTACTTTATGAATGCACTCACACAAAAGCCACACACACACAGCGACACACACACTCACAGAGACACACATATATACAGATAGATAAATGCCAAAATGGGCGAGCAGTTAAACTGAAAACTAAATCGTAAATGTAAGCTTTAATGGCCCACACACGCACACACTTGCTAAGACTCAGTCTGCAGTCTATGTTTGGGTGTGTGTGTGTGTGAGTGAGAGAGTGTGTGTGTGTGCATCTCTGCTATGGCACTTGGTTATTCTTAAGCGGTCGCGTTTGTGCTCCATTTGAAGTGCCCTCAATGCTAGAAACGCATCCAAAGCACTTGGCATTCATCATGCAGCCAGTGAGCCAGACAGACAGTCTGTTGGCCAACCAACCACTGGGCCACCTTTGGACCTGGCCAAGTTGTCGTTAGATTCAATAGAGTGCACAAATGTAGAGAGAGGATGAAGGGGGAGTGGTGGGGAGGGGGGGGGACCTCTGTTCAATGCATTGTCATCATCATCATTGAGTCGAATGGGGCTTTGATCTTTTTTGGGTTACGTTTCGGTTTCGGTTCTCTACTTTTGGGCCATAAATGAATTATGCGACATTTACTCAAAATTGCTTCCTAATGCACAACATCCGGTCGGCAAATGTCTTGCAACACCAGAGTGCATCTGCTTCTGCCTCTACTTCTTCTTCTTAGTCTGGTTCTTATCTTCATCTTTATCTCTATCTGTATCTCTATCTCTTTTCTTGGGGATAACTCTGTCACAGAGTTAGTCGTTTATCTGCCTCTGCTTTTGCCGCCTTTCTAATAGAATGCCCAATTCTATTTGGAGCTTCTAATAAATTTCGTGCTTCTCTGCAGTTTTAGCCATGTAATTTTTCTGCTTGTCGTTGCTGTTGTTGTCTCTTTGCCTTCTCTTTTGGACTTGTGTGTGTCTGGACTGTGCTCCTCGAACTTCGCCTTTTATTTTAGTTAACAACTTTGGTTTTGCAAACTTGAAATCGTTTAGCAAACCGCTTGGCATTTGCCACAAAACCTGCTCCCCAGTTGTTGTTGTCTCTTTCTCTTGCTCTGTCTCTGCTCTGTGTATTGCTGTCTCGCTTTCGCATGCATATGTGGTATTTAGAGTGCACTTAAACTTTTGGGTTGCCTGATTTATGGCGCACTTTCAATTGTTTCTTCTGCTAATGCCATTCCCTTGACTATTTGTAGTCTCCAATCTCTCTATCTGTGTCTGTCTTTCTTCCTTTGCAGTCTGCTTCTCTATGTCCTTTTATTAATAACAGTCTGGGGCAGCTTAGACATAACTTCATCACTTACTTGTTGGCAATGGTCCGCATTTGGCTTCATCCTTAAATGTGCAGAACTTTTGTGCATCATCAAAATAGAGGCCAGAGGGGCAACGATTTAAATACGGGAATCCATCCACGCACTGCCAAAAATAGATCAAATAAAATATGGTATAAGATAATGTGATTCTATGTGTGTTGTTGAAAGGTAAAGAGTGACCAGAGTAAGTAAAATTTACCTGATAGAAACGGCGACAGGTCGCTGGATCAGCGTAATTGCCGTTGGCAATTTGAGAGGGGCAGGTGAACTCTTCCTTGTCCTTGCCTTGAGCTGAAAGAAATTGAGGGTTTAGTATTAGTATTCAGAGACCATAGAAACTAATAATTATTTTGCAAATCATATAAAAAAGGTTGCTATTCATAAGAGGTTTAACACATGAAATGCAAACTATTTAATTTTTTCAGAAATTAGAAAAATTAACTTTTAAACTTTACTAATTTCAAGTTGCATTTATAACTCAATAAGTTGTACAATTACAGGGTATATTAGTCGTAGATAAGCAGGACACTTCATTGTAATAAAAACTCGTTTTAATAAACCATCGATTTGTATTTGATTTTTCGACTGTCACGAACAGATTTAATGAGTCCATTGCATTATGTTTTTTAATGCACTTAAATGGTGCAACAATTAATAAATAAACAATTGCAAATAACAACAATAATAAGTAGAGTCGTGCAAAGCATAAATTACAAATGTATTTTCAATAATTATGCGAGTTATTTTTATAGTTTTTTTCGCGCTCTTAATTATTGCCTGAAAAGGCAAATCTAAGCTTGACATTTGCATAAAAGCCGCAAAAATGTATCAAATTATCAATTGAATAAAAAAAGCAAACTAAAATGGACAAACGATTGAAATAAATAAATGAAAGAGATACAGATAGAGAGAAAGAGAGAGAGGGAGAGTGAAAGAGAACGATACATAAATTATAATTAAATTGCGATTTTCATTTGATTAACCAAAAAGTGCAGCGAATTAAAACTGAAATATTAATGCAAATGCTTCAGAAACAACAACAGCAACAACAATAACAACAACATGCTGATGTGTGACCACATCAATAGAAAGGGGCGTGGCATGCGCGGCTGACCATTTGAGCCGCATATAATGAATATAAATTGGCTAACAGTATTAGATTAACACGACGAGTCTAAACAGCAGCAACAACTACAGAAGCACAGCAACGAAATGAAAAAGTAGACGGCCTACAAATACCCTGTACATGACTGACTCTCAATTTGTTAAACAACTGAGTTTCTAGTTCATTAGTATCACCAAGTGAAGCCAACTCGCTCTTGTATTTACTGGGTATTTACAGAGCACTGTATGTGTGTGTGTGCGTGTGTGTGTGTGGGTGTGTGCGTGGGTGGGTGTGTGCAATGAACTGTCTCGGCAATTATTCATAAAGCCTATCCATTTGGGCTAATATTAATTAAATGCACGCTATTATTGTACCACGTTGCGTATACGCAATGTGCGCACCATTATCAACGCTTATTATAATTATACACATTAGAAGCATTGAGCGTAGACTTAGTTTTATATATTTGCCTATGCAATTCGGCTTGATTTTTCATTATTGGCATTTGGCCAAATGTCAATTAATTGATAGCTTTACGATTTATACGATTTATTCAATTTATTTGTTCGCAAAATCCCAAAAAGTGACCCTCAAAGTATGCAAGAAAGTGATTAGTTTCGTGGTTTAACTTTTTTAAGAATTCATTAGTATTGTACATATAATATAAGTGATTAAGCAATTCAATTATTCATTGATTCAATAAATGTCACATATTGACTTTTGTTTAGCACATTTTACTTGAGGCGAAAGTCGAAACAAAAGCCACATTTAAGACCCTGCGGCATGCTGTTTAAGCCCACTTCGTTAACTGCATTAGCATTTTTGCCAGTCAAAGTGCATGCGAAACGAAGTCAACGGGTCGCAGCTTTCAATAACGCACAAAATATTTATATAAATTCGCTGACATTCCTCTTATTATTCCTCTCCACTCCCGTCTCTCTCCTCTCTCTACTCCACACCTCAACACACAGCTTCTCTTTCCTTCTGTTTGTGTTTTCGCCAAATTACTTATTCATTTTTCCTATAGTTTTTATTTTTGCTGGTTTGTTGTTGCCTTTCGGTTACATTATTCAGGCTGCAAAAAATGTTTTTATGCAACAAAATGCCACACCCTCTTACCCTTGCCACACTTTAACCCCCCCCCCCCTCTCCACTGCCACGCTCCGACGCCCATGTGCAACGCGCGTTGCGGATTGATTTTGTGTGAATTTCGATTTGCAAACAAACAGAAGAAAATTATTTCACAAAAAAAAAAAAATCCAATAAATAAATAAGTAAAAAAACAAACAAGAAATTGTTGCTACGAATAAAGTAAAATTTGAAATACCCTTTAACTGTAGCGAATCTAAAGATGATCTGAGCTGGATCAAAGATAAGTTTATGTATGCTTTGACTAAATTCTAGTTAATAAAATGTGTAAATATGCAATTCAATAATTATAAAAAATAATCCGACTTAAAGAACAATAAAAGAACAGGTGGATAATAAAGTTTTCAAAGTTAAATCTTATTTACAAAAAAGTATTTGGTATCCATTTAATTTAAATGGTTTATTTCTAAAGTTTTCTATTTATGAGATCCACATCCACACTAGCTAGGTTTATCAAAATAGAAGAACAATTTCCAAGATACATTTATTAGATGTACTATATGTATGTACTATAAAACAACAACTAATTGTAATAGTTTATTATTGTAACTTAATAATACCCTATTGTAAAAGCTATAAAATCGACACAAATGGGCATCTTCAATTTAGCAATTATTTAAGAGCTGCCTGCCAATAAGTTTCAATTCACGACCAAAAATATGTTAGTCTATCTATAAGTTAATGTGAATGTGTATGTGTGTGTATGTGTGTGGCCAATATATGTTTATTTATGTCTCTATGTTGGGGCAAAACAACAACAATAGTAACAAAAGCAAAATCAGTGACCACAATGCGCCAATGGCAGCAAAACTCAGTTCATTTTAATGTTGTGTATAAAATAAACAATAAACGAAAACAAAAACTAAAAAAAACGCGAAAATACTTAATAAAATAAAACAAAAAAAACGAGCAAAATTTGTGTGTGCGTGTGTGTGTGTGTGTTTGTATGGGCTTGTGGTATTATGAACGTGAAATATGCAAGAAGCAGAAGAATAAATAACAAACACAGCGACAACAACAACAGCAGCAGCAAAATCACAACAAGGAAACACACATTTTCATATAATTATTATGGCTAATTAATATTTATTAACCAGCACATGGACGTAGCGGAAGCCAGCGGCAATTGGGGGTCAAGTAAATTTGTTGCAGACAATTTGTTATATTTAAGAATGTCCATGGTAAATGTCTTTGAACGGAAATGGGCAAAGAAGAAACATATTGGAAACTGTAAATAAGTATTTTAAAATAGGGAAAACATTTCTGGAGTATCTATTTATATTGAGAAATTCTTTGAGGATAAAATCTTAGGTAGAGAATTTAGTAATTAACATGAAACATTTAAATAAATTATTTTATTTAGCAGGATCTCTACATAAATTGGAAAATTCTTTCTTATAAAGAATTACATAAAGAAAAAATTTGTAGACAGATTTCTTCTCAAATTCAAAAGGAAATATGTAAATAAAATAAAAATTATTTGATTTGTCAGATTGAAATGAAGCTTGACATGTTCAAGGTATACATAGTTCCCCTTTCGAAAGGATCTTGACTGCTGTCCATGCTCAATATGTTGTCACCTGCTGAATCTGCTGTTGTTGTTGCTGTTGTTGTTGCTGCTGCTGCCTCTGTTGCCGCAACAAAATTATTGTAAATTTATTTAAAAGGCATAACGCCAATTACGTTGGACTTTTTGCCTTTAATTAAGAAATTGCCAATGCGAAAAATAATAATTAAAAATAAGCCCAAAACTGAAACGTGCAAAGGATCTTTTCCTTAATATATGTATGGAATGTACATCGCATTTGCTTCCCTCTCCTCTCTCTCTCTCTCACTCGCTCTCTCACTCGCTCTCTCTCGCTCCATCCCCAATTATCCAGCGCTTGTTGAAAAAAATTAAATGTGTTAAAGAAAACGAAAATAAAATGGAAATAAAAATGAAAATAAAAATAAAGCGCAGTACAATGAAAACTGAAAACTGAAAACCTGGAGAGCAGCTGAAAAATCGGCCAACTTTATTTTATGCACGTTGTGAAAATGCTTTTCCTTCTCTTTTTTGTTTATACATTTACTGTTGTTGTTATTGTTGTTTTTCTTGTTGTTGTTATTGCGCTGCGCCTGTTGATGTTGCTGTTGTTGCTGTTGTTGTTGTTGTTGTTCGTGTTCGCTTTATTTTTGTTGTTGTTTCGCTCACGCTCATAATTTATTTAACATTTGTGGCAATTTAAAGAGAGCTGAGCGGAGCCAAACAAGAGGCAAGTGTTCGATTTCAGAATGAGGCGGGAATGAGGCAGGAATGAGGCCGGAATTTGGCGTTGCAACGTTGTACAAGTGAAATTCAATTTTGTGGCATTGTTCAACTTGCATTGTAGCTACATTAACGTGTCTTAAGTTAATTGTATGTTAATATTTATAACATTATCAAAAACAACAAAACAGCTTATTAAACAAAAGTCCAATGCAAACTTAAGCTACAATTTTCTTCAGTATACTTTTAAAGACATATAAAAATTTTAAATGATTTAGTTCATTAGAATTTGTCTGCTTTCAAACTTATTTTTAAATGAAATAAATAGGTGTTAAATATATTTATAATCTATTTATTTATTGTAGAAGCTAAGTATATCATAATTTTGCTGAATTTTGAAGTAAAACATTCAAAAAAAAACTCTTAAGATTTGGAGAACACATCAGAATTGATAAAGCTGAATCTAGATTTTACATTATATATAAATTTCACATTAAAATAGACATGATTTCCAAAATTTGTTTCTTTTTCTAGGGCATCAAATGTTTTGGCATAAAAGATTTGCACTTTTCTTTAAGTTGTATCTTTGTTTTCTTTTATTTTTTTTATTTTTTTAATTTATCGCAACCCACAAAAGGAAAACAAAGAAAATCACAGCAAAATTTCGCTGCTTAAGTATGTGTGAGTGTGTGGGAAAAACGAAAAGCGAAAAACGGACGAAAAGGCAATAAATTGCACAACTGATATATGAATATGAATGAGAGTCGCGAATGGTCGGCAGGCTGTCTGTTCTGCGAGGTGTGCTCGGTAAGTTCTGTTTCAGTGGCTTGGACTGCACTGACAGCAGCTTATACATATAGTAAGTTGGCAAAAAGGCGTTATTTTGATATATTTTTCACTTAAAATGCTTCATTTGTAATACACGCATTACACAGCTTTTTTTCCTCTCTCTCTCTTTGTTTCTCTCGCTCTCTCTCTCTCTCTTCATCTGTCACTTTCTCTGTGCGTCTTAGTGTGTGTCTTTTTGCCTCAGGCTTTTGCCAACTGTTTGTATTTGGTAAAACGGTTTCTGCTTTTATCCGTTGGCATTTTCAAGTAATTTTTCACGCATTTCTGTGGCTGCTTTGCGCCTCATTTTTCACAACGTGCATGAGTGTGTGTGCGATGTGTGTGTGTGTGTGTGTTAAGCTGCTTAAATGTTTTTTGCCGCTTCCTTTTGCAACATTGTTTTTTTTGCGCTCTGCTTCTTCCATCTCTTTTGTTGTTGCTGCATTTACAACACTTAAATTGTAAATAATTCCGATTTGGTTGCCCAGACTCTCAGTTCCCACTTTACGCTTCGAGTGTGTAATGGCCAAAGCCACTTGCCTTTGTCAACAAATTTGCGTTTAAATGGCTCATATGCCCACTGAACGTGGCCGAAACGGTTTGGGTATAAAAACGGGACAGGGACAGGGACAGGGGGGGGGGGCGTCTCATCTTGGCTTGCTCCGCTTTTGACTTGACTTGATTCTCCCTTTTATTTTTTGCAATTCGTTTTAATGTATTTTTAAATTATGTTTATTTATCGCATTAAGAACACGAGTGAGAATAAGACAGAGATAATTCCAACAAACAAAAAGGCAGACAAAATAAAACAGAGAGAAGGAACAAAGCACATATATGTATATACATATATGTATACATATACTTATAACTAACATACACATAAGTACAAATAACTTTAGCTAAATTCTTGGAATATCTTTTTGCTTATGAGCTGCATTATTCTGATTAAGCTTTTTGTTTTTAAGTAAATATATATTAATAAGTATCAAAAACATTCAAGTTAATTAAATCTTTAAATTTGAGTTTTTATTCTCATACAAATGAATCTTATAAGAAATGCTAACAAATCTTATTCCCAGAAATGTTTCGTTGTTTGAGTTCATTTCAAGAAGTTTAAGTTTATAAAAACTCTTTAGAAATGTTTAATCAACGAATTTCACTTACTTAACATATTTAGCATCAGTAAACTTGACAAGCTTTTGAAATTAGTATATTTTTCAGTTATAAGATTATAATCCAAATCGATTAACCCATTTCAATACTAATTAAATCTAATCTATATAATTATCAAACTCTCAAAATTATTTAGAAAGAATTCCTAATCGAAAATGAACAAATCTAATTCTAACAATAAACTAAACCTAATTGTGTGGAAGAATTTATAATTTTTACTATTTCTATCTAGAAGTTGACAGTCCCAGCTGACAGTTTAAAGGGTGCTGCCAACTCTGTTTCTGGTTTCCAATGATTTCCGGTTTCATGCATTCCATGAAATTTTTTTGTTATCTTCTTTTCTTGTTTTATTGCTGTTTCATTTTATTATTGATTCAATTATGCAACGACCGATTGAACTAAAAATGAAGCAGAGTATCAGTTTCGATTGATATGAAATCAATGTCACAATCGACTCTTAAGCGAGTTGCATAAATGCTATATGTATGTATGTATATATGTATGTAAAGCGGTTTACTGTTATGAGTGTGTGGTGGTCCATAGCCTCTGGTTGATTGTTAATTGTCTGTTTATTGGTGTCAGATGAAAATATACATATTTACATTCAAAAGTACATAATTAATGCAATCTGATGTTTTCGAAACGGGTTTTTTTCTTTTTCTCTATCTTTTTCTTTTTCTTTCTCTTTAATCAAATCAAATGAAAGTGAAATCGCCAGAAGAAATTTAGATAAATCAAATGATGATACGGATATTTAAATATCTAAATGTATGTATACATATAGATGGAAGGTGATATGACTGATTATTCCTGGTGTTGCAGAGCAGCTGCTTTTGGGATGATGGGGCAAATATGGAAAACAGTTGAAGTTGACCATGAAAATGGCTCAAAGCCAAACGCCCCAAGCTGCTGCAGAAATACGCCAATATTTGCATATTCATAAGCACAGCTTCATCCGTATGAACACACACACTCACACACACACACTAACACACACACTCATAGACAGCTAGTCTGTGCTGTTAATATGTGCCGTTGGCGAAATGTTAATTAAACCAACTGGAAACTAAGCTAAAAGCTGAGCGAGAGCGAGCAAAAAGGCAGCCGCTAATCAAGTTGGAGGTCAACGTTGGAGCACGCATATTACGTAAGGATCAGCCAGTTGTATGGGAAAGAGAGGAGGGAGTACTCAGAGAGAAAGAGAGAGGGAGAGAGAGAGGAAGAGCGAAGCGAAATGAAAAGTGAAACCGGCTGAAATTCCAGTTTTTGCATTGTCTCTTCTCATCTTGTGCTGATGTCGAAGCCGGAGTTAAAGTCGGGTTTTTTTTTTGTGTTTTGTGGCCCATGCATTCAGGACAGCTGACCTTGCAGGCCTTTCAGGTGTGTGTGTGTGTGTGTGTGTGAGTGTGTGTGCTTGTGGGAAACCTGTTGGAAAAACCATTTATGATAAGAGCAAAAGTCAATGAAATGCCAGCAATGTTACCTAATTCGCAGCCGAAACGAGACAAAAGATCAAACAAGAAATACGAGTACAACCGGGCAAACGTGCCAGGAAGATAAAGACAAGCACACATATATACATACAAACACACAAACACACACACACACAGTTACATAGGAAGCCCAATTGGCAACGTCAACACTTTTTATATTGCACAGTAACAAACAAAAAAAAAACAACAAAACTATTAACATTAATAGCAAACACGAATGCGGAAACTTGGTTTCTTTTTATAAATTTTTTTTTTTCGGATTTGTTGCGTGCAACAATACGTTGTTTTTGTTGTTGATATTGTTGTTGTTGTTGTTGCGTGCCGTGTGTTGCATTCAGCACCTTGGGCAGCTTTAGACAGTGGAAGACAGACACTTACCATTAACACCAACGACGGCGATTAGCAGCGTTGCAAGTAGACAATGCTGCAGCATCTTGAAGTTGAAGTTGTTGCCAAACAAAATTGTATTGTATCTATTTAAAACCGAACAACACTCGCTAGACTAAAAGCACGCTAACTATAACTACTAACTTGGCCCACTGAGGCGAGCTGGGCGGGTAGCTGGTAGTTGGTAGTGAAGAGATGGAGATGAAGATGGAGAGACGTCCGCAACGCGCAAATGCAAACCGCCAACTGAACGTAGACAACACCAAAGAAATTGCAAGAAGCCAAGTTAAGTTCAAGTCTTTCCAGTTGGCTAACAGCGATCGACGCGACGATCAACGATGATCAACTGAGCACCAACGATCGCGAGCGAGAGGGAGTGGGAGAGAGAGAGACAGAGAGAGCGAGTGAGAGAGCGAGTGAGAGAGTCTATCGGCTTTACTTATTCTCAATTCACTTTCATTTCAACTGGTTCGACGATGACGCGCAACAGTCGCACAGTGGGCGAAATCAAGCATCGAACTTGCATATTTCCATGCAAAGGGTATTTAATTTTGGATAGTTCTTAATTTTTTCTATAGACTATATTAAGATGTGTGTTATTATAAGCTAAGCATATATGTATATTAAAACTTAATAAAACTAATAAAATGCACAATAAATATAAAGTGTTCATATAAATTTATATTAAAGGTTCAAATAAATCACCTAAAATACCTAAAATAAATAAATAAAATAAATAAATAAAATAAAGCACTCAATAGTAAAACAAAACGTTTAACTAAATTAAGGCTATAAACTAAAGATAAATATAGTTTATAAAATAAATATTGAAAGTAAATCAAAATGGATTTATTTATAAATAAAAAACAAATTATTTACTTACTTAACAAAATATCTACCATTTTAATTGGATGTTATTACTAATACTTTTATAATAACTTATTAAATATTTATATTTAAGTTAATCGGGACTTATTCCACTGTGAGCTGCTTAAGTTAGATGTAAATTTAAATTATTTTTAAAAGCTAAGAAAAATGCACTCTAAGGTCTATATTTTCAATGTCAATATAAGGTCTGAAATAGTTATAGGTAATACGAATGATAAACTGTATTGGAACTTATGTTAAGTTCAAAGATATCTGTTAAATAAAGTTTACATAAAGTCGTAGGCTAGTTCTCAAATGTAATTAGATATTTTATCTTATGGACCAAATAAATGTAAGAAAATTGTTAGCTTTATGTGTTGTCTCCATAATAAGAGAAATATTTAATAAATTTGTATGTATCAATAGCAACAATTATACAATTTGAAATGTCAATTCTTATTGCTTCTGGGAAAATGAATATATTTAAATATTTGAGTTTCTTGGAACTTGTTCCACTGTGAGCCGGTTTAAGTAATCGAGCGACGCATGCGCATGCATTTCAATGAGGTGGAGGGCAGGGACCGGGACCGGGACCGAGCCCTACTCAGTGCACAGGTCGAACAAATTATGCATATAACTTTTCAGTTTTCAGTTTGGGTAAGTAAAGTCTGAAAGAATCGTAAAAATTCGGGTCCTGGTATCAAATCATCGTAATTGTAGAATTTGAATGCCACGGGGAGTGTCTACTATATCATAGGTACTTTAAGTGAACAAACAAAGGGAAAACACTCTCAGCATAACAATTAAATGTTAATTGCATATTACAGTTAAAGTTAAGGTGGAGTCAACGACAACTGTATATTGGCTTGGACTTCGACTAGAGCATATTAATTACATCAACTTTAACAAGTTCCAGCTATTTGATTGCGTCATCTTAAAAAGCAGCGAGAACATTGTGGAAGCTTTCAGATAGAGTTGGGTTGTTACTGAATGGGAGAGATATAGAATCTGAAGAGAATTTGGAATCAAAAGTCTATTCGAATTCTGCAGGAGATTCAGATCTACACGATCTGGAATTAAAGTTTTATGACACGGAAATACTTCTAAGCATTTATTGCATAGTATTTCCAGATAAATGGAATTCAGATTTATTCAGATATCTAGTTCAGTTTCTCTTTCAATCCCAGTATTTCCTAATCGAGTCTGAGACTTCATACTGACGTCAGCTGGTATTTGGTAATATATTAAAACTAGTTGGCCAACTAGTTAGTCAATAAATACAGCAACTTCATCTTAATTATACTTATATTGTATATATAGATTTATTTTTGGTCAATCTAAACGCTTTCGATTTTCTTTGAAATGTCAATAGAACTTGAATAAATTACATTTATTTTTTGTGGTTTATTGTCGTTTTTTCTCTTCTTTTTTTCTCAGTTGGTATTAACAGATCTTATCATGTTTCATTTCGTCTCGGTATTTGTATATTTATTTATTTATTTTTTTTTGTCAATTTCAACCAACTGGAATTTTAAATAACAAATATATAAACACAAACTCGAATAACCATACGAAATACGAAAATGAATATAAATGTGATTGTGATTGTGAATGTGATTGTGAATGTGAATACGATTGAAGTCTGCACGTTTAGTCGAGGGGTCGGTAACAAATTCTCAATATACATATGTACATTGTACAAGCATAAAACATTGGGCTTATATCGTTTATTAGACTTGTATAGATTTTACTTTTATCCCCCGCTTCCCCTAAACCATTCCTATTCCTATTCCCGGTAGTCAATATAATATGCAATGTTTTCTGTGTGTTTGTCTGTGTTTGTTTTTGTTTTTTAAACCGAAAATTTGAAATTGAACAGCATTGGTCGATTGTTTTAATATTTATTGGTAAGCTCGTGCGATCAATGAGCCGAAACGTATAAGTTAAAACAACAACAACACAACGAATATCAAATTCAATCAGAGAGACAACAAATGCATTCAATAATTGGATGAGTGGATGCTCAGCACAGATAGCAAATTGCCAAATTTTATATTGATATTCACATTCACACGTGCACACACGTACACACATACACACATTTTCAAATCGTATCGGCTTAGTTCACAATTTGTCCATGAGAATCGCCTAGAAAGGCGACTAGATGCATTTATACTAGATACTTTGTTTATTAGCCTTGATTTGTGATTTTATCCTTTGAACAATCTCCAATTCTATATCTGAATCTCGACAGTTATTCTCTTTCTATCCATATGAAACCTAGTGTAAATGAAAGTTATGAATGCTCTTTACAACTGTCTGTCTATCGGATTGTAAAGTGGAGTATTTTGAATACTCTGTAAGCAGTTAATAATTGAAGAGAGGTAAATTTAAACTGAAGAGCAATTTTACTTGCCGTTTGGTAAGATTAAAAAATTGTATTAAAAATTGTCATAAATTATTAAACTACATTTTATTTATATTTATTTATAAATACACCTAAGTCTGTTTTTACACGGGAGATTGGTTCCAGAAGAAGCCGTGTAAAAAAAAACCGTGTAAAAAAAGACATTGAACATACTTCGCAAAAATTAAATTTGACAAAAAAATTTTAAGTACATAAAATTTCAAATCGTGCTAAATGGAATAAAATCGTGTAAAAAATTAAAAATATTCAATTTTCAAACCGTGTTATATCAAAACCGTGTAAAAAAAGACCGTGTAAAAACAGACTTAGGTGTATAGTATAAAAGTAGTTAATGAAATTTATAGTCTTTAGATAATATGTGAAATATTGTAATACATATGTATAATATTCAAATTATTAATGTTATAAATGTCTAAAATTTATTTATTATCTTTTCACAGGGTATTAAATAACAGGACATCATTTGGTGAATAATTTTACTTAATGTGATTTTAAAGACTTTAGTAAGATTAAAAAAAAATTGTATCAAAAATTGTCATAAATTATTAAATTAAATTTTCTATTTCTAAAAATAGTATTAAAGTAGCTAATGAAATCTAAAGTTTTTAGTTTATTTGTGCAATATTGTAATAAATTATAAAACTTGTTTATGACTTATTAATGATATAAATGTACGAAATTGATTTATTATCATTTTACAGGGTATTAAACAAGAGGACACCATTTGGTGAATAATTTTACTTAATGTGATTTTAAAAAATTGTTGTTTTTTTTTCTTATGAATATTCATTTTTATTTGGGCTGTAGACAGTGAAGCCAGCAGCAGCACGCATGCATGTGGAGGCACAGTAGAAAATTTTTGGGCATTTAAACCAATAAATATGTAAATTTTTCATAAATTTAATTAAATTCACCACAAAAGCTGCGTCTTTATCACCCAACAGCAGCAGCAGGGAAAGTTTTTCTCCCAAAAATAAAAATAAAAATGCTAAAAAGTGTAAAAAGAAAACGAGAGAAAATAATAATGAAGAGCAGAAGGAGGAGGAATAGAATAGTGTGCAAGCGGAAGTGAACTGAGAAGAACTGAGAGACAGAGAGAACTTTTACTGCCACACACATAAAAGATCTATGAGAGAAAGAAGAATGAACAACAAAAGATATATGTATAAAAAGTGAATAAAAGAAAAGTTGAGAAATATATGCAAATATCTATGGCAGGCATCGACCAGATCCTGAGGCAGGTGCCATATGCCTGACTAACTTACTAACTGACTGACTCACTAACTCACTGACTGACTGACTCACTGACTGACTCACTGACTGAATGACTCAAACTTATGAAAGTTGCAAGGATTCGCGGCCTGTGCCGATGATAAATGAGAATTGTCAAAGAATTTAACGATTTGACTGACAAAGGCATTTCATAGTTTTGTTTATGCGAACGTTACGACCATAACAACAACAACAACAACAGCAACAACAACAACAATAGCAAGAATATTGCCTTACTGTTGGGCGGGTCGTTTTGGATTGGTGGCTCTTTGGCTGGGTTTGGTTTGGTTGGGTGGGTGGCATTTATGGTGGTTGAGCGCACTCAAACAAAAACAGTTGAAATGACAAAGGCGAGAAAAATGCAAGCGAGCGGACATGGAAATTAAAAGCAGCTGAAAGGACATCGCATGGCTGAGTCCTCAACAGAAGCAAGGCAACGAAAGACATGGATGTGGATGAAAACCAAACCAAACCAAACCCAACCAGACCCAACCAGACTCCACAGTGGACATGGAGCTGAACACGTGACTGCAGATATGACTACAACTGTGAATACGAATACGACTGTGAATACGACTACGAATGGAAATGGAAATTGTTCCTGCTCTTGATGTCATAGTTAGCACTCGCGTTGCCTCCGACATATTCAATTAACACTTATTCAATTTTCCAGCGATTTTGGCCTTTTGTCCGTTGACACATAACAGATCAGATTAATAAACAAGCAACAACAAGAATAAGTACAATGAAATGTTCTTGAATTGTTGTACAATGATTGTCATGTTGTCTTACCAATTCACAATGGGAACAATGGCATATTAACAAATTGAATTAGACAATTACTTAAGAAATCAATTCAATCGAAAAATAATATTCTTAAAAGTTAACTAATTTTATACACAGAGTCAAAAATTATCTTCCGCTTGACAATCGCTTAGGTTTTACCAAAGTTATAAAAGTCTGAAGTCACTTTTGGCATGATTTGTTCCTTCAATCAGCTTTCCTTCTAGTTTACTTATCTCTTATCAATCGTTTAGAAAACTAATCAAAATCTAATGATTTCAAGTCTTACTCTATTGCCGTTATTTATAATCATGCTGAAGTATTTATGTTTGTATGTAGAATCTATACCTTCAATAAAATGTACTCAAAATCATTCCAAAATATCATCTCTCGTATCTTCTTTCAATCATGCCTATAAAAGTAATTAAATCATCCGCCAATCAACCGATTTTCAGTTGCTTTCATGACCATAATTGCACTTTAAGGCTATATACATATATATATTCGAAAAACCAAAACTCATCCATTCGATTTGCTTAATTAAAATAAAAAGAGTGAGAGAGAGAGAGACAGGTGGGGAATGGATAAATAAAAAAATAGTATACGATTTGCAGTTGATTGATGAGTTGTGATTAGCCGTGTGCTTGATGGAAAATGTTGAATCGCATTGCGAATTAGAATATTTTTGCCCACACACATTTTGGCGCCCAAATCGAAATCAAATCGAAGCCCTGGCAATTCAGGCGCATGCAACGAACAAACAAACAAACAAACAACAATAACAACAATAACAACAGCGGGGAAAGTAATAAAAATAAAAGAGAGAAAAACAAAAGTGAAAACAAAAACACAACAAAACAAGAGCCACTCAAATTGCGATGTTCGCGGTGGGTGTAAATGTTTTTGGCTTCAAATCAGGCACATTAATTATGACGAATTTCGCGTGGTCGAGGGTCGTGGATATAGGATACAGAATACAGGATGCAGGATATAGGGTGATATTGGATGATTGAGAGGGGGTGGTTAGGGGGGCCTTGGGTGTTACGGGGGCAATGCTAGCTAGTGGCCATGTTGCGTGTTGTAAAATTGAAATTGGATTGGAAATATTTGCACGAAATTCCAATTTCAATTTTCAATTGACGCGGCCAACGGCGACGAGTTTTGGTGGCCAGCCCGGGGAAAAACGTGGGTAGGAGTAGGGGTGATAGAGGGGGAGGGGGAGAGAGAGAAAGAGGGGTAGATTGTTTCGTCACGGGCCTCAAATACGTACGCCAAGCTCTAAAAACTCTAGACTCGCCTCGACTCGCCTCGAACTCGAGGTCGAGCTGGGATGTTGATGCGGATGCGGATGCGTTGGCAGCACCTTTACAGTGGCTGCAAATTTTGAACTGCCATTTTCCTGCTTCACTCAATTACAGGCCTTTTGTGTCCATTCGATTGTCCAGCGGAAAGTGCAGGAGTGCACGTTGTCCTGTCCACGGTCCGTGTTGGCCGTAACTGAAACCAAGTCCGTAACCGAATCATTTCCCAAAATTGCGCGTCTCTCTTTCTTCTCTCTTTTTGAACTCCCGATCTTTGTGTGCACGCTTGTTTGTTGTTTACTGCGCTGCCGTTTGTTTGTGGGCAGGTGCCACGCCTTTAACCCCACAACACCCCCCCTCGCACCCCGCTCCGCCATCAACGTACCGTAAATTGAAGTGAAAAGAACTGCCAACAATAACAGTGGTCATGGAATGCGCATTGCGGAGATGATGGACAACTGGGCGCGTTACGCCTCCTCCTCTTCCCCCTCCTCCCTCTCCACCATCCGCTCATCAACCTTTCCCCACTTTTCTCCCAACATTTCTCCGTATTCCTTAACTTGTTATTGTTGTTGGGGCTGTTTGTGCAGATTTATGGTTCGAAAGATTGCTGGCCAACTTTAGACAGAGAGAGAGAGACAGATAGAGTGAGAGAGAGTGAGAGAGAGAGAAAGAGAACTGCTTTATTTGCAGCCATTAAAAATTTGCATAAGTACACAGCATTGGCAAATAAATTTTGGCTTGTGAATGCGTCGCAAGTGATTGAGTACTCGTTGAATCATTGAATACCCTGCACTCAAAACAGACAATGAGTGACTCAATTGATCAGATATCCAGGTGGCAGAGCATTCAAAGCTGCATTTATTAATTTTATATATCTAAAATATGTAATTAAATACATTGAATAAATAACTTTCCTTTTAATTGTATCCAAAAAATTATAGTTAAAATTTAATTTTAAGTATATTGGACATTGAAGTTTTAGTTAGTAATTAGTTAAAAGTTAACAAAATTGAAGAACGTTAAAAAATATATATATTTAAATAAATGAAGCTTTAATTAATTTTCAATTACTCACTTTATACTTCATAAAGTTTGCCGTGTTGGATTAAATGCAGAAATAAAGTCTTTTTTTAGATTTCGTTGAATTCAATTTTGATTACATATTATACATATACATATATATTGTATATATATACATATTTTTAAGTGAATGCCAGATTCAATCACAATCATTTACTGCATCTTTCGCTGGAGGCACTTATAATTAAATTCGAAAAAAATAAACGAACGAACAACAAAAAAAAGTGACTGAAAATATATATACTTATATATTTATTTATCCAAAATAAATTATTTAATACAAATAAAAAGTTTTTCGATTTATTTTGGTGTTTTGTTCGGTGCTTCGTGCATGGCCACATAATTCACTTTAACCACGCCTGCGTCTCATTGCCGCGTCCCGTGTCCCATGTCCAGTGTCCTGTGTCCGTTTCCTGCGTCACAGCTGCAGTTGGAAAGGTGAAGAGGTGGAAAGGAGGAAGGGGGAGGCAGCATAAATTTATGTTGAGCGCGTAAATTTAAGAGCGATGAGTGAGGGACTAAACTGTACAGCAGACTGAGGATTGAGACAGAGACAGACAGAGAAAGACAGAGAGAGAGAGAGAGAGAGAGACACAGCATTGTCTAGCAAAAGTTGATTGCCCAGTGGTCATTGGCCTATGGACATCCGTTGGGCTTGTTTGTTGCGCCAAAATAAATGAACACCAAATGAAAATGGTCGCTTGCCATTTATTTATTGAATGCCACTTGAAAAACCTTTAGTTGAAGACAGCGATGGAGATGGAGCTGGAGATGGAGATGGAAATCGAGGTGGAGATGGCGGAGGCATCTGTAGTGGGAGCAAATGACTTGAAGCGTTTTACACCTGAAATGATTTCATTTTCAGGACACGGCGCGTTGTCATTTTCAAGGCGACGCTTTTTTGTTGTTTGCCCAATTTTGAGGGCGATGGCAAGTGTATTAAATAAAAAGTGACAACAAATATTGTTACGCTCAACGCTGTCAGCGTTCTATAGAAGTACCACCTCTTCCTCTAACTGCCTCTTCTTCTTCAATGGTCGTACTTGGCCCCGGCTAATGCTCAGAAAATTGGCCAAAATTTCATTTTGCAGCCACGCCCTGGAACTAATGGAACTGAAGCTTACCTTACTTTGTAAGCAAATATTTACCACTGAAACAAAGTAAGTAACTTGCCAGCCTTTTTTTTATACATTGATTTTTTTTTGATTCCTTCTCTTCAGTTACAGCCTCTCCACCTCTCCTCCTCTCCTCCTCAGTTTCGACATCGCATTTTAAGCTGTATGCGGATTATCAAAGCAAACAAGCGACTTAGCATGCTCCTCCATAACCTTTACAACAACAGGAACAACAACAACAGCTCTCCATCTGGTTTTCCCTCCATCTGTTTTTTTGGGCTAGCCAGAACCCTTTTTTGCCGAGCTACCGAGAACCGAGTACCGAGTGTTAAATTATGACTTAACTTTGTGCGTATAAAGATTTGATAATGAAGCAGCACTTAATAAAGTTATACAGCTTAATAGAACTTGATCTTTCGACTGGCGAAATGCCTTACACAAGAGGTGTTTAAATTAAGATTTAAAAAAAAGTGAGAGAGATTTATAGATTGCCTTAATTAAAATTGGATCTGATATGGGTATCCTTTAAGTCCTCATCAACCCAAACAACTCTCTTCACTTTCAGTGTAACTAATTGAATCCGACAAGTACCTGAAACATCAAATATTGTAAATGAAGCTTTATCTAAATTGGGAATAACCTTTTTTCTTTTACTGCATATACTTGGATCGGAAAGGCGTTTATGTATTTGATCTCATTAAATTAGCGTTGCTAATTTGTTTAATATTAATAGACTTTAGTGAAATGCTTGAATCATGAAAATTCATATGTATTCAGATATCTTTATTCAACTTTCGAGTAATAATGATAAATGATAAAAAGAAATACAATTTGATAGTTACGTTAAATCTTTGAAGAAACAAGCAAGTTTTTATACTAAAAGTATTAGTTTTAGGGACTAGGAAAGGTACTAGTCAGGAGAAGATTTACAATTTTGAAAAAAAAAATTTTCCGAAAAAGTAAAGGGGGGACCCTTATCTAAAATTCCAACAAAATCAAAAAAATTGATTTTTAAAAAATAGCTATTTTTTAATGTAGAATCAATTTATAGATCAAATCATAACTAAAATAGTATTCCGCATAAAAATCGGTTAAGATTTGGCGAAGTTATGAAAGTTTGAAATCTGCTGACCTTGGGTCTGGCAACTTTACAAGTCAAATTTTTTGTCAATTTTGGCATGAATTTTTCCAAAAAAATAAAACTCCTCAAAATCAACTTTAAAGTATTCTCTTACACTAATTTAAGTACCAGGAGTTGATTAAACATAAAAACTCGAGATTTAAAATTTTGAAAAAAAAAATTTTCCGAAAAAGTAAAAGGGGGGACCCTTATCTAAAATTCCAACAAAATCAAAAAAATTGATTTTCGAAAAATAGCTATTTTTTAATGTAGAATCAATTTATAGATCAAATCATAACTAAAATGGTATTCCGCATAAAAATCGGTTAAGATTTGGCGAAGTTATGAAAGTTTGAAATCTGCTGACCTTGGGTCTGGCAACTTTACAAGTCAAATTTTTTTGTCAATTTTGGCATGAATTTTTCCAAAAAAATAAAACTCCTCAAAATCAACTTTAAAGTATTCTCTTACACTAATTTAAGTACCAGGAGTTGATTAAACATAAAAACTCGAGATTTAAAATTTTGAAAAAAAAAATTTCCCGAAAAAGTAAAGGGGGGACCCTTATCTAAAATTCCAACAAAATCAAAAAAATTAATTTTTGAAAAATAGCTATTTTTTAATGTAGAATCAATTTATAGATCAAATCATAACTAAAATAGTATTCCGCATAAAAATCGGTTAAGATTTGGCGAAGTTATGAAAGTTTAAAATCTGCTGACCTTGGGTCTGGCAACTTACAAGTCAAATTTTTTGTCAATTTTGGCATGAATTTTTCCAAAAAAATAAAACTCCTCAAAATCAACTTTAAAGTATTCTCTTACACTAATTTAAGTACCAGGAGTTGATTAAACATAAAAACTCGAGATTTAAAATTTTGAAAAAAAAAATTTCCCGAAAAAGTAAAGGGGGGGACCCTTATCTAAAATTCCAACAAAATCAAAAAAATTGATTTTTGAAAAATAGCTATTTTTTAATGTAGAATCAATTTATAGATCAAATCATAACTAAAATGGTATTCCGCATAAAAATCGGTTAAGATTTGGCGAAGTTATGAAAGTTTGAAATCTGCTGACCTTGGGTCTGGCAACTTTACAAGTCAAATTTTTTTGTCAATTTTGGCATGAATTTTTCCAAAAAAATAAAACTCCTCAAAATCAACTTTAAAGTATTCTCTTACACTAATTTAAATACCAGGAGTTGATTAAACATAAAAACTCGAGATTTAAAATTTTGAAAAAAAAAATTTCCCGAAAAAGTAAAGGGGGGACCCTTATCTAAAATTCCAACAAAATCAAAAAAATTGATTTTTGAAAAATAGCTATTTTTTAATGTAGAATCAATTTATAGATCAAATCATAACTAAAATAGTATTCCGCATAAAAATCGGTTAAGATTTGGCGAAGTTATGAAAGTTTGAAATCTGCTGACCTTGGGTCTGGCAACTTTACAAGTCAAATTTTTTTGTCAATTTTGGCATGAATTTTTCCAAAAAAATAAAACTCCTCAAAATCAACTTTAAAGTATTCTCTTACACTAATTTAAGTACCAGGAGTTGATTAAACATAAAAACTCGAGATTTAAAATTTTGAAAAAAAAAATTTCCCGAAAAAGTAAAGGGGGGACCCTTACCTAAAATTCCAAAAAAATCGAAAAAATTGATTTTTGAAAAATAGCTATTTTTTAATGTAGAATCAATTTATAGATCAAATCATAACTAAAATGGTATTCCGCATAAAAATCGATTTGGCGAAGTTATGAAAGTTTGAAATCTGCTGACCTTGGGTCTGGCAACTTTATAAGTCAAATTTTTTTGTCAATTTTGGCATGAATTTTTCCAAAAAAATAAAACTCCTCAAAATCAACTTTAAAGTATTATTTTATAGTAATTTAGGCACCAGGAGTTGATTAAACATAAGAGCTCGAGATTTAAAATTTTGAAAAAAAAAATTTTCCGAAAAAGTAAAGGGGGGACCCTTATCTAAAATTCCAACAAATTCAAAAAAATAGATTTTTGAAAAATAGCTATTTTTTAATGTAGAATCAATTTATAGATCAAGTCATAGCTAAAATGGTATTCCGCATAAAAATCGGTTAAGATTTGGCGAAGTTATGAAAGTTTGAAATCTGCTGACCTTGGGTCTGGCAACTTTACAAGTCAAATTTTTTTGTCAATTTTGGCATGAATTTTTCCAAAAAATAAAACTCCTCAAAATCAACTTTAAAGTAATATTTTAAACTAATTTAGGCACTAGGAGTTGATTAAACATAAAAACTCGAGATTTAAAATTTTGAAAAAAAAATTTTCCGAAAAAGTAAAGGGGGGACCCTTATCTAAAATTCCAACAAAATCAAAAAATTGATTTTTGAAAATTATCTAATTTTTAAATGTAGAATGAATTTATAGATCAAATCATGACTAAAAATTAAAATCGGTTAAGATTTGGGCACCAGGAGTAGATTGGATGACATTCGTTTATAGGGAAATCACAAAGCTGAAATAACATTGAATGATGTCAACAGGAAAACAAATAAATGAATGAATGTATTTGATGTTAAGAGAATGCCAAATCATTTTTAGAGATTGGCCAAGCTGCTAATGGGCCCACAATTGAATGTGGTGGGAATGTGTGGCATGTGGCAAGAAGGGTAAGGTAAGGATATACATATATATATATGTGGTCACATCGTTAGGGTAAACAAAGCTCCATCTTAATGGCTTCAGTTCTGTGGCAATAAATCACAAGTTATTATTTGTTGCCCTCATCAATCAAATCAATCAACATTTTGTGTTTTGTGTGCGATGCGTTTAGCCCCACAAAATGTCACATGTTAGCCAACAAATTGTTATAAATATAATTTTATTATTACCACTTAGAAGAGCTTAGAAGCGTAGAAAGACGACGACAACAGGTTGTTGCTATAAATGTATGTAAGCCAACTAACCGTACATAGAAGACATGCCTAGTTACTACTATTTAAGCCAAATGGAAATGGAATGAAGTAATAAAACTAAATAGCGTTAAGCGCATATTTTTCTCTCTGATGATGAGACAAAGCACAGAGAAATATACATACTTACATCTGTATGTATGTGTGTATGTATGTATGTGTGAGTACTCACTCTCTGTGTGTGTCAGTTAAGTGTGTGTATTCTTGCACTAAAGACTAATTAAGTTTTCATGGCCATAAGTCCTGGACTGTGGGTTCCCCTTCTCACACAGTCTCTGCTTTGGTCAGACCTCTCTCTCTCTCTCTCTCTCTCTCTTTCTCTCACTCTCTGTGTTTAGTTCGTCGTCAGTTTGCTCGTTGAATGAATGAATGGTCAACTTGATTAATTTGAGGCAGCTAGACAAGCATTAATAATCCGGTTAAAGTGTAGGCAACACATACACATACACACACACACACATGAATGTAAACACACTTAAGCAGAGCTTGTGGCTACAACAACAACAATAATAACAACAACAACAGCAATACCAACAACAACGACAGAAAAAACGCCGCAGTAAACACAAACTAAGTATAAAAGTCAAAACAAAGCCACAAAGTGTTGGTAGCACACACACTCAAACGCACACACACACACACACGCGCACAGTTAAAGATGTGCTAGTGTGAGTTGGGACATTTTTGTTTATCGCTTGAGCAGCGCCATGAAGTATGCAACATTTTATTAAACTCAAATACTTCAACTAGTAGCGCCAAAAAAGTGGAAGGCAATGAAAACGCAATTGGGTTTTAGTCTATCTTAAGCGCCATTTGCGTGGTGTTCGCGTGATATACGAGCCATAAACGAGTCACAACAACAAGAACAACCACTTCCACTTCCCTCCTTCCCACCTTCCTTTCTTTCTTTCTTTCTCAACATCCCCGCATTCATCCACTTTCTACTTCTCATCCACCATCCTAGGCGAAGTAACCCCTAGACAATACTTGCTTAGTGGGCACGACGACGTCACTTGCGATGTGTGAGGTCAGGTTCATAAGTAAGTCAATAAGTCAGTTGGTTAATGACAACAACAACAACGACAGCAACAACGACATTAGCAACATAACACAGACAACAGCAGCAACACCCTCATATTTGGGGAAATTCTCTCGTACTCGTTTTGTTTGTCAGCTCTCTCTCCTCTCTCTTATTTTGCTTAGCAACATTTTAGCCTTGCAACATGATAGCCATTGACTTTCCACTGAAGTTAAGCTAAAATAACTGATAATGATATGACATTACATATAGCAGGCAGCTATGAGTGTTATAGCATTCAGGTTAATTTAATGATCGAAGCTCTTTCTAAAGTTGCTATCATTTTTCTTAACTCATTGCATATAATTGACCAAGACACACACCAGTTTAAAGCTTGATTGAAGCTTTACAAAAATTTTCTGATAGGTATAGACGATTATACTTATCAGACTAGTAATAAAGAAATATACACCTTAATTAGATTTACAAACAATTTTCACAAATTACTTCACTACACTGTGATCACTTCATTTTTAAGCACCAAACAAAAACAAAGAAAAAACTATAGCCTGACTGCGGGCTACAACACATACACTTCATAAACGAATTTAAAATTCTGAACGCACGCAATTAAAACGAAAATAAGCAAAGCAAAATGCACACATACATATGTATCATTGCATAAGTGAGAGCGCTGGAGTTGAAACAAGCAACAACAACGATCACAAGGAGAGCGCACACAAAGGAAGACGCAAGCATTCGCAATGCGTAGGAAAGAGCGGGATAGCGTTAGATTAAATGGCGCCAAAGAGAGCCAAAATGAGCGCGGGAGTTAAAACGAGCAACAACAACGATCACAAGGAGAGCGCACACAAAGGAAGACGCAAGCATTCGCAATGCGTAGGAAGGAGCGGGATAGCGTTAGATTAAATGGTGCCAAAGAGAGCAAAGGGGTGCTCCGCTGGCACTTGCAAATATTAAAAGTTAAATTTAACAAATTAACGCTGTTTAAATTAACAACTTTCATATGCATAAAGTGCACAAAACTTTGCTTGACCGTTCAACACACAATTTAAGCCAATTCGACCGATCAAACTGCGATTTTCAGTCAAAAACGCGGAGCAACCGAATAAGACGAGCTTAAGAAAACCGATACGCGATTAGAACTAAACGATAGATGATTATAATCGATAATTATTGATGTAGCAAAATAGCAAACTAACCTAAGCTAATTATACTGTTTACATTAGTAGCAAGTTGAATACAGATTTAGGCAAGGGTATTAAATCTTTGGTGTGCCAAATATAGCCTTATGTATTTTTTTAAAATTGAATTGTTGTATTCTGAAAGCTGATCTCAGTTAATTTACAATGCCAACAACATCCTCCAGCTTAAATTTATTTGCCCGCTTTGTGACAAAGAAGGATAAAAATCATACCGATTAAACTATTGTATGCAAAAACAAAATAGCAAAATGAATGTGCAAAAAAATGAAAAAAATACATAAGGCTATATTTGGCACACCAAAGATTTAATACCCTTGCCGAGATCTGTATTTAACTTGCTACTAATGCAACCAGTGTAGTTAGTTTAGGTTAGTCTGCTGTTTTGCTACATGAATAATTATCGATAATAATCGTCTATCATTTAGTTCTAATCGCTCGTCGGTTTTCTTAAGCTTGCCTTATCCGGTTGCTCCGCGTTTTTTTTATTGAAAATCGCTGTTTGATCGGTCGAATTGGCTTAAATTGTGTGTTAAACGGTAAAGCAAAGTTTTGTGCATTTTATGCATATGAAAGTTGTTAATTTAAACAGCGTTAATTTGTTAAATTTAACTTTTAATATTTGCAAGTGCTTCGTTTTTGCATTGCTGCCAGAGGAGCCCCGCTTTGCTCTCTTTTACGCCATTTTATCTAACGCTATCCCGCTCCCTCCTACGCATTGCGAATGCTTGCGTCTTCCTTTGTGTGCGCTCTCCTTGTGATCGTTGTTGTTGCTCGTTTTAACTGCCGCGCTCTTTTTGGCTCTCTGGCGCCATTTAATCTAACGCTATCCCGCTCCTTCCTACGCATTGCGAGATGTTGCGTCTTCCTTTGTATGCGCGCTCTCCTTGTGATCGTTGTTGTTGCTCGTTTTAACTCCAGCGCTCTCACTTATGCAATGATACATATGTATGTGTGCATTTTGCTTTGCTTATTTTCGTTTTAATTGCGTGCGTTCAGAATTTGAAATTCGTTTAAGAAGTGTGTGTGTTGTAGCCCGCAGCCTTAGTCAGGCTTTAGTTTTTTGTTTGTTTTTGTTTTGTGTGTAAAAATGCAGCAAAAATCAGCTTTTGTGATTGCTGATCACAGTGTAGTGAAGTGATTTGTGAAAATTGTTTGTTTTTTGTTTGTTTTTGTTTTGTGTGTAAAAGTGCAGCAAAAATCAGCTTTTGTTGATTGCTGATCACAGTGTAGTGAAGTGATTTGTGAAAATTGTTTGTAAATCTAATAAAATATTATGCCACAGGGTAAGTTATATTTCTTTACCACTATAAATATGTTTTACTCGTTTTAAAATCAAACATATATTTTTATTAAAGAATATTCGAGCATTGTTTCTTAATTTAATTGAATTTAATGCAAAATCCTGTAAAGTTAAAACTAAAATTGATGAACAGTCTGGAAGTGTTCAAAAAGTAAAAGGAATAAATGTCCTTACGCTTGCAGCATTCAGCACATTGCGGACATTTCTCTCTTGTGCTGAATCTGCCAGGGGGCGAATGGGAGGGAAATTATTGCCAAAGGCGTTTAACGGGTAAAAATCGTCTTTTGAAATTTGTTCACATTATGCAAAATGGGGCTAACTGGATTATCCTTGGCAGGCTGCATTACTTACTTCCTTGCTTTGGTGTCCTTTAGAAAGAAAGAAAGATATTTGTTTCTTCTCTCTCTTTTTCCAGTTTTTACTCTGGCATCGCCTTTGTCTTTGTCTTTGTCTTCGCCTTTTCAATGAGCAATGCGCTGCAGTCAATTTGATGAATTTTTTACAAATTCCATCTTAACGTCAAATTGGCCAACGGCTTTGCTTTTTTTATGCCCCGTATTTTTTAGTTCTTGTTCTTGGTTCTTTTGTGGCTGTGAAAAGCGCAGCCGCCACCGCGAAGGCAACTCGTTGGTGGAAGTTCCTCTCCTCCCTCTCCTCTCCGACTCTTTACGTTTTCATAGCTTCCTCATCTTGGTTCATCTTGAAACCGCTTGAGCGTCAAGTGATTGATGCATTGCGCTTGTAAATTTGATGGCGGGTTGCCTTGTGGATGGAAGGCTCTGGTTTGGTGAAAAGGAAGGAGAACCAGGACCAGCAAGTCATGGTCCACGTTCACATTTGCGTTCGAGTTCGCGTCCTGATTCAGATCTTGGTCCAGCTCGCTCAGCCTTGCTGCATTTGCCCCTCAACCCAAACTCAAACTGCAACTGCAACTCAAACTCAAACTCGAACCCAAAACTCAAACAGTTGCTGCGGCTTGGGGTTGGGGGGGGAGGGGGGCATGTAAAGTGCGCGAAATTGACTTTGCTTTTGCGGGCGGCGCTGACAGTGGCATTGCCAGCTGCTGGTTACTGGTTACTGGTTACGTTGGTCGGGCTGGTCGCGAATGATGAATGGAAAATGCGGAAAATTGTTAAAGCAAAGGCACGGCCCAAGAGATACTGAAGACAGAGAGGGAGAGAGCGTGAGTGGCAAAAGAAATTGTGAAATCTTAGTTGAAATTATTATAAATTAATGGCTATCCTTGTGACCCAGTTACCCAGAATGGCTGTTTCGGTACTAGCAGCCACTGTTGAGTTGATAGTGGTGCAACACAGCCACAGCTGCGGTTTCGAGTTTGGGGCCTCTACATTGTGCAATGAAAATAAAGGAAGCTGCTGCTGCTGCTGCAACTGCCACACACACGGCACACAGCACATCCTTTAATCAGGCTCTCTCACTCTATGACTGTGTTTGTGTGTGTGTGTGGGTGTGTGTGTGTGGGTGTGGGTGTGTGTGTGCTGTCGTCCTGGTATGACAGTTGCATTTTTAATGCTGGCCATAATTAAGTTTGTGCAACAGCAACCTTGCCAGGCTATATACAGGACATGGTAGGTAGTCCTATCATTATTATTAGCTGCCCATCTCAGCATTCAGTTTGTCCTCTTCTGTACAGTCTCCACTGTACAGTGAAACAGTGGTATTTTGAATATTTATGAATATACAATGCCAGCCCATTATCCACATGCCCCATGGATGTTGACCAGCAACAACAACGAGAACGACAACGTAACCTTTAAGTAAAATCATTCATTGCATATTTATGAGTGTATTCATATGGACTACTCATAACAATACCTTTGATTCTGCTCAAAATTTAAGTGGCAAACAGAAGTAAATTTAAAATTTGTCTATCGATGCTATCGAAGTTACTATTAAAAGAATGATTAGATAATGCTGAACTAAATAAATTACTAGAAAGTTTGATTTGGTTTAATAGCTTTAATATTGTTGATAGATATGAACTTTATTAAAAGTTTAGCCATCTTTTATACCCTGTAACAGGCAGAAGAAACAGACTGAACATATTTTATAACCACTTAGGAAAGTGAAGTCATGCATATATTATATTGAAATACTGCATTAATTAAAGTACAATATTCCATAGAATGTGTTCCTTACTCTCCTTAAAAAATATCTGGAAAAACATTCATAATGATGCTACAGTTTATTCAGCGCAGATTCTTGGATTATATGATGTGTTATTTTTGGAAAACTGTGAAATTCTAATTATAGAAATGTTGTCTGCGCCAATTATTGTGGCAACTGCTAAATTGCAGAGACTATAGCAGCTAGAGAATAGACTATAGTAGCTAGTAGCCTATAGATTTGCTTATTGCTATGAGTGTATTGGTACATATATGTATTACTTATTGCTATGTGTATATTACTTATTGATATTTGTATATTACTTATTGCTATGTGTATATTACTTATTGCTATGTGTATATTACTTATTGCTATGTGTATATTACTTAGTGCTATGTGTATATTACTTATTGCAATGTGTATATTACTTATTGCTACATAGTTAAGCTGCATAGTATAAATATTTAGTATCGATCAATTTTACTTTTTTCTTCTGCCATCGTATCGTAAATTAATATTCCCTAAAATTGCTTAAAGAAATCAATTAAGATATAGTGTTCTTGTAACATATATCGTAAAGAATAAACTACTCACCTCTTTAATAGTAAATATGTATCTTAAACTAAAAAAGAATTTTATTCTTAATTTTATTTTAACATAATTAATAATATTTTTGTAAGTTAAATTAAACTTCTTTGCGTCAAATAAAATATAATTAAATTTAAACTTTTGATAATCAAGTTAAATAAAGAATACTTAGTTAGTTACTATGTAGTTGCTGTCATATGATTGCATTAATTTCTCATGACAGTCATCGTTATCGCAGATCCTCGAGGTGTCACATATTGATGAAGATTTTGTTGTTGCTGCTGCTGTTGCTGCAGGTTGATGCAATATGCAAATGCTGCTTTTGCTTTGTCATCTGTTAACAATAAAGGCGCTGCCAGTAAAGCCGTTGGCCTAAAGCCTGCCGGCGTCCGGCGTGTCCAGCAACAAGCTAAAAATAAACGAGAAAAATATAAAATGAAATAAAATAGAAATAGAGTAAAAAAAGGGAAAAAAGGGGAAAAAAGTAAAGTAAAGACTCGCGCGTGGCACATGTCAAAGAGGAGGGAGGGAGGGAAATTGTTAAACAAACAGCAAACAGACGCAGACGCAGCGTGAAAATAAATTGAACAGCTCAGCGAAGCGTCACTGACCTACGCGCACACGTGAGTCGCCAACAACAAGACTTGCAACAAGGGGAGTCGCTACAGAAATAGGCAAAGCAAAAATGCTGCCCCCGCAGCGTGAATATTTCCCAGTCGCGGCAGGCAGGCAACATTTTGTCAATGTTGCTGCAACAAGCAGTGGCACGAACACGAATCTGGCAAATCGTGCCACACATGCCTCGTGCCACAGTTCGGCTCTGCTCGTCCGACAATCCAACAACGAATGGGGCAAAGCCTCCGAAAATCTTCTGCTGTGTGGCAGCTGCTGGCTGCAGCTTCAGTCTTTGCGCGTTTTCCAACTGCTGCGGTTCAGCAACAGTCCGTCATCATTTATAGACGGTGCCGCCGTTGAAAGTTGAAAGTACGTGTATCTGTAGCACATGCCACAAATTGTATCTATGAGATACAATTCAAATAATCTTTCGCAGCGCGAGTGCGATTTATAAATCACAACAAATAACATCAGAGTTAATCACAGTTTGAACATTTAACGCATTTATTCATTTAATTTATAATAATTTTTTAACTTTTTTTCAATCAACAAACGAGAATTTTTCGGTGTTTTTTTGGCAACGCGTGTGGTTCGAAATTCGCAAAAGTTCAAAGCGCAGTTTTGGGCGCAGTGCAAAACCTAAACAGAAGCAATAACAACAACAACAGCAACATTACAACCAACCACACACCAACTGTGTGTGTTTGTGTGTGACTGGAGGGAACGTGTTGTGCGGGTAAGAAGAAGAATGAGACAAAGCCGCAACTTTTGATGGCCGCAGAAACCGCAGAAATTATATCAATTGAGAGGCGATAGAACTGCATGGCATCAGCAGATAATGCGGCTTAATTATCTCAGCTGGAGATGCAAGTAAGCAAGCAGCAACATGCCACATGCCACATACCACATGCCGCATGTTGCACTTGACATTAGCCGGCAAATTGACATAAGCATTGTGTCAGCTTCTTTGTGTCTTTTATTCCCCTTCCCCTTCATTGACATTGTCATGTTTCACTTTAAGAACAATTACAGCATTTGTTTATAACAATTAATTAGTTATTAATTAATTAGTTGCACATTCAATGCGTTAATTAAGAGTGCAAAATAAATGTAAATGAAAAAGCAAAACATAAAGCTAAACAAATAACATAAATAGTCATGTTTATTTAAATAGGGGAAAAAAAAAACTAAAAACCAAAGCCATGCAAACAAAACATAAAAAATCAATCTACATAAATATTTTACATGCATTTTTGTGTTATTTAAATATATTTATATGTTAACTCATACACAAATTAATATGCTGTTTGTCCATTTAGTTTATTACCTGTTCTGTGTACTCCCAATGGGGAGGGACTGTGATTTCAATAAAGGTCTGCTTTAAATTTATAATTAGTTGAGTAACTTGTTGAATTGATGAAAGTACTGCAGATACTACAGGGTATCTGTAGGAGGAGCAATCTCCAACTTACCCCTTTTAAATTTAGGCCTAAGAACTTCTTTATAACACATAACTGCAAACATTATTTTTACAAGTTTTAAATGCAATTATTTGCTAAAATATTCATTGCAAAATTTGGCATTTATTTTGTTTTAAAAAAAATACATAATTTGTGCAATTGATATAGCTTATATAAGGGTAATTTATAAAATCATTGTATTTCAAATAAATGTTATTAAAAATGCAAGATAGTAATTAAGGGCAATTAAAATAGAAAACTATTTTCAAGAATAATTTATGCAGTTCCACAAAAAGAATGATAAAAAAATAAATTAAACAAAATTGACAGGACAGTTTTCTTTTTTGTGATAATTTATAGCTGCTGATTTATTGATTTTAGAAGAGATTAGCATTATTTATTTGTTAGTTATTATTAGTTTTATTACAATCATTATTATTATTAAAATTACTTTCGTTTTTTTTTGTTAAATTATGCGTATTTTGAAGTCATGTTTTGGTCATAAATTAGTAATAAGCCACAAACGGAAGCAAGGATGAATGTGGCATGTTTTTGTTTGTGTGTTGTGGCACAATGGCTTTTTCGCTGCCACGTGCAACAGCCACTCTCAATTCTCATATGTGGACTCAAGCAACAGTCGCTGTGTTTTTTGTTGTTTGTTGTTGGCTGTTTGCTGGCCTTCAAAAATTTGTGGCTCACAAGTGGGGAATCTGGCCGGGCTAAAAAAATGACTACAAATGGGGATATACAAATGGAAATGCTGCTGTTGCAAGTGCTGCAAGTGCTGCAAACATTGCATCAACATCAAAAGCCAGCGGAAATGGACAGTAAATAAATGTTTACAATTTGCTCTGTTGCTTTCTTTTTGTTGTCTACCATTATATACATCTAATTTGTTGTTGTTGTTTATATTACAATTTTCTTCTTCTTTTTGTGTTGCTGGTGGCACATAAATTGTGGGGAAATTTTGTGTAGCCGCTGGTGAAATAATGGCCAAGTGGGTTTTGGCCAAAATCAGGGCTTAGAATGAAGAAGCAAAAGAACTACTGTGTATATGAATAATGTGCTATTCACTTACAGACACACACACACACACACAGATTGTTGCAATGTTGCAGCTGCCTCGCAGATAACCTTATTTCATTTTGCATTTCATTCCAAGCAAAATGTTAAAATATATATATTTTGTATTTTTGCGCGCTGCGCTTTTCATTAGCAACAACAAAAAGGAAACTTAAAAAATAAAATTAAAAAAAATAAATAAAAAATAAAAATTGCACTTGTATGCAGCAGTAGCAACAACAACAGCAGCAGCAACAGCAACAACAACAACAACAACAACATCATCAGTCCAGAGACAAGTAGTGCAATTACTGCATAAAGTACTTGCAACGAGGCAACTGCCACTGATGCCACTGACGCAAAATGCTGATGTTGATGCTGCTGCCAACTTGCAGCAACTGGCAACTGCCAACCGAGCACTGCTCGACACTGTGTCCTAAGCCCCTCTCTGCTCCTCTCTCTCCCCAATCTGTCTTCTCTTTCCACTCTTCCCCAAGTGCTGCGCTAATTTCAGGCAATTATATGTGCCTCCCGCCTGCACAGTGGTACAAAACTAAATAAATTCAAAGCGAGAAACAGAGAGAGAGATTCCAAAATTCTGTAAGAGAGAGAGAGAGAGAGAGTCAAAAATTCTCTGATAGAGAGAGAGAGAGAAAGAGTGCGCAATTCTGTGAGAAAGAGAGAGAGACAGCAATTTCTTCATTATTAATTGAATATATTTAATCAAATTCAATAACAAAACTTGCTCAATTTGAACTCTAATTAATTACATCAATAACTTGTTGCTCAATTTAGTTGATTTCAAATATAAATGATATTCAATGATATTCCAAAGAGTCTACATAAATTGAATATTATGAAAACTAAGTGTTAATAAAATTAAATTGTAGTTAAAGTTTTTTTTTTTATTTGCAATCTGTCCTAATTGGACAATCAACAAATTGAATTAAGTAGTTAAAGTTATCAATTTATTCAAACCTATAGCTTTAATACATTTTAGATTGATTTATTTAGATCCATATTATTTAAGTAATAGCCTTACTTTTCTTCACTGAACTGAGAAAGCTTAAATTATTTTTACATATAAAAATTTAAAGCGAGCAAATTTAGTTTAAAATTGTTAGCTTAGCATTTAAAATAATGTTTTATACAAAAGTTCGTTTGAAGTTAATGCTTTCATTAATTTTAATAGTTATTATAAATTATTAAAATACAGTTATATTGATTGTTTTGCTTCTATTTATTTTAACAGCTTTTATTGATTTGTTAATCTTTATTTTATTCTCTTTTTACATATTGGCTTAAATTTATACAAATGTTATACATTTTATTTGCTTCTTTGCAGTTTAGTATAATATTCAAACTAGTTAATATATATTGTAGCTTACTTTATGATAATATTTGTTGCTAAGAAAAAAATATTTGGAGTATTTTTTTAAAGTAACTGAAAATATTTATTTGAACAATATAAATTATATTTATCAAATAACTCATTGCATTTTTTAATATGCATATAATAATTTTTGTGGCTTTTTATATGCAATGTTCGCATTTATTTATTAACAAAATGACAACAATTTTAATTTAATTATTATTATTTTTATAAAACTTTGATCAAGTGACAACTTTGCTGTTTGGAATTTCATAGGTGTAAGCATTTGTATTTTTATCTGTTTTACTCTCCATCTCTCTCTCTCTCTCTATCATTATCTCTGTCTATACTCTATCTATCTATCTATCTATCTATCTATCTATCTATCTATCTATCTATCTATCTATCTATCTATCTATCTATCTATCTATCTATCTATCTATCTATATATCTCTATCTAGACGATGTTTCCGTAACCAAACCCTCTACAGTTTCCCATTTTCCACTTGCATTTAACCATATTTATTCATATTCATTTGCGCTCGCATGTGTGTGAGTGTATGTGTGAGTGTTTGTGTGTGTTTGTGAGAGTATGTGTGTGTGTGTTTTCGTCTAAGGCTTAGCATTCATTCAGTCATTTGCAGTGTCCGTGGCCATTTAATGCACTTATTCATTAAAATACAAAAAGGAAAAAGAACACAGAATGAAGGCTGGGGAATGGTGAAGGGGAAAGAGGGAGGGTAGGGGGGGGATTGGTGGTAAGGGAAATGGCGAAACAAGAGTGAAAATGAATGAAATAAAAAATGTAAACATACACAAGTGCAATGCAAATTAAAGCAGACAGCAAAGTGGCTGCTCCTTTGGTCACAGGAGAGTGAGAAAGGTTGGTGGCTAGAGGGGGAGGGGGCAGAGGCAGAGGCAGGGCCAAGCTGAAGGGGGCGGAACTGATGGGAAAATGTGGCGAAAGTTAGATGGCAACAATAGGAGGCAGGGTAAAAAGGCAGACGGGGCAAGTTGGTAAGGAGGAGTGGTTGTGGCAAGGGGTAAGGGACACGGGGCAAGGGGCAAAGGGGGCAACGGGTACGGTAGCAAGTCCTTGCCAACGCGAAGAGGCAATTCATTAGCTTTAATTTAGGTAAATGTCCTTGGTCCTTGTGGCATTGCCTCTTGTGGCGAACGACGTTGCAAATGCAACTAAAATGTTGCGGTTACCACCATTTTCATTTGCCACGAGCCACACACACATACACACAGATGAGTGTGTATGGGTGTGTGTGAGAGGTCGTTGTATTCCCTTCGGGCAACTCACTTAATATTTAAAGCACTAACTAAAGTCGCCAAGTGGCCCATTTTCTTCATTTAAATTAACCAATTAACAAATCGAGTCACATTTCGAATGCATTCGCAGTCCATTCGAGGCCCTTTTAAATAATATGTGCTATAAAGTAGTATAAAGCGTTTCAAACTGAACAAAAGGATTTCGAATTTTAACAAATAGATTTTTATATGTATTTTTGTTTTATTAGCTAAGTTTTATTGGTATTACAAATTTTAAAAATGTTGAAATTTGTTTTATAATGAATTATCTGCAGCTCAATATTGTTTTTAAAATGTCAAAAAAAATTAATTTCAATTAATTATATATTTATTAAAAACATTTGCAGAATTGTTTTATATTAGCTAAGTTCATGGGTCAATTTGTTTATTGTCTAAATAAGGTATTAATTAACAAAGTAAATAAATGATATGTTGACAGTAAATGCATTAAAATTAAAACTAAAAAACTTTATTTTAGAAAATAAACAAAATTAATAATTATATAATTTTTCTTTATTTTATTGCTTTATATTTTTATAAAATATTTCAAATAGTTCTTTAATATAAATTTAGTTTTGGTCAGCGTTTAATTAGATTTTAGAGAGCAATCTTCGAGGATAAACTGATCGGAGCTACTTATCGGCAATATGTAAGCTTAAGATACTTCTGTGATCAACTAGTTTATTATTTATTATTATATTATTATTATTATATTTATTATATTAAAGCATGTGTCTGAGTAGTTTATTTTATTAAAGTTGTAGATACTTTTATGAACTTACTTAAAAGTAGTTTGGAAACCAGTGGAACTTGATTTTATTGTAACAGAATTAAGGCCCTTTTATTCATAGCTGTATTATGTTTAGTTTTATTTTACTGACATAATTAATTTTAATATTGAACATAACTTTAGTTTGTTAAGTGAAACTTTAATTAGACATTAATGAAATGAACCTTTGGGCTCAGTTTAATAGTTAAAGATATGTAAGCAGAAAGTGTATAGAAATAAATTTAAATTTGGGGAATATCAATTGAATGGAAACTTTAAATTTATGTTAAGTACTTAATGTCCTGTTTAAAATTTGAGTGGACTTTAAAGAAATGGGAATTGGGAAGTAGTCAAATTTCATAGTTAGTTGCTAACACTGTTTACCAACACTAGTTCCGACCATTTACTATTACTGTTTATTATTACTTTTTACTATACGATATTTACCGTTACTATCTACAATTAATCTTAGCAATTTTCTGAGCACTCGCAGTTGGCAACTAATCAGCAACGAGCAATTACCTTGACAACATTGTGAGTCACCAAAATCCGCTTAAATTTCAATTGCAGTTTACATTTCCAGTTGATGTTGGTGTTGTTGTTGTTGTTGTTGGAGCAACAACTGCAGATTGTAGATTGTAGAGCATCCCTTATAGATAGATACTTCTTACTCCTCATTCTACCCCTGTGACACCTTCCCTGCTTAGGGCACAGCGTACAATGTGCAACATGCAACATGGAACAACAACAGTTTGCCATTGCCCCAACTGTCCAATTTGTTTGTGTGTGTGGCATGTTGCAGCTTCAGCTGAAGCTGTTGTTGCTGCAGTTGCTGCTTTTGCTGGCAGCGTGACATTGGCATTCCTCGTCATCAGGCGTGGGCCATTCTCCACCTCCACCTCCCCCTCTCATCCTCCATCCTCCATCCTCCATTCTCCACCTCCATTCTCCACCTCAATTCTCCTAGGCAACTCCCTATTTACCCGCCAGCAACAGAAATAAATCATGCGAATGCTGCCTCCAATATAAGGGGAGGGGGAATGGGAGAATGGTGGGGGGGGGACATTGCAGCAACGTCAGCGTCGTCTGCCTAATTAGATAATGTCAGCAGCACGCAGCGCATAATTTCCTGGCCTGGTCTGCTTCATTCAGCTTCAGCTTCAGTCTCTGCACGTCCGGCATACACGCATACAACTTTACTTCCACACCCACACACACACCAATACACACATATACGTGCATATTCTTGACCCCAATTAAATTTAAATCATTTGAGTGCTTCCAAAGTAAAACTAATTGCTTTTGCAAAAGCAAGTGACAGTGGGAGACTGAGAGAGAGAGAGAGAGAGGAGAGAGAGAGTGAGGGAGAGAGAGAGAGAGGGGAGAGGGAGAGAGAGAGAGAGGAGAGAGAGAGGGAGGGAGAAAGAGAGGGAGAGAGAGAGACAGAGGGAGAAAGAGAGAGAGACAGAGAGATAGAGAGAGATGGCTTTCTTCCTCTCAATCTCCTACTGTCTATTTCCCTCTCTGTCCGTCTGTCTGTCCGTCTGTCCGTCTGTCTGTCCGTCTGTCCGTCTGTCTGTCTATTGTCTCGAGTGCTCTTAGCCCTTTTCGTATTAACTATGCATATGTCTCTCATGTCTCTCATGTTGTTGTTCTTCTTCTTGTTCAATTTGCTTCATTGCAATTACCAATTGTGTGTCTGCTTGTTTAAATCTTGCAAATTGCAAGTGCCATTGTTATTGTTGTTTAAAAAGAGTAAAAGCTGCCGAAATGCTCTTGTTTTAATTCAATTTGTCAGGCCACAAATAAATAGACACTCATATACATATATATATACATATCGCAGTCTCTTGTCTCGTCTGCATCCGTTTTGTTTTTCCCTTTTTTTGTATTTTATTTCAGTCAGTATATTAATGCGTCTCTGGACGCACATTAATGCATTGGATAATGGAGAGTACACACACACAGAGAGAGAGACACACATCTGCCACACACACACACACACATACGTCAGACTGAACGTGCCTCGCCATGTTGTACAATCATTTTGAGCTACAGTGACCCCAAAAAAGCCGACAACGCTGCCTTGGAGAGACAGAGACAGAGAATGAGACAGACATACACATTTTCAATGTCATTAAGCACACAGCACAACTGGGGCGACACTCCCACCCCATCCCTCCCTCCCCCTTCACTCCCTCCCTCTCTCTCTCCATCTCTCTGTCCCGCTTTATTTACTTTGCCCTTTAGCCAAAAACGGAAGTCAAACAATTTATGCATTTTATTCTTTAATCACATTTGCAAGCAACTCAACTCAGTTGCAACTCTCAGTTGCAACTCTCAGTTGCAATCATTTGTGCAACAGGTTGCATGCCCCCCCCCCCCATTCATTGTTTGGCCCTCCACTCAAGCATTGACATATTTAAAGACATAGATATAGATATGAATATAGATATTGATATAGATATTGATATAGATATATTTATAGATATAGATAGAGATATAGATAAAGACATAGATATAGATGTAGATATAGATACAGATAAAGATATATAGATATAGATAAAGATATAGATATAGATTTAGATTTAGATGTAGATATAGATATACATATAGATATTGATATAGATATAGATATAGGTATAGGTATAGATATAGCTATTAGCTTAAATATAGTATTTGTCTTCCGATTTAGTATCGGATATCAACCCATCCCTAGTTGCAGTTGTATTTGCAACATCTTCTCAATAAATCGTAACGCTTCTCAGAATTTGCTTAGAACTTGAGGCCACTTTACAGTTACAGCTTATCCTTTGCTGCCTTTAATTAGCCTGGCTAATTAATTATAAATTCTTTGAGCTTATATGAAGAAAATGCCGAGAGAGAGAGAGAGAGAGAGTGGGAGAGAGGGGGAGAGAGAGAGTCACAGTTGGCAGCAGTTGAATGTCTTTAATAAATTTATTGTATATAGCAATTAGTAAGTTTTGCGAGCATGTGTGTGTGTGTATAGTTCTCTTTGTGTGTGTGTGTATGTGGCCAGAACCCAAAAAGTTTACAATGCAGACAGACAGACAAAGAAAGGGAGAGAGAGAGAGAGAAAGAGATGGGAAGAGAGCTGGTAACTCATGTGTTGCGCCTAAAACATGGCAAACATTTGTTGCCTGATTACTTTTAAATTATTTTGTGGCATAATTTCTGTGGCACACACAACACACACACATAGGCACAACAAAGAGCCTTCAGAGTCTGAGGATGGCGTGCATAATAATAAATAAAAGACGTGCCGAGGGGACAGGATGATGTTTTCCAGGACAAAAAGGGACCTGGATGACAGAGCTGCTGCTGCTGTTGTTGTTGTTGCTGTTGCTGGAGGGGCATAGAAAAAGCTTTGTGGGCTTTTGTTGTTGAAAATGGCAATACACACACTGACACACACACACATGTAGAGGGGTAAACAGGATATAGAAGGACATGCTGCGGCTGGCTGCCAAAAAGAGACCCATTTATACATATATGGTATATATGGATGCTCGTATATATGAATAAGGATGCTCTTTGAGACGCCTCGCATTATGATATGCTTAAACAGCACAAAACTGTTTAATTATTTATGGATGCTTCCTTTTAGGCCAGGACAGGGAATGGGACACGTGAATGGGACTGGGACTGGGATTGTGTTTCCCGTTTTTGTTGGCAATCAGCGAGGCATGTGCTTGCTTGATGGAACGACTTGAAATGGAAATCTTACGTGTCCTTGAGCCTTGAATGTAACAAATTGCCGCTTCAATGATTAGCGGCACAGTGGAGATCAAGAGATCAGACCCTAAATGATAATGTCAGCTTATCACAGATCAAAGCAATAGATCAACATCTAATGAAATAAATGAGGAGAGGGTGTTGGAGGAGAGAAAGTTGAATAGAGTGAGAGTTGGAGGAGAGAGAGTTGGAGGAGAGAGAGTTGGAGGAAAGAGAGTTGGAGGAGAGAGAGTTGGAGGAGAGAGGGTTGGAGGAGAGAGAGTTGGAGGAGAGAGGGTTGGAGGAGAGAGAGTTAGACTCACATGAGATGAATTTTCTTTCAAAATGTAATCAAAGCAACAACAACCTTTTTCAGTACATTGGTGGCAGCTGTTTATCAACTGGGCATAAAACGCATTTCATGCAACCTTTTTTGGCCTAAAGTCCTCACATATTGTACAAATTTTCATACATATATGTATATATATATATACGGAAGTCTTTCTGTGTTCTGTTTTTGTGCAAATTAATGAGCTCTTTGTGGGACTTAAAATAATACAATAAAGCGGAACAAAACAAAGCAAAACACGCCCCAAAAACAAGCCCAAGTGACAGACAGACGACAACCCGCAACCCGTCAACAGGCAACCTTAGAAAACAGAAACAGAAACAGTTTTCATTTTTTTGTTGTTTTCTTTTTGTTTGTTTTGTTTTTATCCTTTGGAGAGAGAGAGACACATGTGGCATACATCAAATGCACTAATCAGCAATGTTGCCTCCCTTAAGTCACCTACTTAATTTGCAGGTCAGAAGCAACAACAGTTTCTAGCTTTGTATATTTTCATAATCCAGTTCAGTTTCAGTTTGTGGAACTGCACAGTGGTTGCTAAGTATAATGTGAGTCTGAGTATGAAACATTTTATTTGACTTAACTTAAATGAAACATGGTATATGAATTAGCTGAATACATATAATATTAAGAGTAGTTTTTATATATGTTTCCCATTTTCTATCATATTTTTAGACCCAGTACTTTAAATAAGTACAAATGGGTCTATTACGTTTGTGCAAATGTGCGTAACAGGCAGAAGGAGGCGTGGCAGACCCCATAAAGGATATATATTCTTGATCAGCATCAACAGCCGAGTCGATATAGCCATGTCCGTCTGTCCCTTTTTTAAGTAACTAGATCTCAGAGACTATAAGAGCTAGAGACACCAAATTTGGCATGTATGTACATCTATATCTTGCATTGAACCCCGCAAATTAAAATACAAAATTTTCAAGGCGAATTACAAGAGCACCTTTAATGCTAGCGACTTCATTTTTACTATGTATAATACAGACTATGGTCTGAACCTATTCTGCAAATTTCATCCAAATCGAATGATAAACGCGGAAGTTATTCAACTAACAATGTTACGGGCAAAATCAACTGATATCTTCGTAATGGCGCCATCTATTGAAATTCTTTGAAACTTAAAGAATCTGCATTGATCGCTTTGCGCTAAAGAAGTACAGGGTCTGCTACTTTCGACCTTGCTTTACCGTAGCTTAATGCATTTTTCCTCTTCAATTACTTATTGTACAGCGAATAAATCTTTTCTTCATTAATTACTCTTTATGAATTTTACATATATCATAAAAAGCATTCATCAATTTATAAACCTTGCTTTATTAAATACTTTATACTCCGGCTCACACAAATATATATTCAAGAATTAAAAATATCTCGTTTACAAAAAATAAAAGTTCTTTGACCCATAAAAATAAGTTTTCTCTTTTTGTTTTGAATACATTTTTGAACGCTGCTCTGTTTATATCCCGAAACATTTGGCGCCCATTGTAGACGGGAGAAATTGGCCATTTAGGATTTCCGTTGACGGGTCTAAATAGTTGGTCTAAATTGCAGCGACGTTTTTTTCAATTCAATTTGGGAACAGTTCATGTATTTTGTGACCGGAAACGGAAGTGTGCGTACTTCATAATTACCAACTGCTATGTGTGTGTGTGTGCGTGCGTGTGTGTGTGTGTGTGGAGGATTTACTTTTTGTTGTTATTTATTAATTTGGCATTTGGAGTGTAGCGAAGCGACTAAACAAATTCATTTAATATGCGATTTACCAGTGTTGTATAATCAAATTAAATATGTTCCTTTTGGTCCCTTTCGGTTATATATCTATTATATCATAATTGTATTTTGCACTGTAATTACGCGCAATCAGGCATTGCGACACACACACACACATACGTTTATACACACACAGATAATTAAATGCAATTTTATCGAACTTACACATGAATTGCCATGTGAAACATACGCATATCTGTATATCTGTATCTGCACTCGCATGCATGATTTCTATTTTATTGCCTGGTTAAAAAGCCAAGATCGTTATCAGCTAAACAATACCCTGCAATACCAAAGACAAACTAGACAAGACATTAGTTTAACTGCAAAAGCAAAGTTAAACAAAAAAGAACATTAAATATTGTAACTAAATATAAGACGGGATAACTTTAATAGTTGCTGAGATTGTTAATTGAAAAGGAATCAAAATAGTTCTTAGCTAAACAATACTCTAAAAAAACCTTTTAAATAGGTATAACAAGGGTATAAATAGATTCATAGGCTGATTTATATAAAGAACTATTGAAATCCATATCGCAGCCTGATTTTTATAAATTCATGTTCAAATTAAATATTAGGGTCTAATTATAATAAAATATGAAAATTTATAATTATTTACAATTATTATTTTTTTTAATTATTTACAGCATATAAATGAGTTGAAAATAATGTTAGATTTGTTTTTTTAACTACTTTAATAAAAAACTTCTCTTACAAGTTTTCTGCTTGCTTTTCTCACGTTAACTTCAACAACTCTCAATATAAATTAAACAGATGTTAGTAAATTTTAAGCTTATTTTAATCATCAATCGATTGCTTTACTTTTCGACCGGAAAACTTTCCTTTTGGAATTTGTCAATTCATTTGAACATACAACATTTTTAAACATACTTTCAACTTTTATTACAACTACATACGATTATCGCCTCTTGAGCCATGATCAAATGTGGCTAACTGTAAATAATTAGGAGATAACGGTTTAGCTGCAAACAGTGCAACAATTTGAATATAGAATATTTAGCAACAACGGAAAAACCAAACAAAACCAAATAAACAACATGTCTATTTTTGCTATCAGCGCAGTTTGCAAATGCCTAAAACAATTACAAATCGATGTGGGTATGGCCTCAGCGGGGTAGATAACAAGAAGGGAAGGGACACATCAGGAGCAGGAGGAAAGCAGGAGGAAAGCAGGAGGAAGAGAGTGGGTGGTTGGCAGGAGGAGATGGGGATTTAAATACGCGCATTTTGTCATTGTTGCTAATCAACGCAGTGCACTATGGGGAATTTGACCGGTTTTGCTGGCATAAACTAATAACTCGCAAGCTACGCAAGATATTTTGGTCTAGTTTTTTGCATAAGGCTTCTAACATCAATAGGAAGCTGTGCCAGCCAAATGGGCGTGGCACTGCCTTTTTTCATTTTATTAGAGTATGCAAATTCGGTGTTTTCCAAGCGATCCAGACCAAACTTACAAGTTTGATTTGTCATCATCCAATTAACACTGGCCCAAGAAATGATTCAAATCGGACAACTATATCATATAGCTCCCATAGGAACTATCGGTTAAAATTCCAATTTTTATATGAAGAACTTTTTTGTTTATCAAGATATCCGTACCAAACACACAATTTATACGTAATATTATGCTCCTAATGTTTTTACCAAAAATTATTGAGATCGGACCATATTAGCATATAGCTGCCATAGGAGCAACTGATTGAGAGGTAGGTTATTGTGTGAAAAAGAAATCTTCCTTGACCTGTTTACATAATAAAATTCAAAATATTTGCGTATCTAATAATTAAACACATTAAAATTAATAATAAAAAAGTGCTCTTTTGCGTTTTTTCCTATCGCTTCATTCCACTTGCCAAACAATTCTATGTTAGCAAATTTGAGGTTGTTTTTTTAAAAATGAAATTTTGCAAAAAATCGCAGATATTCGCAGTTGAAACTGGATGTTCTGGATAAGGAATCGATCCCTCTATAACATGTATATAGCCACTCACTAAACAAATCTAAACATTTTTTTGTAACTCCATTCAAAGTTGAACTTTCCTTACGAAATTAACACTTGAATACCACTTTCTAAAATTACAAATTATTAATAATACACGCACAAAACAAGCAATATATTAGTAGTTACACATAGTTAAAACCTAAATAATTAACATCCATTTCAAACTTTTTACTTTTACGTTGTTTTGTTGGAAATTAATAAATATTAAAATGCAGTGCAAAAATAAGCTTTAAAAATGCGCGTGGCGCTTCGTTGCAACAGCTGACTTTAACAGCTGTTATTTAAAGACAGGGCTGTTAAACAATTATATGTGGTATATAATATAACAGTTTAGTGTTTTTATAACACATTTGCATTAAAATATTGTTAATTTGTATACTTGTGAAAAACACATTAATGCCACCAAAACCGGTCAAATTCCCCATAGTGCAGTGTAAGCTGCTTAAATGACCCCCAAAGTAGGCAATATGTTTGCTCATTTGTCTATGCACATTTGGACTATGGGCATAAAGTTCGACTTTGTGGACACAAAGTCAACTTTGTTGTTGATTGATAGTTTGAAAATGTTTTCACTACACGACTTTACTTCCAATCTCAAACTTGATATTTAAAGTTTATGTCAAATTATCAGATGAATTCCATAGTGCATTGAGAAGGGGAAAGGAGAAGGAGAAGGGAGTCAAATTGAGAGGTTAGGGGGAATTGTGTTTGCTGCAGCGATTTGTGGTGAAATTATGTTTGAAACAGCGCAATTATAATATGCGCAATTGCAACAGCAAACAACAACAATTGTTTCAATTTATGGCATGCAACTAACTACCTCCCTCCCCACTCCAACCACCCCCCTACGAACCTTGCCACAATTTGACCCACAGTGCCTTTTGTATAAGTGGTCTTATATAAAATATTCATTATATGTTATATGGCAGCCATGAACACGAACACATGATAATGCTATATAATTGACAGGCGATTTATGCGACATTTGTAAATACAAACAACAACAACAGCAATAATTACAAATTTGTTGGCTGTTTGTCGAGAGAGTTATTGTTGATACGATGTAGGCTGCTCTCTCATTACACTAGAATTATTGCTGTCCCATAATTTTGGCTCAATTAATTATTTATTTACCATCATCATATTGTTTACCGCATTAAAGCGAATTTTAGCCGCATTTATCCACAAATCAAAGGAAATGTTAAGCTCAACTCAACTCAAAAGGCTTTCAAATCGTCAGAGACTAAGAAACCAGAGTCAATGATGGATTATAACTGTGCATTATGTTCGACTTAAACACGGCAATTAAGTTAAGTTCTTAACTGAGTTGATACCCTTGAATCGAGTACTTGAAAGCAATGAATTGAAATACAGGTATCTCTCGTATAACGCGATAGTTACGTTCCAGAAGAATTAAAAAAAAAAATTTTAAAACAAACTAAAACAAATTAAAGGTTTATTAAAAACTTCATATGGTAATTAATCTGTTTCACTGTCTTCAAAGATCTTTGCACGTGGGCGTTTTAGGGGAGCAATAGCTTCATCAGAAGATATTTCTTCAATATAGTTTTCGCTATTGGATAAGAAACTAGTTGTGGGACCTTGTGGTTCTTCTACTGGTTTTATAATTGCAAAATCTGTTATCAATTTTTGGTGGGTGGTTTTTTTAAGCTCCCTTTCAATTTCTTAATAAGGTGCTAGATTAATATCAATTTCCCTTATTATTTTGTTGTACTGAAACCCACTTTTTCCAAATCGCGTTATATCGAAACCGCGTTGTAAAAGACCGCGTTATACAAGGGATACCTGTATATATTTTAAGGATGAAACTATTTTATTTTTGTGTCGAATTGAAATTAAATTTACAACTGTAATGGAATTTTAATTATATCTATAACAATAATTTACGGGTAAATCTTTAAAATTACAATAAGATTAAGCTTTGCAGTAATTACTTAATTTAAATTTAATCTGCTGTTTATAGTAGATGCTTAAATTAAGTTAAAAGTAAACCTTTAATTGCTTTCTATTTGTAGACAGACAAAGAACATGAATTGAAGTCTTTTATAGGTCTATTTTCTAAATTGACAGGATGACCATGTTAAGTAAAATACCCTTTCTATTAAAAGCAGACAAAGGATATTTGAAGAGAGTTGAGTTTCTATTTAGCGAGAGTTCGTTGAACCATTCAAAGTGTTACACATTCAAATCAAACTTGAATTGAAAACTCAACCTGGCATCACATTCAGTTACCAACTGTATTATGCTGTGTATATCTCTCTGAATCGAGAGCACTTTCTTAGATTATTTGCTAAACTAAATGAAATTTGTTCTACAAATTAACTAAATGCGTCTTGTAGCAGTTACTGAGGGGGGAACGGAGAGGGGGGAGGGGAAAGGGGGAAATGCATTCAATTGAAGTTTTTAGTGCAATAGATACAATAGATGTGCATCAGAGTGATTGGAATTGCTGCAAAAGCCTAAAGGCTCAAAGTCCCCTACTAAATGCACTCCCATATCAAAAAGTACGAATACGAGTACGAATATGGGTACGAATATGAGTATATATGAGTGTATCGTATATCGATACACATCATGTATCGATGCAAACATTTCCGGCACAAAAACGCTGAAATGTCACGTTGATGATGACGATGCCTCATTTCGCTGACAGAGGAGAGGAAGGAGGAGCAGAGACAGGAAGAGACAGAGAAAGAGAGAGTGGGGGGGAGGGAGAGAGAGAGAGAGTAAGAGATGCATTTATCTCTAACAACGTGTCGTTGAACTAGGCTTGGGGCTTGGGGCAAATATGTGTGTCAACTTGGCAGTCGCTGTCGATTGACGCCACAAAAATGCTTCAGCTTCAGTTTGCAAATGCAATTGCCAAGGCAGTTTTCCTGCCAGTTTTCCTACTGCTTCTTCTTCTACTTTTACGGCTGCTGTTTTCATTTGTTCTTATTGGAAAGTGAGTTGTGGCTTCAACACTTCAGAAAAGTGGTCGACATTCCTTGCATAATTTTTAAATGAAAATGAACAACAACTCGAATACTTAAAGGCAACCAATTCAGACAGACAGACAGACAGACAGACAGACAGAGAGAGACAGCCTGATAGACAGACAGACAGATGGACAGACAGTCAGATAGACAGACAGACTGGCAGTTAGACGAGCAGCCAGGAAGTTGGTTCAACAGCTTCAAAAAGGCTTCGGCTTCAAGTGTGTGGCATATCAAGTGCTTTGCCACAACCATTTTCCAATAAGTTTGTCGCCTAACTGCTGCCACTCTTCTCTCTCTCTCTCTCTCTCTCTTGCACTCTCTATCACACTTTCTTTCGTATCCTTTTGCTAGTGTAGCCTGTAGGCGCTCATAAGTATGCTAAGTTTTTGCGCCTTGTCGGCGCCTCGCCAAATGACAGAGTGTAAATCTAAGTGGCTCAAATGTGTCGACTATTAGTTGCTCTCCTCCTTCTTTCTCTCTCTGCTCTCTCTTCTTTCTCTCTTTCGCTCTCTCTCTTCACTGTCGTCAATGAGGAAGCGATTTTTGAAGCCCGTGCACGTTCGCAGCTCTCGTTCGCAGCTTTGTTGCCCTTTTGCTCGACCCCCGATTGTTTTATTTGTTTGCCTCGCTTCCACTTAATGCAGCAGCTGTCGCTGCCACTTTTCAATGCATTTTCATTTATTATGCAAATTGAAGTTTTCAAGCCTCTAGCAGCTAAAAAAAGCGAGTGGAAAAAATAACAAAAGGGAAAGAAATAAAATAAGAAATATTTGTGCAGGCAACTTGGTTTATTTTTTTTTACTTGAACGAAACTAATTTGACATTGAAATTATGTGTAAAGTAAATTTTAATGCAACTTCGCAAATTATGATAAAAAATAATGCTGAAAAGAGAAAGCAAGAGAGATGATGAAAAATCGTGTATAAAATTTGCAACTCAGCAGCTGTCAATGAAGATGAATGACGACCGAATGAAGTATTCTAGCTGCAGTTTTACAGCGAGAGGGAGAACGAGAGAGAGAGAGAGAGAGAGAGAGAGAGTGAGAGAGAGAGAGAGAGAGAGTGAGAGAGAGATAGAGAGAGAGAGAGGGAGAGAGGGAGAGAGAGAGAGAAACAGAGAGAGAGAAAGAGAGAGAGAGAGAGAGAGAGAGAGAAGTGGTAGAGAGAGAGTGAGAGAGAGAGAAGGAAAAGAAAAGGCAACTGTGGCATTTGGTCAGTTCAGCTGAGAAATCTCTGAGAAAAAGTCTTTCACATTAAAACTACAGCATTTCAAGCTCTTTTACAGCTGGCCTTAAGTTGCACTCATACATTTTTGAATACACTCATGCTCACACTCACACTCACTCACACTCACTCACTCACACTCTCCACCTTTCCCATTTGACAGCGATTTTCTTACTTAATTGTAGCTTTATTTGCAACCATATTTCAATTTATCATTCATCGTTTATTCGTTTCAACATTCATTTATTCATTTAAAAGTCACCTTGAATCGCTTAGCCAAATTACTCGTAATTCCAATTTCAAATTTCGATTCGCTTTTGTCCCATTCGAAATCATTGGCAGATGTGCCTCTAGTATCGACATTATGTCACAGAGCTTTGATTTATGGCCCACACTCGAAATCTCACTTCCATTTCCACTTCCACTTCCACTCACACACACGTACAGAGCAGGTGACCCTGTCCTTGTCCCTCTCCCTCCCTGTCCCCCTCCCCACCTCCTTCTTAATGGACATTATTATGAAAAATCAAATTTTCACTGATTGAAGGAGAGACACTGTCCGATCCGGTCACGTCTCTGGCCATGTTTATGATCGGTCATCAGTTTAATGACTTGAATCAATAAAAAAATTCGTGGATGCAACGTCTTGTGGCAATGTGGCAACGTCTTCTCTTGCGACATGATGTGGCTACAGAAATAACTTGCAACAAATTTAATCATTTGCTTCGCTTTAGTCGCTCTCTTCATGGCAATTCTGACTTTTATTATTCCTTTTTTTTTGCATTAGTTCAGCCTGCACTTTTCTTCCTCAACTTCTCTTTCTGCTGCCTCTTTCTTTTCCTCTTCCAGTTGCAACTGCAAATAGGGGAACCACAAAATGCCTTGTCTGGCTGTTGTGCCAAAAATAGCCAAGTGTATACACAGTGCCTGACATAAATAGGTTGACGCTGAAAGTTGAAAACATTGTCATTAGATAAACACACATTTGTTGTTTTTAATTAATCGTAGTGTTTCAATTAGCTTCATTTTGCAAAGCCTTTAACGATGGATAAATAACTAATAACACTGACTAGAAATATGATTTAAGCTATAAATAAAGGTTGTCAAATCGATATCAATATCGATATAAGGAAAGAATGTTAATTTAAATGCATATCAAATTTATTAGGAAATGCATTATTTATATATTATTTTCAAAATTCATTTATTACGGCTTGGACAGTCCGACTTATTTCAAATATATGCCGTTTTGTTCAATGACTTGTTGCCATTTTAAGTACAACTTTAAAATTCCCCGCTCAAAAAAGCTCTGGTCCTTGCTGTTAAAAAACTCGACCAACCTAGTTTCGCAGTCCTCTATTGAATTAATTTTTTTACCTACAAGAAAATTTTGTAAGGACAAAAAAAGGTGATAGTCACTTGGTGCTAGATCCGGACTATACGGTGGATGCATTAAAACTTCCCATCCAAACTCCCTAAGTTTGTTGCGCGTCATTATAGATGTGTGTTTGGTCTAGCGTTGTCCTGGTGAAAGACAATTCCATTTCTATTGGCCAATTCTGGTCGCTTTTTGTCAATTGCTATCTTCAAAAGGTCTAATTGTTGACAATAGATAATATAGAATAATATATAATCCTATTTTGGAATTAAAGCTGCTTCGAAATTTAAATTGTTTGTTAAGAAAACTAAAATTTAAAACAATTCGAGTTATTGATACCAACTTAACCATATAAAATAAGTGATTAACAAAAACTGACTAACTTCTTTTGCAATTAATCTTTATTAAAGTAAGTTATGACAGCTCCTTTACATTATATAGTTTACTTTATTCTCTAGCAGCCAAGAGTTGTAAAATCACTTAAAAAAACTCTTTATTACATTAAGTTTATCAATGCCAATGTGACAATGTTAGTATAATTTCTTCAACAGACAGACAGATAGTTAAATAGGTGCATAGTGTAAATGTTTAAATTCCATTTACATAAAATCGTTAGTGTGCCATATGTTTTTTGGCAAGTATCTGGGTTCTGCAATCAACTGATGCAAATAACTATCGATGTCAGTGAATCGTTCCCAACTAACTATATATACATATAGATATATGTATGTAAGTAACATAGATATATGTATGTTAGAGATGTAGTCGCAAACTTTGCTTGTCTGCCAAAAAATCGAATAAGACAATTCATTCGCTTGAGATAATCGATAGCGTATCTGTGGGCTTATTGCCCCCCCTCCCCCATGCCGGCGTTGTTTACAGCTATCTCTGAATTGTAAACGAACCATGTGAATTTCTATTACAAACTTTTTCTCGAGGCCAACAATGAATGTGAAAAGATTGCGACGCAGGGCAATCGAATATTGAATGGGAATATGAATAATTTAAGCCACTTTTGTTTAAGATCTGAAATATTTGAAGATTTCTCAAGAAATCAATTCTCAGAAAGGAATAAATAGTATTTATCCAATCCTCCAACTTGGAATCTACACAATCTAATCTCAGGCTAAACTTTCTTTATTTTTTGGGCACTCGCTAAGTGCAAATCTTGAAATTACATGTGTATTTATTTTTGAGCACACATAAGCGACCTCAAATAAGCACAAACAGAAACCAGCAACAACATCCCCCTCAGATCCCCTTCAGACCTCCCCTTAGACCTCCTCAGTTTTTCTAGCAGACGGACAGCGTCGAGACGCCATCGTCGACATTTTGGAATGTAATTTTAGCCTTTGGGGGGAGAAAACGAGCAAAACTATAAAGTTTTGTATGGAAAAAAAATACAAGTTAACAGTTTCATATGAGTTTAGGCTTTCAATTACCTGTGATCAAGGAAACCAAATAAGTTTAGTGTCTTTTTCAATATAATCTTATGTTGCTCTGTTTCATTGTTTATATTAAATAAAATTTAATTTACTGTCTATTTAATTGTTATCTTATTTTGCTCTTTTTTATTGTTTATAAAAATAACATTAAATTCCAATTAAATTACCTGTCTTATTCATAACAATCTTGTATTGCTCCATTTAATTGTTATTATTATTATTATTATTCTGGTTAATTTTGGTATTTTTTTCTAGTTCTCATTTTAAATTACTAAATTAGCGTACATAAAATGATATGTATTTACGTTATTTCAATTCTAATTTACATTATTTTATGCTTAACATCTGCAAAATATAATTATATTATATATGAATTTAATTAAATTGCTTAATAATGTATTTATATGTTTCTTCAAAGTTTCCATATGAACAAAAATAGTTTCCATTTAAAATTGTAAATATTTGCTGTAATTTAGATTTTGCTATATAATTATCTATTTTAGTATTTTAAGAAAAAAACAAACGTAATTAGTTAATATTAAATTACTCCTTACACATATTTAATGATATTTATTATTATTTATTTATTTACAATCTATCTAAAGTATAATAATTGATGTGAGTTAAAATTAATGATTTAAAAAAACTGCTCACCATAAAAGAAATCATCAGAAATAATTTTTAAGTTAAGTTAAACTAAATACTATTTTCTTATGATGACTTAGTTATTTATAAAAGCCCAAAATACACCATTTGTGTATTTCATTTATAGGGTATTTAGAACATTGCACGCTTTTTATATTCAGCAGCTAGAAAAGTGCAACAGTTTAAAAAAAGGAAAAAAACAAATGCGAGCAAATGTCAAAACAGCGCCCACAAAACGTGGCTATATTTGTGGGTGTGTATGTGAGTGTGTGTGTGTGTGAGTGCATATGTGAATGTGCATGTGAGTAGGAGTGTGAGTGTGTGTGTGAGTGTGAGTGTGAGTGTGAGTGTGTTCTGCATTCATTTGATATGCATGACGGGTGCACAGAGCGTATCACTGGAATTCTAATTTGCAAGCGAAATTGAACGGAAATGGCAATTTTCAAAGTGAAATGGCAACGAATGCGACGAAATGTTGCGACAGCTGCAAATGTTTTGGCCCGAAAGTGACTTTTTCGACGACTTTCGACTGGAATTGGCCCAAATATCGAATACAACCCGATACAGATACAGTCAGACATAGCGCTAATGAGTAGCGTGGAGTAAAACTGAAGACAGGCAGATCGACAGACAGACAGTTAGTCGAAAAGATGATGATGACATTCCCGGCGAGCAGTCAATGTGGCATGCCACTAACTAAGTAACTAAGAAGTAGCCATCAGGCATTTTTACAACTCATTTAACTCAAGACATTGTCTTTTCCCCAAGAAAGCCAAAAAACCAAAAAGAAAAAGAAAAACCATTGACCGCCAGGACCAAGATGACGACAATGAGGCAAGCGGCGAGTTTTGTCTGCCTCTCAGAAGTGATCCCTTTGCCACACTCCCAAACAAACAATTTGCATATTCGACTTCATTAAACGCGCGCGCTTCCTTAACAGTTGGTATTCCATTCTTTTTGTGTGTGTGTGTGTGTGAGCTCAGCTCTTTTGCCACTTCATCGTGTTGTTGGTCAGTGGAGCAGCAGCTGTATTGCAATTTATCACGCAACGGGTCTAGACTATATAGACCCCAAAAACCCAAACCCAAAACCGACCGCATGCCAGAGAGAGGGAGGGAGAGAGAGCGAGGGGGAGACTCCTTGGAAGCTGTTTGTTCCTGCTGCGTCTAATCTGCGTCTTGTTGGCAACAGATTGAAATTTATTACGCATAAATCTAGGCATTCATTTGCACCTGGCCAGGCAGCCGTTTTGCCACTTTGCCACGCTGCCACAATGCCGCAATGCCAGTCTGCCCCACGTTGGCAAGGCAGGCAGCTCGAACGCGACGCTATGCAAACTATTTGTGGAAGCAACAGTTTAGCGAGTCTGGGAGATGGAAATGGAAGTGGAAACACGGGAATGGGAATGGGAAAAGCTGGTGGCGCGTGCAGCTACGCACAGGTGACAATCGGTGGCAAACAGCAGCGACCGCGTGGCAGTGGCAGAGACAGTGGCAGAGACTGAGAGTGACAGCGGTTGGGTGCAAATGGAGGCTTAAACGTGCCGCAATGCTCGTGATTGCTGGTCAAATTGGTAACCGGGGGCTGTTGGCCAAGAGTGTGATTGAGATTGAGAGAGGAGAGAGGAGAGGAGAGAGGAGAGAGGAGAGGAGTGGAGAATGGTGAATTGTGAAAGGCTTGGCAGTTGTTGGCTTTGGCTCATTGGCACAAATAGATATTCATTTCATTTTCGTTTAAGCTCAAGTTTAGAGCCTTTTGAAATTTAAGAATGAAGACGTGCAGCAACTGCCTAACTAAGCATCGATACAAGGATTCAACGATACAAGGACTCAACGATTCAAGGATTCAAAATAAAGACACTCGACTCGAGTCGACAGGACACGCATCCAAAATGCCAAATAAAATTGGAATTTTTAACTTGTTCCAAGCAATATGAACAGCATCATTTGATAAACAAAAGGAAGCTGGAAGACAGACAGAAATAGAGACAGATAAAAGCACACACAAACAGACAGACAGACAGGAAGACAGACAGACATAGCTAACGGACATTGCCGTTGGCTGAGTCAGCATCAATACTCATATATATAGTATTCACACTCATACACTCACACACACTCACAAGCACTCGCATTTTACAACTTCAATAAAGAAACCCAAATAGTCATACAAAAGTCGAGAACAGCATCACGAGAAATCACACAAACACTTCAATTCATACACACACACACACACACACACACACACACACGTATATATAAAATGCAAACATTGAAGCGAGCACAGTGAGTGCCAAAAGTTTACAGATAATCAGATATGGAATGAATGTATGAAAGTTGCTGAAACTTTTTTCAAATAATCAATTCATTTCGCGAGTCAACCTTTATGAATGCAAAGTGAGTGTTTCTATATGCGCAATAAATATTTAGTGACTTCGACACAAGCGTAAATACAATATACATACATATATATGCTGCTTTCGTCACAGCCGTGAGTAGCTAGTGACTGAAAATAACAAATACTTTACATGAATATTCATACTCGCATATCGCATCATGTATATAATAAGGACAGTTTTAACATTTGGCAAAAGTTCATCACTTTCGTCACTAGCGTGAGTAGCTAGTGACTGAAAATAAATATACTATACATGAATATTCATACACGCATATATGTATATGTATATATTTCAACCAGCTATAACATTTGTCAAAAGTTTGGCACTTTCGTCACTAGTGTGACAGCTTTAAACATTTTAAATACACATCACTTTATGCATTTTATTTCATTATGCTTTCTTTAACATACTCAACTGATAAACAAAGTAACATTTATTTTTTTAATTTGAGTATTACCGTTAAGCTCACGCTAGTGACTAAAATTTGAATACTAAACGATTTTATTCTCTTTAAATGTTCAAATGTTTGTGATATTTTAAATGCAACATATTTTCTTACTATTGTTAGCATTTAATTGAACCTGTTGAAATTGTACTTTTTGCACTCACTGTGTTTAAAGCGAAATCATCAATTTATTGGGACTTGCAAAGTGAATAAAACTGTTTTCAAAGCTTGTTCCGTTTTTAATGCTTGTCTTATATATGTATATATTTTTTATTCTTGTTCTTGTTCTCTTCGTGCAGATCTTTTCCTGTTCCTGACCTGCGTGTCGTCTATTTGCAAGGACTATTTGCTATTCCTTTATAGTGTTTTTTATTCCATGTCTGTTCTTTGCCATTTTCATATTGTTTGACTTGGCACATGTTTTTTTCTGTTCTTCTTTTTGCTTCTTTTTGCTTCTCTTCTTTGAGCGTCTCTTTGCATATTGCTAAGAGTTCATGAGAGATGAAGAGGCAACTTAAAAATGACACTAATACTATAACATACCAAGCCCAAAGAGCTGTCAACTAACATGGCACACACACACATTTATGCAGAGTGTGTGTGTGTGTGAGTTTCCGAGTTTTAAAGACAACGTGTGAAGTCACTTTTATGCTTTTTCAGAAGGGTCTCATAGCTTTCGCATACAGTTTGCTGTCTGCCTGGAATACTCTGCAGAAATATTTGATTATTGGAATATGGAAGATATAGTTCGTTAACTCTATTCTATTCATAATCCTACATACGTAACCTTTTTCCACTTCCTAAAATTCCAACCAATTGCGACTTATTTGAACTTGAATATCATTTGATTACTTGTATTAAACTTTAGTTACTTTATCTCTTATCAAAATGGATTTTTCTTTCCATTTCCTTAGTTAAATTACTTGAAATACAAATCTAGTAGAATTCCTTCTCGACACTTATTTATACCAATTAAAACTTAATGACATTTGACCTTATTAACTAGCAGTATATCTCTCTCATTTGTTAGAGTATTTGAGTGTCGACTTGTTTGTTTTAAATTTCTAACTTGCTTGGGTTTTTTTTTCTTTTTTTTATGCTTACTTATTTTTGTTGTTGTTAGTCTGCTCTAATGGTGTTGCTCAAGTATGCTGCTGTTACTCTGCTTGGCTGATGTGTGACTGAGTTTGTATGTGTATGTCTCTGTCTGTGTGTGTGTGTGTGTTGCTCCGTTGTTGTGTGACCTTCGTTACGTGTTTGGCAAGTTCATTTTTAGCGCGCGCAAAGTTAACTCACAGAGCAGAGGCAGCCAAATAAACACTGTGTTTGTTCAAGTAGTTGCAAGTGACGCTGAGTGTATGTGGCGCCCCTGTCCCATGCCACATGCCCTAACACTTGCCCCAACAGTACAGTGTGTGAGTATGTGAAGTGTGTGTGCGTGTCTGTGGCACACGCGCCCCATTATATGCTTTATTATATGGCAACACAAAAAACGCAAGCATAAACATGTGTAAGCCAACTTACACTCTCTGTGTCTGTGTGTGTGTGTGTGTGTTTGGGGCAATGTTTGACAAAACTTATTGTATGGCACACACACTGAAATGCTACACATACACACACACACTGACTGACTGTCTTGGCGTGTGTTTCCTACCTAATTTGGCAACATTTCTTGGCGAATTTCTTCATTTTCATTTTTCATGCATGCTAATGTTGAATGTTGAATATTTTCGACAGCTATTGCCATATATATAGAGGGAGTGTGTGTAACGGGTCGTATGCGTAATATTTCCGTATACACTCTGCGACTCTCAATTGTGCTCGCTATTATGAGCACATTCTTAAGGTGGCACTCGTAAATGAATAATTAATGATTCCCCCCCCCCCCATCACATTTCATGCAGTTTATAAAGTAGATTACATAAATTACCACCCCAAATGAGAAGAGGTAGAAGACACGGGGGAGGAGGAAGTCAATAAACTAGCTACAAGTTGACAATTTAATTTTAATTAAATATTATTTAAATATTATTTATATATATAAAGTCAGTTTAACAAATTAGAATTCCAATTAGAAAAACATAAAAGTGAAATTTGAATAAATATTTGTCTAGTTTTCATATTTTTAATAATATTAAATTTGCTTAGTTTTCTCAATTTAATAAATTAATTAAAATAGATTTTCTCATTTAGAGTTACATTTATAGTTTACTGGTATATTTTTTTTCTTAATAACATGATCTCTTTAATTTCTTTCTAGTTAAGTTAAGGTAATTGTGTATACGTCGTGTTGTACCTTGCACCTTGTTAAGGAATAGTTTTGTGGCAAATTGACAGCTGTTTATGTTATGAGAAGTGGTAAATTGATTTGCCAACTCTGCTGCTGATCTGCTGATGAGTGGCCTTTGACACAGCTACAAAGGCAGAAATTGGCTTGATTGTGAACTGTCAGCTGTCAGTTGCTTGTCAGTTTTGTTAAATGTTATGTGTGTAAGTTTCCTGTTGTTGTTGTTCTCGTTGTTGTTGTTGTTTGGCCAAAAGCTTTGCATTCGTCACTTTCATTATGAATGACCTTTATAATATTATAAGTGAGTGCGGGTCTGTGAGAGTTTTGATGTCATTTGCCACGTGCCACGTGGCACATGCCACATGCTGCATGCAACTTGCAACTTTGATCCATTCCTAATCAAATTCAATAAAGTTTGGCATTAGAAGTGCGCATAAATTTCCGTGCTAAAATGTAAATCGAAATGGATGCATTGAAGGTCCTGCATAAATACATGAACAAACCGTACAAATTCATGCATATGCAACATGCAGCATATGCCACACACTCAGAGAGAGAAAGAGAGAGAGAGGGAGTAGAGAGAGAGAGAGAGCTCGTTTCAAGTGGCGTAACATTGGCAGACGCGGTTAATTCGAGTTTTGCTGCAAGCTCAATGCAACAGCGGGTCAAAGGGCAGAGAATGGTGGCGTGGGGGGGGGTGTGGCATGCTTGGAGCGATTTCATATATAGCTCATAAATATACAGCGACACCGTTACGCTACAGTGTGCTCTCTGGTGCGTGTTTGTGTTCGAGTTTGATCAAACAATATACAACAAATACACCCACACACACACACACACACACACACACACGCATACTTACTTGCATATGCATATGCATGAGCTCAAGTCAATGTTGAGTGTAGAAGTGTGTGTGAGTTTTTCTATGTGAGTGAAAGTGTAGAGAGTGTTCTGTGTAGTCTAGTGTAGTGTTGTGTTGTGTTGTGTTGTGTAGTGTTGTGGCAGCTTCACAGTTGTCGCTAACAAATAAGTGATGTGGATGCAACAAAACAAACCACAAGGCCGCTTATGATTTGCATAATCTCGATTTAATGCTCTTCTTCTTCTTGTTAGTTTTCTTTTCGTGTGTAGTAAAAATAAAATGAAATTCAAACAAACGACAACGCAAAACAACTGCGAATGCTATTGATAAGATACCCGACTATAAGATACCCATTATTCAATTTTAATTATTATAGCTGTTCAGTTTTAATAACCAAAAAAATACTATGACTTAAAAAACAAAAAAAGTTATACCTAAGTTATTTATTCTTGAATGATTAATAAAAATATAATTATAATCATTATATTTAAGCGAATTGAATAAATTGAACTTAACATCAATTTAAATGGTCTATAAATTTTTAAAATAAAAAATCAGTTTAATTTCAGTTCACTTTTAACACGCCTCCTTCTCCCTTGTTACCTTCCCTCTTTAGTCTACGAGTAAAGGGTATATAGAAGTACGAGTCTCACAAAGGCTGCAAATGCAATTGAATTTGGCTTCCAGTCTTAAGCCTTCTGCGTCGAACTCCAGGAGAGATTCGATTCGCATGTGACTGCCAAATGCTAAGCCAGGACTTACAAGCAGCGACAGCAGCTGAGAACTTGGCCAACATCTCACACACAAAAACACACACACACATACACACTAAAATCGTATCAATGACAACAACAACGAGTTTCACACGCAGCAGGCTTAAGAAAATGTCTGTACAATACTTGGCAGCATCTGGAAAACGAACACAACAAAGCTTATCAAACCAATTGAAAAACAAACAGAAACAGCACGCAAAGGGAAGAAGAAGAAGGAGAGCAGAGAGAGAGAAAGATAGAAATAGACTCAGAAAGGGGAAAGAGTATTTAGGAAGGAAGCTGAGAGTAAAATGAGACTTGAAAGTTGATAGAACTCAAGATTGAACTTATTTTGTTCAACGCTAATCAATCCATATCGATTTCATTTGCTCTAAATTGAGACTAAGGGCGGATTTCTCAACCTGCCTATTGCCTTAAGGGTTTGATAAACTTCTCATTAGGAGAAAATTGGCTTTCCTCTCGATATCTTTCAGGGCAGATCCTCCTCCTATATAGTTATGTATATAAATGAATGCAAAATATTGTAATAAATTATTTGGCATTTTTAGACCCTGTACTTTAAAAAAGTACAAATGGGCTTATTACGTTTGTGATAGCGCTTTAATTTTTAGTATATATAATACAGACTATGGTCCTAACCGATCCTGAAAATTTCATACAAATCGGATGATAAACGCGGAAGTTATGCAACTGACAATAATACGGGCAAAATCAACTGATATCTCCGTAGTGGCGCCATCTATGGAAATTCTTTGGAACTGAAACAATCTGTAGTGATCGCTTTGCACTCAAAAAGTACAGGGTCTCCTACTGTCGAGCTTGCTCCACCGTAGCTTAATGCATTTTTATTTATCTGACTGAGTTCCATTTCTCATGTCTAAAGCTTTTCTTGACATATATCTAAGATCAAAGTTTTCCTCGGTATAATTTCCTATCTCTTTTAAAATTCTTCAGCCCCTGCAATTGACTCTGTTTACAGGGTATTTTTATGAGAAAGTATACCCTGCAATTGACTCTGTTTACAGGGTATTTTATGAGAAAGTTAACCTAATTGTTGGATCACTTGCACTACGGGTGCTTTACTTATATGCAATTTGCCACAATTTGGACGTTTTCTTTTGTTTTTCAGTGTGCTTTATGCAAAGCATATTGCTGTTCATTATCTCACAAGGATTAACATGTTATCCTTGGCACGCGCGGGCGCTTCCTGTGCGGCTTCCTGTGCTCATTATTGTTCTTGCTGTTGTTGTTGCTGTTGTTGTTGTTGCTGTTGTTGCTCTTCTTGATTTTTGCATGTCGCTTGCTTTGGTTTTTCGTTGCACTCGAATTGCCTTTTTCTTCTTCTTCTTTGTCATTTTCATTTTCTCTCTCATTTTTTAAAGCACTTTTTGGCAAGCAAAACACAGACAGAGCGGTAATGGCAACCAACAAGGAAGATAGACAGGAATGGGAGAGGGCGGTGACTGGAAGGGGGGTAAGAAAGGGTATTGCTCTATCGGTTGGTTGAGGTTGGTTGGTGCTTTTGAGCCAAATGCGTAACAAGAATTATTACCACACATTTTTGCTTCCTTAAAGCTATTCAGCGAGCTTCTCCCTTTTCTACTTTTTCTCACTCTTTTCTTACACAGAAAAAATATTCGCGATTTCCGGTGATTTCAGATTTTCTATAGCCGAGTAAGAGATAACTGATTTTAGGACCAATTTTTATTTAATTCTCAGCAATTGTTGATTGTATAAAATATTTTGGACTTATTTAAGTTTTTAAAGGAAATTCTTTAAAGGAATTTTGAATATTTACTTAAAATCTTATGGACATAGTTATTTAATTTAAACAAATACTATTATTATTATTAATTTTTTAAGGTCAAAATAGTTTTCAGATAGTTATTTGAGTCCTTATATAGACATTGAAAAATCGACACTCAAACTAACTGCTAGAATTGTAAACTTAAAATTTTGATCGACTTTTTTTGCTGTGTAGCTTTACAAAATTCTACTGGTTTACTGCTGGATTTGCACGTTGCCTCTGCCAAGCTTATCCGACTACTATACCTACCCCTTTCCCTTCCCTTTCCCTTTCCCATCCCTTCCCTTTCCCAACCCCTCTAGAAAGGGGGCAAGGGGCAAGTTACGGGAGCAGCATTTCGTGGCATGCAAAATTGCGCGTCGCCTTGTTTGTGGCAATGTTTTGTTGCAGCAGCAGTTTTTGAACGTTTTCAACATTTTGTACGTTGTTGTTGTTGTTGGGGTCCAGTGACTCTGGGTCGTGTCGCTCATACGCCGTGTTGCACACGCAAAGCGCCCAAAAAGCCGGCAAAACAGAAACACACACAGAAATACACACACAGAAACACACACAGAACACGAAATGAAGAAGTGAACACCGCAAACAGCTCACGGCTCTGCAAGGAATTAGATCTGAGGAGCGTCAACCCGTAGCCTTTTTCTATACCCGCTCTCTTCCCCTCTCTCTCTCTCTCTCTCTCTCTCTCTTTCTGCCTGTCTCACAATAGAGCTCGTATATATAGCTATACATATATATACAATTTTTAGACCCTGTACTTTAAAAAAGTATAAAAGGGTCTATTACGTTTGTGCAAATGTGCGTAACAGGCTGAAGGAGGCGTGGCAGACCCCATAAAGTATATATATTCTTGATCAGCATCAACAGCCGAGTCGATATAGCCATGTCCGTCTGTCTGTCTGTCTGTCCGTCTGTCCGTCTGTCTGTCCCTTTTTGTGTCATCTAGATCTCAGAGACTATAAGAGCTAGAGACACCAAAATTGGCATGTAGATTCATCTATATCTGAAGTTGATTAAGTTTATTTTAGATATGTTACGGGCAAAATCAAGTGATATCTTCGTAGTGGCGCCATCTATTGAAATTTTTTGAAACTTAAAGAATCTGTAGTGATCGCTTTGCACTCAAAAAGTACAGGGTCTTCTACTGTCGACCTTGCTCCACCGTAGCTTAATGCATTTTTTTCTCTTTCTTTGTGAATTTTCTTTTCGTGTTGTGTTTTTTTTTTTTGGTTTTTAATTTTCTTGCTACGGGTTAAGCGGCCCTTGGCTTTTGGCTCAATGTATTTACCTTTGTCTCTCTCTCTCTCCCCTTTTTTGCCTCTCACTCCTCGCTTTCTCCTCTTTTATCACGCGTCTCTTTGTTTTTTTTTTGACTTGGTTTTTGTTTAACAAAGAACGTTGCTGATACAATTGCAGCGCAACAACGATAACACAACAACAACAACAACAGCAGCAACAACAACAACAGCAACAACAATAATAATAATAACAACACAAAAACAAAGAGCCAGCAACTGGGCTAACTGTAGATACAGTGGGAAGATGAACAAACAGAGTAAAGTACAACAAAAAATGAAAGAGAAGAGAAACCAACACACACACACACACACACACACACACAAAGCGTCGGGGATTGATTGAATTTCGAATTTTTAAGCATTTCGCCGCAGTCCAAAATTTCGTTAGCCAAATTGCAAAGGAAAGTGCACACAACCGAGAATTGCAAAAGAATAAAACCAACAACAGCAACAACAACAACAAAATTATACAAAAAAATATGAGAGCAATCAAAAAAAAATACAACAAAAATTGCGTCAGCTTTAATGCTGAAAAAGAGAATACAACTTCAAAAGAATTTTGTGTTCAATGGTTTTCTTTGACTCCCACAAGTATTTAAAAAATTATCAACTACGGAGAAAGAATAACACACATTTTAATAGCCGATTTCACATCTTTAAGTGCTTTTGGCTATTTCATTTCTTTTCTTTATCATTCTACAATTAATCTGGACTACTTCTGGTACAAAATGTTATCCAATTAAATGTAATATAGAAATAGATTATTATAAATATTAATTGTGCTTTAATACATAAAGAAATCCAGCTATGAATTCAGCGATTATCTCCTATGGGGTATAAAGTGCCCGAAATAAGTAAATGGGACACTTCGTTCTAAGGAATAACAGCTTAACCCTTTAATATATTTTCAAAAAACAAATTATTATATAAACTTAATAATATTATGATTAGACTTTAACATATTTAAATAAAAAAAAAGTTGGAAAAATTAAGAAAAAAGTTAAGACAAAATATTCTGAAGCGAAATAAGTAACTAGGACAAGTTTGTTTAAATAAATGGAGTAAATAATAGGCAGAAGAAGGCGTGGCAGACTACTATATCATATTGCTGCCATTGAAACGAGCGGTTCGAAATTCTTAATTTAACTTTAGCTTACGCTATATGTATTCTTGTTTAAATTGCTTAAAAATATTTAAGAATAACAACCAAATATTTAATAAAATAAAAAAGAATTACAATTATTTAAATTTACACATTTATAAATCTTTAATTAGAGCTGTTTCTGCAAAAGTAAACTAATTAAAATACTTTCTTCTCTTTTTCTTTTTGCAGATTGTCTTAAGGTAAGTGAATGAATGCAACAAACATATCTTTGTTATATCAGAAATAGTTGAATGTATGTTGTTGGTGCTCTTCAAAAGAGTGTCAGTCAAAAGTCAAATCCGTGGTCAGCGTCATTCAACGGAACCGTCAAATAGAGCCGTAGGAACTTGGAGAATATTCTGTAAGCCTTTTGCCCGATGATGTTGGCCAAATCAGACCAGACAGTGTCCAGGCTATCATTTTACGAGGAGGCTGACAGAGAGAGGGAGAGCGAGGGAGAGAGAGAGGAGTGTGGGAGAGAGAGGAGGGAGGAAGAGGCACGCCCCCATTGTGGCAGCATTAAGTGCAGTCAGGCCGAAGAAGTTACAAAAGGAGAAGATGTAAGTAAAGTGGCATGACAGACAAAGCGCAGAAACAAAGAGAGCAAAAAATATAACAAAAAAAAGAAAGAGAATAACAAGAATAAGGAATATGAAAAGAAGAAGAAAAGTGTGAAGAGGACTTGTGCATATTGAATTACGCGACAAGTGCAAGCAAGTTTGAGGCTTTTTAAACTGTTTATGCTTCAGTGGGTGAAGTGGGTGAAGGGGTAAAGGGGGTGAGTGGCATGTGAATGTGTGAGTGTGAGTGCGACTAAGTGAGTGTATGAACGCCATTATTTTGTTATAACAATGGCAAAGTTTCGACCGCAGATCCCTTCAGACATTCCGCCCATTTTCTATATAGCTGCAGCAAACACTTAACACAATCAATACACACACACACACACACTCGCACACACTCGCCCACGCAGCACTGAGAAAATGAGTGAAAGAAAATGAGTTAATGGAAATTCTTAGCAACTATTGTGATTTGACAGCTGCGTGTAAACTTGAGCACAAAGGGCCGCCCAGCAAAAGCTGTTAAAGTGTTGGCCAACACTGGCACAAAGACGGGGCCAAAACTGACAGTTTAAAGAAAATTGCAAAGGCAACTCTCCAAATGGCTGACAGCGACGGGACTGGAGAGTGGAGGGTGGTGGGAGGGAGATGGAAGGAGGAGGGAAGGAGGAGGAAGGTAGGTGGTAGTAGACGTAGTTTCCAGTTACCAGTTACTAACTCCCAGCTCCCAACTCCCGGCCATGTTATTTGCTTTTGTGTTTGCTATTTGAAAGAGCAGAGAAAAAAAGGAAAAACCAAAATACAACTTCAACTTTACTTCAAAAATAATAAGTGGCAAAAGGAAGTGCTAAAATGCGTAGTTTGAGAAAGAGAGAGAGAGAGAGAACCTTAGAGAACTACGCAGAGATTCATACACATTCCAAGCATGTGTGTGTTGGTGTGTTTAGGTGTGTGTGTCTGTTGGTTCAATAAAAACGCTTGAAATGTTGCGATAACTCCCAATACACAAACGCATCATTATCCATTTCTATTCCTGAGCAATGACGGAGCTAAAGCTGCAAAAAGAGAGACATGTATATAGTGTGTGTGTGTGTGAGAGAGAGAGAATATGAGGTTGGTTGTACTGAGAATTGGGATTATTGTCGACTTTGAGTCTGAACACAAACAACAACAAACGACAGTATCAATTATTCAAGATTTTTAAAGAACTGCCCGAAAAATAACATATTGACCATAAAAGCTTTAATAATTGCCACAAATCTTTAAAGAGAAAAGAGCAAAGCAATATATTAAACATATCTAGAACAATTTTAATTAACTATTCTTATATACAAAATCAATTAAAAGCTGAAATACTGAGCATAATAAAAGCTTGAAGGCTTGGTGTCTGATATATTCTTGGTCTGACAACTTTACAAGTAACAAGTCAAAAATTACATTTTTGTAAGAAACTTGTTCAATTCTGTGAATATATATTTAGCTAACAGTGTTAAGTTTTATAATAATTCTTAAGCTTGAACTAAAATAGGTCTAATAGCCACTTTCTCAATATTTTAAATGACTTTTCGACTGATAAACTGACGTTAAATGTATAGAGACGTATGTATGTAAAATTCAAATTAAGCTCTTAAAACCATTGAAATAACATCTCAACTTCATATTCTTTTCATGTAATTGAAATATTTTTAAGTAGCTATGAAAAGAAGCACACACTTTTCATTACGTTTCCTAAACAGACTTCATAATTATATTTTAAATGTTGATATTCCCTTTCATAAGACAGCGATCATAACTCTTATGGTCAGCTTTAGGTTCTCTTTTGTTTTTTTGTCAGTCTTTAAACACTTGGCAATTTATGTGATACTCTCGTTGCTCTTTATGTTGTCTTTGAAGTTTTTGCAATTTCAGCGCCAGTTTTGCCAACTGCCTTAAATACTTATTAGCCTCAGCCACGCCCAACGCCCCTATAGCTGGTGTGCTTAGTTTTCTATATGCTTCATCATCTGCAGGCTCATTTCTCTAAGGGCTTTGGTCTTTGATTAATGATCGACGTCGTCGCTGACGGTGCCATAAAGAAAAAGTACGCTGGGCAAAAACTATGAGAGACTATGAGACTATGAGGAAATATAAGTAGTTTCTCCATTCAGCCAACCACAGTGGGTCGAGTTGAGTTGCCTTGAGTTGCGTTGAGTTGTGCTAAGCTGTTTGGTGGCATGCAATTTCCTCGACATCTTGTCACCCCCCCCCCCTCCACTCAATTAAGCTGGGGCGCGAAATAAATTTATCTAAATTATCGACATTATCTGCGGCGCGTTATTAAAATCTAACGCAGTCTCTTGCTTCCCTTTTACAGCTCGTTTTCCATCTCTGTCTCCATCTCCATTGCTTTCTTTTTGCTCCCCGTTTTCATTTTCGTTTTCGTCTTCGTTCTTGTCATCAGCATCTTTCCGTTGTGGGCTTTTGCTTTTTAACGAGAAATTATGGTGGCATTGTTATTGTTATTGGCGTTGTTCTTGTCGTTGTCGTTGTCGTTGCCGCGATGCCATCAAAAGCGAGCTGCGAACAGTGGAGAAAGAGGAGAAGAGGAGAAGAAGGAGAAAAGAGCTAAGTACGAAGTACGAAGGAAAATGCGCGTCTTTTATGACTTCCGTTTGTCTAAAATGGCGCAGTGGGGCCAAGTTAGAGTCCCAGCGGCGGCGACTGCATCTCAACATTTTGACTCCATGCTCGAGTGCGTCGCCTGCTTCCCATTGTTCCCCATTTTCCCATTTTCCCAGGGAAAACACGCATAGCAACACCAACAACAACAACAACAAATGCAGTTTCCAACTCAACTCTGCACAGTTATCGTTGAGTTTTGTTTGGCAAAAAATAAAACTAACAAACAAAATTGTAATGAAAAGCACAATAAACTGTCAGTTTAAATATGAAAGAGTCTCTCTGTCTGTCTGTAGTTATTCCCCTGACTCTTGGGTACCAAGTGCTCAACAGCGACCTGCGATTTCAACTCCAACTCCAACTACAATTGCAACTGCAACTGAGACTGAGACTGAGACTCCGACTGAGGCAGAGACAGTGGCACTTCATTGTCGTGGCGTGGACATCTTTTAACAGCAGCAGCAGCAGCAGCAGCGGCAGCAGCGTCAAGTGGCGTGCATTGAATTGAGAAGCAGCTGGCAAACGGAGGCGAGACCCACGCTGCGTATACGTAATGCCAGTGTCTTTTAAGTTCTGCTCTCCAACTATCTATCTATATATGTATGTAAGCTTGTCGCTACTTAGCGCTATCCAGTCCCTGTCCCAGCAGGAACAACAGCACCAAAGGACAACAACAAAGCGACTAACAAGGGTTGAATCGTTCAAGGGTGAATCTCAAAATGTTGAGCTCAGAATCAGAGAATCAGAATTGAAGCAAAAGTCAATCCAAAATCAATGCATTGAATGTACTATAGGAATTGTTTAATTATATAAATTGCACATAATTGAAACAAGTTATACTTGATATCTATTTATAAGGAGCTGTATTTAGTTTTCAAGTGAAATTAGAGCTAATAAAAGTTTATGAAATGAAGACATAATTATTAAATTAATTAATAAAGGTTCTTATTAGATTATGTTAGATTTTAATAATTGCTTTAAAGCTGAGCAAAAACTGATTGATTTACAGGCATTTAAAGCTTTTAAGTCCCTTTATGTTTACGTCCTTTGCTGATCCTTTTCAAACTGACCGCTAGTCAAACTTTGTGAAATAAACAAGTATCAAAAGTAAACAGTTGTCTCCCTATTGCAATGTGCAATAAAAATATAAGTTAAAAAGCGTTAAGTACAATAAAAAAATAAACGTGCAAACAAGGGAGTAGAATGTAGTGTACAGGGTATATACGGGGTATATACAGGGTTGCGGCTTTGGCGCGCTCCCTTCGTTGTTGTCAGTTGCTCTCTGGGGGATTGTTGACAGAGCGACGGTTGTCTCGACAATAATTAAAGAGCAGCAACATAACGATGATGATAGCAACCCTCACTATCAGAAGAAATTCTAGGAATTGAAAAAACAAAAGCATGAAAATGAAATGAAAATGCGATGGAAACTATGCGAAAGTGTGTGTGTATCGGTAAATGCAACAGGAAATGCGACACTGGCATGGCAAGAAAAATATAAAAGGACACAATTATTTGTTACAGTTAAAACCAAGGTAAGAGCCTTAAAACATTTCACAATGATTTAAATGAGAAGTTAACTTTAGTTGTAATAATAAATCTCAAAATATAAATATGTAATGTCCGTATTTATACTAAAGCGAAAGAAGTAAATGGGACACTATGTTCTAAGGAATAACAACTTAAGCCTTTAATATATTTTCGAAAAAACAAATTATTATATAAACTTAATAATATTATGAATAGACTTTAACATATAAAAATAAAAAAAAATTGGGAAAATTAAGAAAAATATTAAAACAAAATATTCTGAAGCGAAATAAGTAAGTGGGACAAATTTATTATTTGTATGTCAAAACTTAAGAAAAAGAAAAACAAAAATTTTTAAACTATAACAATATCTTATAGTTTGTTGTTCAATAAATTATAAATCCATTGAAATAGAAGCTAGAGTAGATTTGAGTTGAATTTAATTTTTCTTAATTATTTCGTTTAATTTTCATTTGAAGTTTATTCTTTAAAAATACATATTAAAATGGTTTTTAAAGGATTTCAATTATTTTTAAAAATGTTTGTTCAATTAATATTTTATATTTAAGCTCTCAGTAAGTAAACGATCCTCCAAGACTTGCAACTTTGTCGAAACATATCCGTTTTCTTTGCCTATAAACTCTACTTTCAAATTCATTAGCAGCTTTATGAAATCGATACTTTTTCGTCGATAAATGTTTCGCCCACAAAGTTTCTTAAAGTAAATATCTAGTCAATAGAGTCCCTTATCCCCCTTTTTTGCCCCTTTGGCTGAGAGGCAAAAACAAGTTTGTTGCTTATGTCCTGTTTGTTGCTTATGTCCTGTTGCTGTTGTGCAGTTTTTAGTATATGAATTAAAATGCTTGTGAGTTTTAGTGGCTTTTGGTTGTTGCCAGCGACAATGTTGCCCAGAATAAATTACAAAACTACATCAGCAGCTGCAACAGTTTAGTATGTGTGTGTGTGTGTTGTGTGTGTATGGGAAAAGCCATAAATCTGAACGCCTCAGTCTTGGCTCATTTGCAGCAGTAAATGTTCGAAAACCAACAGCAATTAAAAAAATGGCAAATGCCGAAGCACATAAAAATGATGCCAAGACAACTTCACTATGGTTTCTTATAAGACATTGCTTGATTGGCGACACACACATACACAAACACAAGCACACACATATATAGAATTATACTAAGATATCCTTTAACACTCTTGAGGCATTTGGGCAACTCTGTTGCTCAGAATCATCAGTTCCATCGTAAAATGAGCTTAAATTGCAAAAGAAAAGGACAAAATGCATCTATCAAGCTGCAGGACAGCAACTAAAATGCAGTGAAAAGAAATATCTAGAGTCCTTCGTCTGTTTAGTTGTTTATATTTGCCACAAAATAAGTTTTGCAACATTCACAACATTTAACCATGTTGTAGATATACAAATTTTGCTGCTATTGATAAGAATTGAAGCTGAAAATATCTGTTAATTTCAAAATTTAAAGACAAATTTTGTTGCATTTGATAAAATATCGTTAAGAGTAATGGAGTAATGCTAAAAATATCTTTATCTCAAAATTTAAATACAAATTTTTGATAAACATTATTCGTTAAAGTTAAGTATTTATTATTTATTTAAATTAAGTCAGAAACCTATGCTCTATTATATTTTTGAAATACAAATTTTGTATTATTTTTGGTCTGTTAAGCAGTTTGCTTATTTACTTATTTGAATCTAGTGCTTAAAGCTAAAGAATATTGGTTCCATCACTGGCTGCTAATAGTGCAGTTTTAACTTTAATTTAACGTAATAAGCTAAACTAAAAATTGATTTTAAATTGTTGACATTACATTTACAGAGTTACGTATTATAGAATAAATATTTAGTTTTAATAAATTAAGCGTTGAAGAAAGTTCAACGCGTCTACTACGTTATACGTATACGTAATTTATGCTACCAAGCTGCGGTTGCTGGACTCCCGTGTTTTTATTCTTCTCTATAGTCTCTCTCCCTCTCCCACTCCCTCTCCCTCTCCCACTCCCTCTCTCTCTCCCCCTCTCCCTCTCTCTCTCTATCTATCTCCCTTTCTCTCTCTCTGTCTGTCTCTTTCTCCAACTCCAACTAAAATAAATATTGAACTTGTTTACTTTTAAGTATCCCCATTAAAACGTAACGCAACTGCAAATATAAAATTCTTGCTTTTACTCTGAAGAAACGAGAGAAAACAGTTCAGAATGCTCCAATGTCACGTGACGGAGCATTCTCTTTCATTCTCTACATTCTCTACTTCTCTCTCTCTCTCTCTCCTCGCCATATTTAGCTCTAGTTAAATCAGACCGCAGCAAAGCGATTAAAATTCAACACAACAATTTACTCAATTTATGAGCAACATAACTTTGAGACTCAATAAAAAAAGGGACATGACTGTTGTTCAGTCTTCAGCCTTTTGCCACGCCCCCCTCTCCCCGAAGAGTGTTATAAAACCAAATGATTCTATTAAAATGAGATTTGTGCCATTCATGCGTAAATCAATCTGCTTTCATGTTGTTTCTCTCGATGTCTCGTTCTCATTCTCTTTCCCGTTGTTATCCGTGACTGTGTTGTCCCTGATTCGTTTTCTCTCTCTTAGCCCCGTTAAATCATAAATTATTTTTGCCTACCTTGTTGGCAACAACAAAAATTTGTTGAAGGCAACAATAAAATATTCATTGCTTGTTTATTGAATGTAATTTAACAACCGTTAACCCGCTCAGACCGACAATCGAGCCGTGGCCAATCTAAAGGAGTTTCTCCCTCACCCTCACGCTCACCCTCTCACCCTTCTCTCTTCTCTCTCAGCTCGCCTGGGATCTCCATAATGTTGGACAACGTTGCCACCAAAAGGGATCTATTACGTGGTATTTAATCAGATTTTTTACGACCGACCGACAATAAAAATGTAAATAGACACGAAAGGATTGCCATTGCCCAAGATTCCACTTGGACTCTAAGTCGCAGACAGGACACAGGACATTGGCCAGTTGGAGTTGGTTGTTTTTTTCTGGTACGTTTAACGCCTTTGCCCTTAAGCGCTTCATTTTCCGCTGGCTCTGACTTTTATGGCATATGCCATCGATGCTCGTAAAAAATATTGTTTTATGAATGCCAATCAGAGAGAGAGAGAGAGGAGGAGAGAGAGAGAGGAGGAGAGAGAAGGAGAGGGAGACGTTTAAGTGAATCATCTTCATTGATAAATGAAATCAATTGGAAGTTGTTTTTTTTTATTACTTATTTATTTTTTGTAACTCAATTATGCGCAAATTTCACTACTATTTCCAAAAGGGACTCCCTCTCTCTCTCCCTCTCTCTCTCTCTCTTTCCCCTTTCCCTCTTATGCTGTGGCTGACAATTTGGCGAAACTGTCACTTGTCTGGCTGCCAGTTCAACTTGACAAATAATTAATTTCAGCAGAAAGAAACGAAACAAAAAACACAAAACAAAAACAAAAAATTACTCTTGCTTTATTGGCTTGTTGCGTATGAAGGCTAAATACTGAAATACTGAAAGGCTGAAGGCTGAAGGCTGTCAGGGCCAGGACTAGAAAGCAATATGAAATTTACCTTTCACTTTGCATATTGTCAAACATAATTAATTAACTCTCTTTGTTAACATTACACAGAGTGAAAGTTTTGCCTTCCTATTAATATTGACTTAACACACAGTTTTGAGCATTATTTATGGCACTTCAATCAACTCCAACTCCAAATGCCAATTGCTAAAACTTATTGAGGCTATTTATTTACAAATATATATATCAATATGTATATCATGTTACCAGAATTTTGAATTTCAATTTACTCTTCATTGTTGAATTGAATTCAATATTCAAGTTACATGAAAATGGCCATCAATCTGAATTTCAATTTAATTCGAAACAGTATAAACTTAATTAAAGCTAATGTATTGATTGACGCTTGATTATTACTTTATTCAATGGCATTGTTTTAATTGCTCAATAGAAGATGAAATAATAATTTTCATTTTGAGTAAATTTAAACACTACTTGGAGGTAATTCAACTGACAGTTTAAGTCAATATAAATATAAATATAATATAAATAATATAAATAAATATAAATAAATAGAAGTATAAAAAAATATAAATATATATATAAATATAATATTAAATATATTTAATTAATTAAATTATTAGTATTTATAAATCCAAAATGTGTTTGTTTTCTTTAGTCATAAGATATATATGTATATTTGTATAAAACTATCTTTTTATTATCAAAGCATATATATTAATCTTATTTAGTCCAAGTTCTTTTGATTCCCTTGAATTTTGTTAGTGTAGATTAATCCCAAGTTTACGTTTTTTTCTGGCAAATGAAGTCCAAACTTTCTCCGCTTCCTTTGTTTTGATTTATTTAGTTTTAAATAAATTCATTTGCAATCTAATAAATTGGATTATAATAAGGATTTAGATTGTTATTAATTGTTTTGCTCTCAAGAAATGCTGTAGACTCGTCCTTGGTCCCCACTCAATTCCGCCAGAGTGATTTTACATAGCGATCTTTTATCCCACTTCCCTTGCCGATGTCCTGGCGTCCTTTCACATACCAATAAAACATTAAGCAGCGTGACTAACTGTACAGACATTCTGATTAGCTAGGCGCCCATGTGTGTTCCTATCCCTCTTTCTCTCTCTCTGTCTGTCTCTTTCTTTTTCTTTTTTTATTTCTTAATGTCTGTGCATCTCTTTTTGGACAAAAAAGAAAGAAGAAATAATGTACAAAATAATACGATACATAAATATAACTGTAACGTTTCGTGTGCTACATTTCGTTGTCCTGTAGCTGTAGCCTTGTTTTCACTTTGATTGCTACGTGTTGCCGCATTCCGCTGCCCCCTGGCTGTCCCTTGCTCTTGCCCCGTGTCGTGGCAAGAAGCATCGCATGCAGGCAAATTGGATTTTCATGCATACTTGGTCACACGCGCGCACCAGCGCCCCAAAAAGCCAGCAATAGAGAAACATGGCCAAGAACCAAGAGTACACTGAGAAAAACAATGCGGCATTAAACTAAAATTGTGTACCAAAAGTATTTCGAAATATATGTAGAATCTATTGACAGAACACTTTAAAAGATACGAAATTTCTGTTGAGAAGTTCTAAAAATATATATATTTTGAAGACCACAAATTTAAGAATAAACCTTTTAATATTTAAAAATAAATTATTCTTAATTATAAATTAATAATTTACAAAAGAACAACAATTTAATAAGGAGAACCAGTTCAGATTTCAAGGAACAAAAGCTGACAAAATACTTAAAAACATAATCCTTAAAAACCATTAAACTTCTTAATAATACTCATTTGTAAACTGAAAGGATACATGTTTGGATTTATATATAAAATTTTATCCTTTTTTTATTATTATTCTCAAATTAAAAGTTAATGATTTTTACATTTGTCTTCTTAGTTTCAGTAATTTGTTGTTAAATTGCATAATTATTCCTCTTTCAAGTTATTCCTCTTTAATTTCAGTGTAATCTCTTTGCAGCCATGCCCATGCCTATGCCACGCCCCCTTTCCCCTTGCCAAAGTCAGCGCCAACTCTTCTCGCCTTGTGCTAAACGTTGTTATCTGCCTTATTCCCTATCTGTCTGCTGTCTGTCGTTCTGTCTGTCTGTCGCTCTGTCGTTCTGTCCTGTGTCCTGTGTCCTTTGTCCTCTGTCTGTTGTCTGTCGCCTTCTGCTTTTGCCTTGTGTTTTATTTCCTCGTTCTGTGCTCGTTTGTGCGTTCGATTTGTTGTCGTTCGTTGTCGCTGTTGTCATTGCTGTTGTTGTTGTTGTTGTTGCTGTTGTTGTTGTTGCCGCCTTGGCATAAATTTATTATAAAATAATTTGCATAATTCGTTATTACTCAGCATAAACAAAGTGAAATTAAGACGATTTCCTTTATGCCCCGTCCCCCTCTATCCTTGTTAATGCCATTGTCTTTGTCTCTCCCTCTCTCATTTTCTCTTTGTCTGTCTCTCTCTTATTTTTTCGTGTTTTCTCTTTGTATCTTTGTATCTGCTTATTTTGTCAATGTCATTTACCTAAGCACGCCAGTCAAAGACTCACTCAACTCTCGGCCCTGACAGTCATTTGGATTGTCATTTGTTTGTGAGTGTGCACCTCTCCTCACCTCCCTCTTGCCACGCCTCTTCTCTTCTCGTCACTCAGGTGTATACAGCTGTGCCCATTTTTGGAGTATTCCATTCTTTATTCCTTATTCTATTCATGCCCATCCGTCCGTCCCCCTCTATTACCCAATGCGGACAGCAGCCTAAGCTATTTGCTTGAACTTGCTTAATATTTATGATCAACCCTATTGTAAATCTATTTACAACAATCCGAAAAACAATCCGAAAAACAAACGATGCACAGACAGCTGTTCAAAAGGGGGGATTTCCCTCTGCTCGATAATCAACTGAATTGCTAAGCAGGTGAGTGATAGCCTAAAGGAAAATGAAGCTCAAAGGATTGAAATAGTTATTCGATTAATTATCGATAGGGACATGGAATAACAAGAGATGTTTTCTAAACGAAAATCAACTTAATTACTGATATCTGCTGATAGTATTGAATTTAGTTATCGATTAGTTATCGATTCACACTAGTTTAGACTACTAAATTCAGAAGAGCACTTAAGCTTCACTTTAAACTGAAGATCTGACGATTAAATACTTATTTCATAATACAGCTGGTATGTCAAAACGATTAATTATCGATATGTGTGTTAACAAATCGAATGCTATATATAAGAAGGGAGAGCTTCAAAGTGTGTTTTCGCTACTCAGAAGAATATGTATTGGATATCTTTAGCTTACAACTTCAGAGAAGTTATCGATAACTTATTGATATTTGTCTTAAAATTTTGGCTACTCAGAAGAATATGTATTTTCTTGGATATCTTTAGCATACAACTTCAGAGAAGTTATCGATAACTTATCGATAATTCTCTTAAAATTGCTTTTTTCCCTATTTTCCCTATACTTGATCTATGAACAGTTGAACAAGCTTTGACCTAGTCTAGTTTTCAACACACTAATCAGTTTGCAATCGACTTATACACACCATCGACGAAAACACACACACTCATATACATATTCACACACACACACACACACACACTACTCAGACTCAAACTCTGTGGTCGACTAGGCTACGATTTGTAGCTTTTGAACTCAAACTTGGTTTACTTTTCAATTTGATTGGGTCGTCTAAGCAAATAACGTAGGTAGCTCACAAGCATAAACAAATGGTTTGAACTTACATCTGCCATACAAGTACACTTACACACACACACACATCTATAGCACGTCTGCCTGTCTGTGCGTCCACTTTCATGGCAAGCTCTATTTATTATGCCGGTAAGTAAATGTTATTCCCGTTAACTTGTATAAATATAACCGACATATATACACACACACACACACTCGCACACACACTGACACACTTACTCGTATACACACACACACCCGCAGAGAGAGCAGACCACTTGTACCCATCATCCAAAGTGCGGGCGTTCTTGTTACTGCTGCTGATGTTCTTCTCAAACTCCTCTCTCTCTCTCTCTCTCTCTCTCTCTCACTTTTTCTCCCCCTCTCTTTCCCGCTAGCTGTGCAATGAACATACGTACTATATATTATCTTATTTATTGCCTGAAGCTTACCTTTGCACTTGAGTCTTTGGATAAGAAAAAAAATACACACACACACAAAGAGATTTTGAAAGAGAGAGAGAGAGAGAGAGAGAGAGAAAGAGAGAGAAATAAAACCAAGTGTATCTTTTCAAGTTCAATGTGCCTTGAGTGCTATAAAACTGCTCTTTAATCAGCATTTGAGAGCCAAAAACTGAAGAACTTATTGAAGTATTTTGATACTGTTCAGTTTGTCAAAGTTCTTGTTCTTGGAGAAAGAAAACTCCAACAATTTGTTGCTGTGAGCCTTTAAGTAAGCTCGTCAATCAGTGTAAATTTACACTCCACAACAGACAGCCAATTGAGAATTGAAACATAGATATGTTTAATGGTTCAAAGAAGGGTTTTTGTAATGCGAACACGGTTCAATGAATTCAAAGCAGATTCAATTCTTGTAACCAGATGCTTAACCTTAATATATATATATACCTGAACCTCACTAGATTCCAAAGCTTATTCCTAAATAAAATACCTTTGTAAAGAAAAGCCAAGTTTAGAAAGGTTTTAGGACATAGACATTGTTTGCAACCTCTTGCAACTGCAACTTTTTACACACTCCCACACACACACACACTCAAACACACACACCCACACACTAAACTGTACTTAGTGAGTTGCTCAAATGTTTTCCACTTATTTATGACTGTAAAATTTCCTAAAACCAAGAATGTACCGAGTATGTACAATATTTGTTGGCATTCATTTCATTTCGCTGTTCGCTCTGTTGTTTTGTGTCTGTTTTGGCCTTATTTAATTACACATAATTTGTGCGTGTGTGTGTGTGGCTTGATGGTGTGTGCGTGTGTGCGTGTAGCATAAATATGCCAAATATTTTGTAGCATACTTTTTCGGGCCGACATGAGCAGCCTGACTTGACTCTTTTGGACATGGCTTTAGCTATCTGTCTCTCTGTCTGTCTGAGTGGTAGAGCATGCAAAATTAGCTAACACACTATGCACACGCACACACACAGACACACACACATGCTTGACTGCGCTCATTAGGCACAATGTTGTTACTTTCATGGTGCTTGCCTTGTCCCGACTTCCGCCTGTTTTGACTTACACTTTCCACTCAAAAATCCTCATATTTAGACACACACACTCACACACACACCACACACACACACACATATGAGTATGTTGTTGGTTGTTTTTGGGCTGCTTTCATTTTTGTTTCGAGCACGCAATGTTTTTGCATACTTTTGCCGCACAGTGCCTAAAAATTTTTCGACGCTTTGTCCTTGTCTTTATTAAAAGTTGTGAAAAGTTTCACACGCCCACACATTCTGCAACTGGAAACAAGTTACAACAAACAAAACACTACACTACAAAAAAAAATAGACTAATAATAATAATAAATCTGAAGGGATTTGATTTAAATTTAAGACTAAAAACAATTTACTAAAAATGAGAACATTAATCTACAAAATTCTTCTATGAATACATAGATAATAAATTAATAAAATGTGCTCGTGAATTTATTTCCTCAAATCAAAAATTATAAAAATTAGAATATATATCTTATGTCAAGAATTGTTGCTTTGGTTATATTGTTAGTTTTATTCTTTAGAAATTTTGGTTAATTTGTAGCAATTTTCTCAATAAAAAAGAATATTTTCTTTTATTAGTAAAATTAATTAATTATTTAATTAATTACTAATAAAATTAATTAATTTATTAATTAATTACTAATAAAATTAATTAATTAATAATTAATTACTAATAAAATTAATTAATTAATTAATTAAATTAATGAATTTAAATAAAATTTAATTAAATTAAATTTAAATTAATTAATTAATTTTATTAGTAATTAATTAATTTTATTAGTAAAATTATTGTAGCAATTTACTCAATAAAAAAGAATATTTTCTTTTAATAGTAAAATCTTTCAATCTTTTTAATACAATAGTTTTAAATTCTCGAACATATAAGAATTTTTCATAATTATAGTTCTTAGACTTGAGACAAATATCTTAGCTTAATTTTTTCTCAGTGTACAGACTGAAAGCTGAGGAGACGTAGAGACAATCTAACCATTAATGTTTATTCTCTTTTGTTTTTTTTTTCACATCTATTTGGTTCTCTGTTGTTTGCTTTGCCTTGGTTTCAGCCTACAGTCCCCCGCTTCCCGCTTCCCTTTTGTTTGTATGCGTGTGTGTGTGTTGGCCTCTGGCTGAATAGTCTTGTGTGTGCTGACTTCCATTTTGGCCATTGCCGCTGGCCATTGTCCTTGTCCACGCTTTCACATTCATGGAACAACATTTGACCCTCGGCCTTGTCTTTCAACTTGACTTTCTGAAAGTATTACTTGCAGGCCTACAATTGCTGCAGCTACAGCTACAGTGGCAATCCTAGTGGCAGTCAGTGGGGCAACAGTGGCAAGTAGTTGCTGTGCACCTTGAATGTTGCCAAACGAAAAATGCATTTGGTATTCATGGCAACATGTGCACAACACACACACTGGACACACAAGGACATTCATAGTGTCCGCTCTTCTCCTCTGTTTTTTTTATGGTGTTTTATCATCTCTCATGTTTTTCTTCTTCTTCTTCTGTGAGCTTAAGGCACAACCTCACACACACACACATACAAAGACAAACGCAGCACTTTTGAACTTTTGATTTTTCGTTTGTGGTGCTCGTTGCTCTTGTCTTTGATTTTCCTCCTTTTTTCTCTCTCTGTTCTGTTGTCTCGGAACGCCGTTGGCTATAAACTGGGCTCATAACGAGACCAAGTAACCAAGACGGCATAACAGACAGACAGACTGAGAGAGAGAGGGAGAGAGGGAGAACAGCTGCTATGCAGAGCCGCTTTTTGCTTTTTGATTTTTAACCTTTATTACATTTTAGCCAAAAGGCAGTTGGCTTTGCTTTAATGAGCGCAATTTTATTAGCTGCTTTAACATTTTTCTTTCGCTTTTGCCGCTCTCATATTTCGCCAGCCCTTTTCACTTCTCCCTCTCTCTCACTCTCTGTCTCTCTCTCTGTCTCTCTATCATTTTTCTCTTTTGGGTACGGCTCGGTTTTTATGTACAAACGAAATTTTTGACTTTGTTTTAAAAAATGTTTGGCATATTTTTGCTTTATGAGTGCTGGCTATTTATAGGCCAGTTGTAATAAAGCTGACCAAAAGAAGCAGAAGAAGAAGAAGAAGAAAAAGAAGTAGAAGAAGAAGAAGAAGAAGAAGACGTAAGGATTTCCATTGTTCCTTCGAAGTCAGAATTTTAACCCTAAGCTAAAGAATATTCGGATATTGTTCATTTTTAGGGACCCAAGTTTTATTTCGGGCCAAAAGAAGTTATCATATTACACATACGACCCGTTTTTTAACAAGCTCTGAATAGATAATGCATCTAATTGAGTAGCTAAAGTTTTTAAGTACTTATCAAATCTACTTTCAATACTAGCCAATATTTAATAGATATATTCAGATATAAAAAATGCATTAAGCTACGGTGGAGCAAGCTCGACAGTAGAAGACCCTGTACTTTTTGAGTACAAAGCGATCACTACAGATTGTTTCAGTTTCAAAAAATTTCCTAGATGGCGCCACTACGAAGATATCAGTTGATTTTGCCCGTAATATTGTCAGTTGAACAACTTCCGCGTTTATCATCCGATTTGAATGAAATTTGCAGGATAGGTTTGGAATATAGTCTGTATTATACATACTGAAAGTCAAAATGTTGATGCTGATCAAGAATATATATACTTTATGGGGTCTGCCACGCCTCCTTCTGCCTGTTATGCACATTTGCACAAACGTAATAGATCCTTTTGTACTTTTTTAAAGTACAGGGTCTAAAAAGAAAGATACTTTCTTACAAATGTACTAAATTTAATTACTTTAAAGCTTATTTGAAATTTGCTTTTCAACACTATTTGCCTTACTTAAAAGCTGTGTTAGTAAAGAGATAAGTTCTTAATCCTTATAGCGCTACACATCGGACCGACATGATATCATTATAACATTATGATATCATGGCCCAACCAACTAAACTTTGCCATGTTTCAAGGCCGAGGCCATTTTGAGAGCTAAAAGCTATTTACTTTTTGCCTACTTTTAGTCGCATTATGATTTTAAACGCTTCTCATCTCACTCTAACTTCTCAGTCTGTCCTGTTCCTGTCCCTTTCTCTGTCTATGCTTATCTTTGTGCTGTGTTGGCATAAAGTTGCCCCAGTCTCTGTTTTTTTTGGTGGAAGTGCTCTGTAGAATTAGTGTAAATTGCAAAAGTTGGTATTTTTTTTGTCCAACAGTTTCTTTTGGGGTTTGGGTTTTGGGTTTTTGTGGTTTGCCATTCGTTCACTCATTATTAACGTCATGGTCATAACTCGAAAGGGGGATTGAGCAAAAATGGGAAGTTATCAAGAGAGTAGAGAAAGGGGGACAGTTGGGGGAAGAGTTAGGGGGGAGTTATTTGACAAGCTCTCTAATTTGTTTTTAATTTTCAGTTTTGTTGTTTCTACAATTTTTCTGGCTGTCGCACGCATTAACTGTTTTTAGCCGCCACCTTTTTGCACCTGCCTTGTGAAAGTTTTTTATTCATTTTGGCAGAGTCCCTCCCTCTCTCCCTCTCTCGCTCTCAGTTTCCTTTCGTCTCTCCTTCGCATATTAATGAGCTCGTCTTTAACACGCTTTTGAATTAGTTGTCGGTTTTCACCTTGACGCAACTTTCTTGATTTTGCTTCTATACAACGCAGCTTTTGGCTGCTGATAAAAACTTTCAGTGCGTCCCTTAACCGCTCACCTCCCCTCAGTCCCCTTCCTCTTGGAGCAACTCCTTGGCGCCCTCGCAGACACTTGCGGTTTAGTCCTGGCCGCCATTTTAATTTGTCCCAAGTTTTAGCGCCGCCATTTGCCATTCACCAGCTTTGCCACGTGTTTCACTTGTTGTTGCCACAGTGTTGCCAGCTACTTTTTTTTCGGCTAAAATAGCCAAATTGATAATAGAAACGCTGCTATAATTAGCTAAAGGAAAATTCCTAATTTTAAATCTGACAGGATTTTCTCTTTTATAAACTCTTTTAAATTCTATATATGTAAAATTAATATCTTTCATTTTCTAAAGTGGTCTTAATACTATTCTATAAATTGCAACAAAATCGTTTTTGTTTAAGGAATAATAAGAGCATAAAATATTTAGAATAATCTGCAAATTGGTTGTTATTTATTTTGTTGATAGATTACAGATTTACTATACTTGACTACTTAATAGTTAATATGACAACACTAGTTGTTGCTGCCGCTGTTGTTGTTGGTGTTTAGTTATTGCCTTCACTTTGAGTTGAACAACTTATTCAAGTTGTTGTTGTTGTTGTGGCTGTTGTTGGTCTCGACGGTCGTTGGCTTTGCTCATTTTGCGCCTAATTTCCGTTATAATTTGCTTCGTTTTATTCAAAACCTTTTCTTGGCTTCATTTCGCCTTTTGGCCACGTTCCGTCTTTTGGCCGAAACGCGTCTAGAATTTTTGTCTTGTCTTTATTCGCAACGCAACGCCGACATTCGCATCATAACAATTAGGTAGAGCCACTGTCTCTCCCTCTCTCTCTCTCCCTCTCCCTCTCTCTCTGTCTCACTCTTACTTTTGGATCAGTGTGTTGCCTGTATCCTTTATCCTTTCAACTTTCTAAAAAGCTGCTGGCTGTTGCCTCCTTGTCTAACTAGCCTTTGGAGTTCTCTTCCCTTGATTTTATTGTTGTTCTTGTTATTCATCAAATGCTGACGTCGACAAACACACACACACCTACACATCGTACGTGTCTCTGAGTGTGTGTGTGTGTGTTTGCGTAAAAATTTCATACGCCAGCAGAAATTCATTCGCGCGTGTTTCTTTCGGGCTGTGAGTTTTCTCCTCCTTCTCGACCTGTTTCCACATTCTCTGATATTTCTCACATATTCAGAATGTCCAGTCAACTCGACAGCCTTTGACAAATTGACCCGTGTCTGTGTGAGGCTGAGTGTGTGTGCGAGTAAATGTGTGTGTGTGTGTGTATGATTTACAAATCAGCTGAGGCTTTTGTGCCTACCTCAATGGACATTGATCTGAATCACATTTCTTTGCTGCAATCAAAGGCACCTCTAAATGAATTTATATGCCATTCACAAGTACTTAATAATGTTTGAAGGCACTTATGAAAAGGGAAAAACAGATGTAGAAAGTGTTGAATAATATTACTTAATAATTTATTGTATTTTTTAAGTTTAAAATGTCAACAGATAATAAAATAAATTAAAAAAATTATATTATTTTGAGCTATAATTATTATTATAATTATTAGAATAATATTACTTAATAATTTATTTGATTTTTTAAGTTGAAAATATCAGCAGATAATAAATTAAATTTCAAAATTTAATATATATTTAATAAATATTTAAAAAAATTTCTATTAGTCTGAGCTATAATAATTATTATGATTATTAGAATAATATTACTTAGCAATTTATTTTATTCTTTTGGCTAAAAATGTCAACAGATTATAAATTTAAATAAAGAAACGTTATTTAGTTAAATTTCTATTAGTCTGAGCTTTAGTTATTATTTTAATTATTAGAATTACTTAACTTAAAATTATATGTTTTGCACTTATTTATATTTTATTTCATTTTATTTTATTTTACTTTATTTTATTTTATTATTATTTTATTTTATTATTATTTTATTTTATTTTATTATTATTTTATTTTATTTCATTTTATTTTATTTTATTATTATTTTATTTTTTATATTATTATTATTATTATTTTATTTTATTTTATTTTATTTTTATTTAAATTTTTGTAAAATTTCTTTTGATTTAATTTATTTTCTTTGGCTGAGATTAAAATTTCATTACTAACAATTTGATTTAATAATAAGATTCTAATTATTTCTTGTTGCTCTTTGAGTAACTTTTTGTTGCTATCCAACTTTAGTTCAATTTCTAAATACTGCACTTATTATAAACAAATGGCAATTTAAGAATTTCTAGTGTTCAATAACTATACTCAAAATGTAAGTCCTCAGCTTTTAGACACACACAACTTCAGTGTGTAAGGAAAACAGGAATAAGGATTACAAACTGTTCACAATTACATATGTGTGTGTTTAAGCCAAAGACTCTATTTGATGGAAATTACATTTGTCGGTTCGGTATTTTAGGCCCCAAGCAGAAGGCTTAACAATATGTTAGATGATAGATATATGTATTCAATATTTGCCACTTTCATTGTTTTACACACACAGCTCTATTCAAAGTGTGTTACTATTGAGGGATTTAGGCCAAGTTCTCATCTTGTGTCTAACTGATTTCAGTTATCAATTGTTGATTTCATTTGATGTTCGCAACAGTTGAAATCGAATTCGAAAATGGAAGTTTTACATTATTATTTTTGGATATTATGCTTAGATATTGGTCTCTCTCTTATTGTGTTCTTTACCCCTTGCTGCTTGTTCTTCTTGGTAATCCTTTCTGCCTGCATTTTCAATTAAAAAGTATTAAATAACCAATATGATGATTTATTCCACTTGAATCATCTATGTAAATAAATCTGAAATAGCTGTACATGTATTTTGACATGTGGGTGTGTGGTGTGTGTGTTGCTCAAATACATATACATACCTACAGACAGGTCCTTAAATATGCTCATCTCTCTGTCAGCTGTCATCTCTTGTAAATATTTTCGACCTTTGGCTTTGCTTTGTTGTCAATTTTGTGTCATTGTTGTTGCTGTTGTTGTTGTTGTTGTTGTGGGTCGTCAGCGTTTTCTGTATAAAAAAGAAGGGAAAAGGAAGAGAAGGGGAAGGGGAACTGGCAATGATATTTCGAATGTGGAGAATGAGAGAATTTCTAATGTCGCCTGCTTCTTCTGCTGAAACTAATCAGAAAATGTGTTGCTGCTATTGTTGTTGTTGTAGTTGTTGTCATACGATATAACGACCAAAACACAGACAGAGCAGACGCACACACCCGCCACACACACACACATAAATAAGAATAGATAAAGACAGAGAGAAAGACAAAAAGTTGGCCAAGTATTTGTGTGCATATGTAATTTGCTTTTGTTATTGTTGTCTGCTCATTGCACGCCATTTTCATTTTCATTTTCATTTGCGTTTTCGTTTTGATTTCCATGTTGATTTTCTTTTCGTATTTTCCACAAATACAATCTCATTCGGGGTTTTCCCCCCTTAGTTTTCCTTTGGCTTCTTCTACTTGCACCCTTTTTGAAGAGCATTGCAAAATATTGACTGACATTGATTATACTCGCTTTCCATATGTGTGTGTGTGTGTGTGTAAGTATGAATGTGCTACATATTTGAATGTATTCATAGTACAAGGGGCTTATGGCCCCAAAGTTGCCAGCAGACACAGTTTTTCTATTATGCTCCGATGTCTGTCTGTCTGTCTCTTTCCTTCTCTGTCTCTGTCTCCGTCTGCCTGTCTGTCTGCCTGTCGAGAGTTGTCATCGTCGTCGTCTTCTTGTTGACGTGCTGGTTGTTGTCTTTTTTTGCTTTCTTTGGTGTCCACATGCAGACAGCACAGTGAGTGTGTCCTGTCTCTTTCGCTCATGTCCTGTCCGGTTAAGTTGAACAGTCAAGGACTTTGTTGTTGAAATGTTGATTTTTGTTGATTTGGCTTAGTGGCTGCCACTCACATCACAACACATCACAATGTGTGTGTGGCGCCAGCAAGAGAGTGGAGAGAGGAGGGGAAGAGAGAGAGGGGGAGTAAAGTGGGGAGAAGGCTTCTCCTGTGGCCACTGGCTAACAAAAATTTTCTAAAAGCAACTAAACTGCTGATGAAATGGATTGTCATGTGCGTTTCAATTTCCGCCAATGACATTCCACACACACATATAACGCATTAGGGATGGGTATTGATATTGCTGTTATCGATATCAAATCGATGCAGGGAAGTGATATTGCGATAAGTAAGTATTGATTTATATATTTTATTTGTTTATTGAATTATTGCATTGCTCACTTGATAAAGTTAAATTAAAAATTAAAAATTAATTAATTAAAAATTAAAAAGTTAAATTAAAGTTAACAAAATTTAATTAGAATTAGAATAAAAAAATTTATACTTACCAAACTTAATTAGTGTTATATATGTAATTATAATAAATAAAGAAAACTCTGCAATAATGTTACGATCTGAAATTATTAATCTGATATTCTTGTGATATTTTTCCCGATTTAAATAAATCAACACTTTCTGACTGATCTGCCCATCCCTAAACACACACACACACACACACCCATCACGCATAATCAATGCATGTGTGTAGAAAAAGTTTGCACAAACTTTTGTGCCGCTGTCCATGTGTGTGTGTGTGTGTGTGTCATATGCCATTAGGTGTCACTGTAGAGGCGCTAGAGCGCACTGTGTGTGTGGGGGGGGCGTGGGGGGCTCGTTTTCTGGGGGCGTGGCAAGCGAGCACAGTGTCTCTTTGTGTCTCCACTAATGAAAAGCATAATAAACTGTTGTGCTTTCAAATACTTATGTGTGAGTATCAGAATGAATGAAATGAATGAATCGTCAATTGAATGTAAGCATAATGATTCACATGATTCACATGATTCACAATAGCAAATAGCTTAAGTTGCAATAAGAGTTGCATGTAAAATTAATAAAACAGTCAAATATTTATGGTCATACTTAGTTTATTTGCAAGTAAATGAAAAGAATCAAATAGGAAAGTAACCTGGAAGCTTGAAGAACAGATTAACAGCTCAGATATTTGTGAAGAGAAGTGAGAAGAAGAGAAGAGAAGAAAAGAGAAGAAAAGAGAAGAAAAGAGAAGAGAAGAGAAAAGAAGAGAAGAGAAGAGAAGAGAAGAGAAGATAGAAATTTAATAAAATAAATCAAATTAACAAAGTTTGTTTGAAATAAATGCATAATTGATCACTTTTGAATTGAGTAATTGTTGAAGAATGGCAAATGAAATCACTTGAAAGTTTGGAGAACAGATCAAAAGTTAAGCTAATTGTTATAAACAATAAATAAGTACAGGCATTAACTTTTATTATTCACTTGATAATTCAGAAATAAATAATTCTAAAGCATCTAAAGATAAAACTTCAAGTGGAATATGATGACTAAATATAATAATAACTAGAATATTTATGGATTAAATCTTAATCCTAAGCTTTAACACATTTAAAAAACAACTGAAAGTGTAAATTATATTATTAAGCGATAATTATTAATTAATTAAATAATCATAACAATACCATGGTTATGGAAAAAAGGAAAAGAAGGAAAGGAAAAAGGTTAAGGAAGGAATAGAAATTCCTTTTAGCTGTTATCTATAGTGAGAGATAGACAACGTTAAGACTTCAGAAAGATAATGAAGTAAGTCAATGCGAATAGTACACATACTCCGAATGACATGGCATTAGCAGACAATCAGCTGCCACAAAATGTTGCAAGTGGAGATGCTTAAGTCTCCGGCTAGTTTGACTAGTCAAACAGCAATTTCACATCAAGGACATTTGGGCGAAAGAAAAAAGCGTAATTCTTCGGACAAAACTTTCAATGTACTTTTGCACTTGAAGTGACCAAGGAAAAGCGATGGGGAGAGGGAAAAAGAAGGGTGAACTCGACTATTAGACAAGTTACAAAGATGTTTAACTATTTTGTTTATGAAAATTACACGGAGTCAACGATGAGACAAGACAAGAGGTGAACCTAAATGTTGATGACGACCTCAACTCGAGAGCGTCGAAAACTTCAGCATCAGCTTCGGCTTCAAGTTGAAGTTGCAAGTTGCAAGTTGCAAGTTGAAGTTGAACAACGCCATTTCTGGGTCTTCGACGACTTCCGTTGTGGCAGCAGTATAAGCTCTCTCTCTCCATCTCTCCATCTCTCCCTCTCTCTCCAACTCTGTCTCTGTCTCTTTTGCTGACTGAGTAACGGCAGTTTCAGTTTCAGTTTCAACAACACAAAATTGTTCGCTTGCAAAAAATAAAATAAAGTAACACAAAACAAAAACACGACAACAACAACAACAAAAAAAGAAAGGAAAATATAACGAGAAAAGAAAAAGAAAAGATGGAACAAAATGAAAGCAAAAGGAATTCAAGCTCGAGTTCCAAAGAGTTGGTTCCCATTGGAGGTGATGACGACAACACAGACGAACGGAAAAGTGTGGGAAGTTGCCAGTGGGAAGTGGATTGGTGGAATGGTGGCAGGAACCGGAACCAAAGGCAACTTTGCCACACATTCGCCATTCGGTTGATGGCAGTTTGTGTACCGTTAGAAAAGCGCGCAAAGTAAAGTTTTTGCTTTGCAAACAACAACCAATAAAACTTTAAGCAATCTTCCACAGCTTGAGCGTGAAGCAGCGGACATACACACTCTCTCTCTCTCTCTATCCCTCTCTATATCTCTCTCTCTCTGTCTCTCTGTCTTCCTTCAGTTGGTTAGTTTCAGGGCATCATCACTGCCGAAGGATAACAACTTTGGGGCTCAAATGCCTTGCATACGTTTCGCGCCAACTCCTTTTGCTGCTGTTCATTTTAATTTTCCTTTCCTTTCCTTGTCTTTTCTTTTCGCTTCTTTTCGTTGTCGTTTTTTTGAATTTGTTTTTGGCCATGTTTTAATTTATTTTCACTGCGCTTTTTTTTGGCTACATCTTCGAAGCGACAGACGTGCTTCCAGGTATGAGTGCATATATGAGTATATGAGTATGTGTGTGAGTGCATGTAAGTCCCTGTGAATATCAACGAGTATGTGATTGGGATTGTGATTGTGATTGTGACTGTGTGGCCTGCAGCCAGTTGAGAAGCCATCGGGAAGGAAGTTGTAGTAGCGGCGTTTTCCGGTTTCCGGTTTTCGCTTTTTGCCTTACTTTTTTCCTTTTTCTCTGAGATTATTTTTTTTGCCTTTTTTTAACGTAGACATTGGCAATCTGTATGTCTGCTGAGGCTAGGAATGTTTATATTTATTTTAAGATTTGTTCTTATTATTTATTTATTTGGAATTATTAAACGTTAAATTCAAAAAGTGACCAACAATTAAAATGTTAAATTAAATAGGTAAAATCCAGAACAAATGAATTTTTAAATAGGCTTTTAAAATAAATTACATATTTCATAACATTTTATTATGATTTTTAATTAAGTTTAATAAAAATTTATTAAGTATAATAAATAAAAATACTTAATAAATAAATGAACTTTAATAAAATATTTCGCTTAATTTAACATACATTTTTTTTCCATATAACCACTTTATAATTTTGAATTTTTCTGGCCTGACATTAAATAGACAAAGACTAAAATAAAAATTTAAAAATATTGATACCCTTCCATAACTCATACATTTCCCTCCTCTCTTTTCTATCGCTTTTCCCTTTGCCTACGTCTCTGTCCTCTGTCTCTGTCCTTGGTGGGTTCCACAGCTGCGGCTTTCTTTAGTTGCAACAACTTCTGTTCTCTGTTGCTGCGATTCGATAAATGCAACAACACACACAACAAACAACAACAAACAACAACAAGCAGAGTCTGCAACAAAATGCAAACAAATAACAACAATAACTTTGCCCAAAAAAAAACACATCAAAATTGTTTTTCTTTTTTGTGGCATGCAACGTGTTTTTAAATTTATTTTTAAGTTTTGTAACAACTTGCCAAAATGTTTGCCAGCTCACTGTGCATGCGGGTGTTTGTCTGAGTGTGTGTGTGTGTGTGTGTTGGCTGTGTGTGTGTGTGTACAATTTTGGTTTTTGCAGCTGCACTGCTTTCAGCCTTTTAGTAAGTGCTCTTTAGCACTTACCACACACACCACACACACACACACCACACACACACACGCAGTCTCAGTTGCATAGTATAGTCAAAAAAAAAGCGGATCTCTGGGAGGCATAAAAAGGCAGCCATAAATATGGTTTCATATGGTTGCAGCAAGCTTAAGGCTCTTGTGGCAGCTGCAACTCAAAATTTTATGACTTCAAATTATCGAATAAAATATAATAAAATTGGAAATAATGCTGCAAAATAATCTTTAGTGCATTTCAGTTTGCCATATCCTGTATCAGTGTTGAATAGACACAGTTGGCAAGAGTATGAGCTACTAACAGATACCCTGTATTAATGAGTATGAGCTACTAACAGATACCCTGTATTTATGTTTAATTTCTCTCTTGATTTTTGCAATTCTATGAATACATTTTGATGTTTATTTAAGGACATTAAAATACCAATTATTTTATAATATATTTTCTGATTATGTTGAAGTTTTCTATAAAGGTTTAAATAGTTTTTTGATAATATATATAATATATATATGATTAATATACTTATAAAAAACGGTCTCTTTTAATCTCCCTTTCTTTCTGTCTTGATTTTTTTAACTGTTCACAGATGTCGTAGTAATTAAGTAGGCAAAACTTTAATGTATATTTAATAGTAATCTAAATTATCTAATTATTTTATAATATATTTTCCGATTATGTTGAAGTTTTCTATAAATGTTTTAATAGTTTTTTGATAATATAAAAAACTGTCTCTTTTAATCTCCCATTTTTTCTCTCTTGATTATTTCATTACTGTGTATAAATTTCCTAGTAATTAAGTAGACAAAACCTTAATGCATATTTAAGAGTAAACTAAAAGATTGACTTTTTTGAAGAACTATTTTACTGTCCAGTTGTATGTTAATGCCGTAAATGAGGTAAAAACAATCTTGAATTACAGTTTTCAGATCTAATAATCTGCATGCAAATGCAAATTGAGTTTATTTTGTGAATTCATGTTTGTTTTTGCAGCCGCTGGCGGCAGCTGAAACTCAATTTAAACACTTCCTCTATATGTGTTGGGAAAATCTTAGTGGGTCAGCCAACTCTATGGCTTATGCATTTACTGATAGTGCACACTCCTCACCCTCTCTGCACTTTCCCTCCCCCTGGCAACCCTGGAGTTGTGGAGTTCTTGGAAATATATAAAAACCATTTTATCCGGCTTCGTCCACTTTGACTCCAGCTGTGCTCACCTGAACTTACATACGTTACGGTAAATTGCCCCGAAACACAAAATATGAAAACGCATTACCCGTTTCTGATCTGCTTCCCCCCCCCCCTCTCTCACTCTCTCTCCCTGCTCTGACTGTGTCTGTAAAAGTTTTGGCCTGCATCTTTGTGCCTTTTTTAGTTGGTTGCTTCTTTTATTTTGTTTGAACTCTATTTTTATTTTTATTGGCCCAACTTTCTAGAGCGCCACTTGAGCAGAGAGTGAGATGAGAGAGACAGAGAGAGGGGTAGGGGTATCACACATGCCATAAAGGAAAGTTGTATTACATTTATGACACTTTTGAATATATATATTTTTATATATTTCTGTTGGCCTCGCACATATTTTTCGTCCTGTCTTGTGCCATTTTCCCTTCATCCACGTTCGCTGTTTTATTTAACTCGCCATTACGTTTTTACAACCCTTCTTCTGACAGTGTTGACAAAGCGGAAAAGGCAAACAAAGCGACAAGTGCAAACAACACGACAGCCAACAGAACTGGCATTGGCACTGTCTCTAATAAGGGAAAGGGAAAACAGGAAAGCGAAAAAAAGGATTTGAGAAGGAAGAGAGAGAATGTAGGCAAACATTTTAGTTGGCGACATTTCATCAAAATGGGCAATGAGTCAATCCTGAAGCTGTAGAGAGATATATGTATGTATATATACAAGGACACGCACTTAATCAAAGCATACTTTCTGAAGCGTTGCCGATTTGTTGTCCTTCTCTGCTTTCCTTTTCCTCATTTTGTTGTTGTCGTTGTTTTTTTGCTATGTTGCCACAGAATAAATAAGCCGACAGCCAACAACAATAAAGCAAATGCAAATAAGTAAACGAAATGACGAGTAGACAAATAAAAATCTTAAGGTCGCAACTGAGACACGAGACACTTTAAGCAAGGGGATAGAATGGAGACGAGTTAATGCATTAACCAGACTCCAACTGGATTCCATCTATATTAAGTGTTCCTTCCGTAAACAAACATATCTAAAGTGTTTCCATTACATAATTTACTTTTTTTAAACAGTTATCATATTTTTTAATACAATTGTTAGTGAAGGGAAAACATTGCGCGTTAATTCGAATGTCAATTATCAATCCCTTTTGCGGTCATCATTAATTAATGAGCTACTCACACGGTCGACTGTAATTGAACCAAAACATTTCCACTCTCTCTGTTTTTGATCATTGTCTTCTCTTTAATTAAATATTAACATCACCTGACATTTGACACATGTTGGAACACGTCAAGCGGCAAATTGATATGCAGTTACTTCATTACATAACAAATTAAGTATACGCCATGTGAGAGGTTGAAAAATGAAATGAATTTGACTATGAATTTGATATAAATATAAAAATAAACCACGATTGCTTATTCCATCAGCAAGGATATTAGCTGCTTATCTCGAAAATTAGCTGAAAACTTCAGTTACTTCTTTACATATCAAATTAAGTATACGCCATGTGAGAGGTTGAAAATTTAAAATATTCATTTGACTATGAAAGTGATATAAATACTATTAATATAAATATAAACTATATTTGCTTGTTCCTTCAGCAAGGATAACAGCTGCTTATCTTGCAAATTAGCTGAGAACTGGTCCAAAAAAGCAAATGGCGAATTGTGCTGAGCCATTTGATAGGGTAATTAAATGAATTCAATCGAAATGATTACACACAGTCACCCACAACTAATTACACACATTTATATAGACACAACACCCCGTTGTTGTTGTTTGTTGTTGTTGTTATCCTCTGATGTTGTCCGTTTCCAGTTGCCAGTTGCCGGTTTACGATTTGTTTTTGCTATTGTTGCATGTAATTGAAAGCAGGCACGTACTGCCACACGACAGTCCCATCCGGCGTGTGTGTGTGTGTGTAGGTGTGTATACAAAAAAAAGGGACTAAAAGGCTGAAAGAGAGAGAGGAGCGAGGGTAGCTCCTGCATTTCATCAGTGGCAAATCAAAAGAACTCACTCAAATGTTTGCCATGCAAACGAAGCCAACTGCCAGGACTTCCATCTTCTTTTCCTACACACACGTACTATATGTATATGTGTGTGTGTGTGTGTGTGATGTGTGTGCTTTTGGTGTGATAACGATGCTAGCCTTGTCGTCTTGTGGCTGCCATGTCCTTGCTGTCCTTGCTATTCATTTTGCCTCGCTGATGTTTCGTTCATTCGCGCAATTTATTTAACTTGATTTGCTGCAATTTATTTCAAGTGTTGTCGTTTATTTAAACACTTAACAGATACACACACACACAACACACACACACTCAGTGTTAAATAGACAGTCTGACTGACAGACGAACACCACATGTGGGAAATACTTTGATGGCGCGTGTAAAATGAACCGCAAGAAAAATCTGCTTAAAATAGTTGCATAATTGTGCTCCACTTATGGTAGCCTGCCATAAAAAGGTGCATACAGATACATAGATACAGATACAGATACATAGAGACAGATACAGATACAAAGATACAGATACAGATACATAGATACAGATACAAATACAGATACAAATACAGATACAGATACATAGAAATAGATACAGATACATAGATACAGATACATAGATACAGACACAGATACAGATACAGATACACATACAGATACATAGATACAGATACATAGATACAGATACATAGATACAGATACATAGATACAGATACAGATACATAGATACAGATACATAGATACAGATACAGATACAGATATACCTGGACACACTCTTGTATGCAATTAACCCTTGGTTCGAATGGACTTCAAACAGTTACAAGCCCATCCATATCAAAAATTACGACAAATGCGAGTAACTAGTTTGGCAGCCAAAAGTTGCATGTAGCCATGCAGCATGTGGCATGTTGCATTCTGCATTCTGCAGTAGATTCCTAATACTTTCCTCTTTTGTGCAGAGAAATCTACCTGTTTGAATATCAAGTGCTTTCAGTTGGCCTCGGTCTCGGATTCATGGCCATGGATTCATGAGTACTCGCAGATTATGAATCATTTCTGATGCAGATTCTGATACGAGCAATAGTTAAAGCCTTGGCTAACCACAGAAACTTTCGGCACTTTAATTCAAACTCATTCGTATGAAAACAGTTCTATCAATACGAATGTTGATTGTATTTCATTTATTTCTGTATCTTGTAAGTTGTTTAAAATGCTTTATCTTGAATTTAATAACTTGAATCTTTTGCCATTAATATAGTTATCTGTATCTTGTATCTGTTACTATTATAATTAAAACTTATAGTCTACATTTTAGACACATAAAATATTGTAGTATTTTACTATTTTTGCATATTGTATATTTTTACTCATTGTATGTGTTTATTGCTGCATTTCTATCTGTATCTTTGTATCTGTTTGTCTGTCGCAAAAGTCAAACAACTATATCTTATAAATAGCTGTTGAAGTGACGATAAATTTGCGCCATCAACTGTTCAGTCTGTTCAATGTAGCTATAGTACCTTGATACCATTCTACTCTGAACCATTCTACAGTCTACAGTCTATCGTCCTGCAAGAGTTGCCTTTGCCTTTTGCAGTCTATACTCTCTATATATATATTTTGCTAGTGTTCATCATTGTGCGATGCTGCTTAATGGCCCCTCATTTATTTTATTGACAGGCGTTTTGAGTTTTTTCCTCTCTCTTAAATATCCGCTTTTTGTTGAAGGAGATTTCCTTTTGAATTCAGTTTGGCGGCTAAAGTGCGCAAATTAGTTGATTTTCATGTTGTTTGATTTGGCAGCTTGAGTCGAGTGAAAAATGAAGTGCGTTTAGTTGCTAAATTGCCAAGTTTATGATGGCCAATTGAGAATGGGCCCTTTAAGCGGGTCGACAGCTGAGATAGTTACGAAACTAGAACAATTTTCATATTGAGATAGCTTGATCAAATAATCAATAAGATACGAAAATGGCAAACAATTTGCATGCCACAAGCTGCAACAATCAACTGAAACAACACACATTGAAAATGAATGTGGCAATGAAAAGAAGAGAAACGAATATAAATGTTGCTTATTTCGCTATAATTAAATTTATTGTATTTTATTTACAGCAACAGCAACGCGTGGCAACAATTGTGGAACGATTCCAACTCTGCTACTCTCACTGCAACTGCAGCTGGCGAGTTATTGGTGGCCTCTCCGTAATTGATAATATTGAATGCAACGCATTGCGAAATCCATTAGTGAGTATAAATTAAGCCTTGTATAAATCATTAAAAAACATCCCAGAATCCAGAATCCAGCGAGGCATCGAAGAGATGTTGGCTGGAAATCTCTGCCTTGGTCTCTGCGAGGTGAGTCCTGGTTCTAGGGACAACGACCCAACCCAAGCCATTCAATTCAATAAAGTTAAAACTGATTACACAGGTGAAATTGTTGTCTGTTCGTCCGTCTGTCTGTCTGTCTGTCTGTCGGTCTGTCTCTTTTTCTGTCTGTAATTGAAGCTTTTACATTTGGCTTTGTGGCAACGATAATAATTAATAATTGAAGGCGTTGGCCCCAAAAGTGGTAAACGTGTTTATCCATCCATTTGACACACTCAGTCGAGAGAGTGTGTGTGTGTGCGAGTGTGTGTGAACACGTTAACATCAACAATCAACATTCAATATCCGATGTTCGTTGTTCGTCTTTTTTGCCAACTCTTACCAACATTTGTTGGCCAGCAAAACCGCAAAAGCACAATATGAATGCCAGATAGAATAATGGCAATTTGTTTGTCATTTCTGGTTCTCTCTCTGCTTCTTATATCCTTTATAATTGCAGCTGGTTAGCAGAAGAGAACTCGTTCTTGCCACTTGCCACTTTCAATTTGCCCCAAAATTTTCCCCTAGTCTTTACATTTTATACCCTATGTCTGGTAAACACTTTATAAACCAAATAAACCGCAGACAAATTGAATTCTTTGAACGGCTTACAAACTACAAAATTTCTTTCCATGCAAATGATGAACGATCCGATGAAGGCAATGTTGCAAGTTGCGAGTTTCCATAGAATATACATGTAGGTGGCGCTGTTGTGTTGTGTCGGTGGCTGTTCGTGCGGGGGATTTGTAATATTATAATTTACGACTTTTTGACAAATTATCGGCATCGCTTGTCCAAATAAAACGCATACATAAATTTTGTAATCGCAATAAGCGCAAATTTCAATAAATTAATCATTGCAAGACGTCTGACGTGGCATTTGGGGCAGCTTTGGGGAGGCTTTTGGTGGCTGCTGTTGCTGCCACAATAAGCGGTTTATACAGCTGCCTCATTTTTATGAGTGGAATTGTTGTCGTCCCCCCAGCAACAGGCAACGAACCCAAGCTCTCTCCTCCCCTCTCACTGTTCTCAGCTTGCTAACAACACTGTTAAAATGTTCTAAAATCAAATGTGGGGGAGTGGGAAGAGAGGGAGAGGAGAGTTGTTGCTGTTGCAGGAAACGGATGCTTAGTTATGCTTAGCCGTGTCGAGTCATGTAGCAACAGCTGTTGTAGGCCATGTTTTGAGCCTTGTCAGCAATGGCTGTCATCAGTGCGGGCAACTCTCCAACTGTTGAGGATCAAATTGGCTTAAAAGCGCAACCACCACATGGTTATCGAAGTTCTATCGATTCCTAAAAAATTTTGTGGTAATTTCTTTTCTTTAAACATTTAACAAATATTATACAAGCTTTTGATTTAAACTTGTGCTTGGTAGCTATAACATTTGTTTTCACTTTTATTATTTATTTATATAAAGCTATTTTTACTCGCAACTGTGTTTAAACAAAAGACTGTCACGAATTGTGCATAAATTGAACGTTGCTGTTAAATACAATTGAGAGAAATTAAAAAAAGAGTGCTGAAGGAAATAGAACTCAAATACGTGATTTCTGTTTAATTAATTTAACCAAAAATATTTTATTTATTAATATAAATGTTTAACTGAATTGGTTAAAAACAAGTTTGTAGAAAGTTCACGGGCAGAAAATACGTAGTTTATTTAAAAGATATGAAACAAATTCAAAAATTTTTGAGATTTTAACAAAATGAGTTGTAAAGTTGACTAAATTATTACTATATAATTGTATATACTGAAATAATTAAAAACAAGTTTGCAGAAAGTTCAAGAAAATACTTAGTTTAATAAAAAGATATGAAAGAAGTTCATCAATTCTTAAGATATTAATAAAATGGATTGTAAAGTTATCTAAATTTATTTCTATATAATTATATATCTCTCCAAGTCCAATTTTGACTTGAATGCTTGCCCCACTGTGCGGCAAGCCTCGTGCCTTATGCCAACATGGGCAACAGTTGCCCTTGTTGCTGACCCAAGGAGGTAAAGCGCGGTGGGGGCGTGGGCGAGGGGGGAAGTGGCAGCTGTGCAATTAAATTTGTTAGTGGGGCACTTAACGGGAAATCGCCTTCGGTTGTACAAATGCCTGGAACCAAGACACACTCGAGGCAGCAACAGCAACAGCAGCAAAAACAGCGGCAACAGGAGCAACAGGGATGTTTAAAGACGCTGCTGGCAGTAAATTGATGTGTCCTTATCAATTTCCGTTTCATTTGACGTTCAGGAAATTGTTGACTGCCATTTTATTTTATTATATTTTTTTGTTTTCAATTTTCTTTAGCTTCTGCTACGATTTTTTATGATAGCATAGTTTACTAATTATATGTTGTCCTGTTAGTCTGGCAGGATGCTTGAAATCTGGCCGAGACTGCAACTAATCAAGACAAGATAGCAAACTAAGCAAAAATCCGTTTTTGGCAAGGCTGCAAAAGTTTCCGAAATTAAATTCTCATCCGATTTGAAAGCCGATTTGAAAGTTGCCCAATTTCCATTTTCCATTTTCTCCATTTTTGGAGCATTTTTGGCAACGCAACCCAAATATTGAAGACACAACCAAAAAGCCAAACATAATCATCGGCTTCGTAGGTAGGAGCAAAAAAACAAAAACAAAGAAATGAATGACAGCAAAAGAAGAGGACGAAGAGCAAAAAGAAGTAGAAGAAGAAGAGCTAGCAGAAGTAGAAGAAACAGAGGCAGAGTAATTGCTGTTTTGGGCAGGCAAACCTCATTTCTGGTCGTCGGCTTCGGCATTTGCGGCAAAAGTCAAACAAAAACTGTGCCATATATTATGTCAGAGGCGTCAGATAAACGGCCAGACAACTACCAAACACAGGGCTCCCCTCTCCCCCTCTCTCTCTCTCTCTCTCTCTCTTTCTCTTTGTGTGCTCCCCATCTCTCTTTTCGCTCATGTAAATCTGCTGCAAAATTGGTTTCTTCTTTCGCAAATGCGATTACAACTTGATGAGCCGCCGAGACAGTGGCAACCAAAAGTAGCTCAACATGGCTGAAAACAAAACAAAATTAAAGTTACACCAAAAAAAACCCCGATAAAACGAGAGATATAAAAATTATCCGCAATATGCTTAACAAATGCCAGAATTTTTGTTTTCCTTTAATTGTTGGCAAAGGATCACATTATCCTTCATAGGAAAAACTCTTTTGAGGAGTTCCTGGGGGACTATTTGGAGAGAGAAGATCAAAGTTATGGCTAAATCTGTTAACGAAATAACGGTATATAAAGGCTCGTAAGGCTCATCAAATAAATGTAATCCATTTATTTAAGCTTCGCTGTCACATTTTCCACCCTCAACACACACACACACACAGAAAACTCGAAGCCAAGGAATGCCCATAAATTATAAATATGACACAAAAATGCGACAAGAACCATTTCCAACTTTAACTTTAACTTTAGCTTCAGCTCTGAGTCCCTGAGTCTCTGAGTTCAGGTCTAATTCTGAGTGAGGACAGTAATCAGATGATTTGCATGCAACTTGTGGCAAATGATTTCAAATGGCCATAGACGCAGTCTGCCAGGTGAATTCAAATGCCAGTAATGTACAGTGGAATAGATAGACAAAGAAGTGTACAAAAACTGAATTTAAAAGATAAATTCATCATATTAAGATATACAGTGGAATAGATTGACAAAGAAGTGTAGAAAAACCGAATGTTAAAAGATAAATTCAACATATTAAGATATAAATTTCATAAGAATCTTAAATTTGTAGAAAGTTTTATGTGAATCGTCGGATATTATCTACTCTTTAATTTACGTTAGAGCTTAAGAGTTATAATTTGTTCGATATTTAATAGCAAGACAATTGTTTATAATTATAAATAAACTTATAAATACAGTAACCATACTTAAGTACTTTTAATTTCTGTTAGGTACAATATAATTATAACTAATTTAATAATAATGATAATACATACCTAAGTACAACAATTATTGGCACTACTTTTATATTCAATTTGCCCACTGTGCGATACTTTCGCTTGAGGCAAAGTTTTAAAGCTTTGGTAAGGAGTGGTGGGGGAGGGGAGGGAGGCATTGTAAGAACTTAGGAGTACTTACGAGCATTATATCTTTAAACTTGAGTGGTCGCCTTTGCACTTAAAGGCCAGAGTTGCCATCAGCTAGCAATTAAAGTAGTTAATTAACCACAGCAACAGTTAAGACATGCAACATACTCACTCACTTTCTATCTCTCTCTCTTTCTCTCTCACTCTTGTTGCATATTTAAAAGCCGGCAAGCAATTCGAAGTACCCGAGAGAAGAGGTCCTTGCCGAGAGGTCCTTCACTTAGTCAGTGCAATGAAATGTGCACAGAGAATACTTTCTAATTAGAAAAGCAAAAAGACCACATAACATATTCCTAACTTCTTCCCCCCAATCCCACTTTGTGCCTTTTACCCCTTGACACACACATATTTATACAGGCACAACAAATATTTAACGAAATTATAAATGAACACAAGTGAAATTTATAACAAACTCTCAACGTTGCTCTTGATGATGATGATGATGAAGGCAATGATGATGATGATGTTGGTGATGAAGTTTAAGACATGAAAGCATTCATTACTCATATTCCAAGATGAAAAGCGCAACTTAAAATGAGTAGAAAGGGAAAGAGGAGGAGGAAAAAAATCGAGTAAAAGCCGTGGCAATTGGGTTTACTTAGTTCCATTTCTAGACTCTTATACTCCACTCGAGCTGAAGCTCTTTATGGAGTATACTCCATTCCCCGCACTCCACTCCGTTCTCACTCCTCGACTCTCTGGTTTTTCCCCAAGTGCTGCAAAACAATTAAAAACCGTAAATGTCCCCACATGACAAAGTGTGAACTTAATTTCATTTTTGTAATTTACAAACGCAACAGCAACAACAACAACTCGAACAACTACAACGACCAAAAAAAGAGAAAAAAAGGAAGAGATGTGCAAGGGAACGTTGATAATGGGCCAACCAAAGAGGGAGAATCATGAAGGGAAGGAGCGGCAACTAAATACAAATGAAAATGCTTTTGTAATGCCACAAAAACTACGCAGCAGGGGCAAGAGAGAGCTGCGGACACAAGGGGGACAGACTGGACAGAGACACATAGAGAGGGGCGCAGAGAGAGGGAGAAGAGAAGAGAAGTGAACATCGGTAGGAACTGAAACCAAACCAACCAGTTGCCAGAGAACATTCAGGATAACGAGCAAAACGAAGCACGAATGAAAGTAATTTTCTAAATACTTATGTATACTCGCTACACACACACATGTATGTATGTTTGTGTGTGTGTGTGTGTCGCTGAGTAAGTGTGCTTGCCATTTTTCAAAGCTTAATTTCCAGAAACAAGTACCAAGTACTTGGCATTAGTAAAAAGATATTCACCAAAGAAATGTGTGTGTGAGACAGAGAAAGAGAGAAAATAAAAATAAAATAACACAACAATAACAATTGAAATCTCTACAAGTAGAAGTGCCTTACTTACAGATACCCGTTCTGACAAAAAGGCAAATATAATATTTATTTAATAAAAAAAATTAGTTTACAAAATGAGCTTAATAATAATTTAGTCAGCTGTCATTAATATAATACGTATACTAGAATTCATTTCATTTATTTCAACTGCAACTATTTGGCTGATGATTAAACTTAGAGCAAATCAAGTAAAAAAGCCTGACTATAATAAATTTTTTTGCAAAACTGAACTTAAAGATACCCTTTAAAAGTCTTGGTACAGTATAACGGTCGTTAGTCAAGTTCTGGTGTCACAGTTTTTGTTTAAAATATATATATTAACTAAATGCGTATTATGTTATTATGCATAGTTACATTTAAGAAGAAGGTATGATAAATTTAATATTATTATTATTTATTATATATAATTATTATTATTATTATTATTATTATTATTATTATTATTATTATTATTATTATTATTATTATTATAATTATTATTATTATTATTATAATTGTTGTTTGTTTTTATTTTATTTAGTGCTGTTAACTAAACCTTAACAATATTCTTAATAAGAGCTTATAAAATTAAATTAAAATTATTAAATATTTATTAGCGACAAATAAATATTTAACAATTTTAATTATTAGCGACAAATAAATATTTAAGGATTTTAATTTAATTTCCTAAATTTAATTTATACTTCTATTTATTAGCGACAAATAAATTTTCAATAATTTTAATTTAATTTCCCAAATTTAATTTATACTTCTATTTATTAGCGACAAATAAATATTTATTAATTTTTATTTAATTTCATAAAGTATTATTAGAAATATTGTAATTTTTATACTATTAAACATTTTAGATTTTTCCTTTCTAGTCTACTCTACTACTTTACTCTTCCTCATCACCCAGCAAGCCTACGTTACGTATACGTTACGTTACGTATAATGTATACGACGCTGATTTAATTTGATTCTCATTAAAGCAGTTAAAACATTCCACAGGAATTCACAGCAATTTTTAAACAAATGTCTCTTTATTTATTAAAATTGTAGACTTTAAAATTTTGCAAACAAAACTTCAAGTTCATTTTAGGTATGTTACAAATTTATCAACTTTCCGCTGCAGCTGCTTAATTGATTTGTTTCACGGGGAAGTTTCCTTAAAGGGGTTGAACGGGGAAAGGGGAGAAAGAGACACACCCATCTATTCAATTATTTGTTTCCTGACTATCCATGTTATGTATATAGCATATATCCTATCATTTAAATGCAGTCGGCAGTTCTAATCAAAAACTGAAACGAAGATTTCAACACACACAAAAACAAGAAGGATATGCTACAAATTACCAAAGCTCTCGACATCCGCTCACAGACAGAACTGTCCTTAGAAGTAGCGGAAAATAGTAAGTGAGTGATAGAGAGAGAGAGAGAGAGAGAGAGGGAAAGAAGGTGTCTCTGAGCGATTCTCTGTGAATCTCACAGTGCATACAAATTGGAATGTGAGTGTCGTCTTCTTTAGCAGCAGGAGGCAGCTGTGTGTGTGTGTGTGTGTGTGTGTGTGTTGTGTGTTGTTTGACGCAACCTTCAAAGGCTGGCATTACGCATACGCCACGTTTGTCGCGACAGCTACTGCGGCTTTGCGTGCACAAATGAAGTTAGTGCTGCACTTAGGTGACTCCAACTCCAACTGTGACTTTGACTCAAGTCCCACTTCTCTGCCAAGTGGCGCATTTAAACGCATCACGAGCCAAGCCAAACTTGCTGACAGACTGTCTGTCTGTCTGTCTGCCTCGCAGACTGTCTCTCTGTCTGGCACAGGATGTTCATGAAACATTCATTAAGGACATTGTGTATTTCCGCTTTTAGTTTTTATCATACATCAAGCGACAATTTCGCATAAGAGCAGCCGCAAGGCGTTGCAACAACCAAACGCTACCTGCCCCAAAAGGAGACGTTTAAAGCATTGCTTCCCTTTTAGTGTTGTAAATTCAAACTGAACATGAAATTAAATATCGGACTTTAAATATTGTCGATGGGAAATGCCATTGTTTGAATGTCAGTTATCGGGATATCGATTTAAAGAATTTCCCTATAAATTTTTAAATATTGGAAATAGTAGAATATGGTGTAAAATATTTTTAAAGTTATTTAAGGCTACAATTCATAGTTGATTTTAAGGACTTATTCGAATCCTTCCCTGATTTTTTGTTGCTTTTAAAATAATTACTACTGATGTACTTAACAAGCTAAATATTTATATAAAATAGGAAAACTACATTTACTACTAACTCAATTTCTATTACTAAGTACTTAAATTCTACTACCAATTTAGATACTACTTCTGGGTACTTCATTTTCTACTACCAATTCAAATACTTCTTCTAAGTACCTAAATTTCTACTACCAATTTAAATACTACTTCTACTATTACATTTACTCATATTTGTACTTAAGTATTTACTACTAGCTTAAATACTACTACTTACTAATATTTATACTTCTATTTGTTCTACTACGTCTGCTACTATTTCCACTATTACATCTACTGCTACTTCAAATGCTACTATTTCTGTGTGGACGTGAAAAGTGAACTCTTAAATGCGGTCAGGATTTTCAGCAACAACAGTGGCGGCAATGAGATACAACTGTTTGTTTGTATTTGGCCAGTACTCGTTTTGGCTTTAGCTTCAAAGCTTTCAACCTCTCCCCCTCTCCCTATTCCCCCCTTGGACAAAAATTGACCCTAGTGCTCGTTACACTCGCTCTCTCTGTAGTCTATGGGGTCAGTGGTCGGCAGCGAGTATTGAAACCTTGACGTTCAGCTGCCACATGCAAATGCTTTCAAATTCGCAATATTGAGCTGCACTTGATGCACATTATGCTCAACTTCAGCTCAGCTCAGTGGAAACTGTATGGATTTGTGGTCGCAAATGATTGCCCCTGGGTTTTGACCGAGGGAGGGAGGGATTCAATGGGTAAACTCTTAAGTGAAAGATCCTTCGTCTTTGTGTGTGGCAAAAACTTTCAACTTAAATTGCTGGCATAAGCCCGCAAAAAGTTTGAGTTTTGAGTAAAACAAAACCCAAAAGCTTCCAATTAAATTAACTGAAATTAGATCAAGAAATTGTGTAAAGTAGGAGGAATCATTGAACTAGAGTCTTAAAGCAAAAAGTAAATTCTCAGTAATTCGATTATAAATTTGTGTTTTCTGAATTTATTTGAGTGGTTTCCTTTGAAAAATGAAGCCAACCTTAAAAGAGGTGGATACACATGAATTAAATATCGATTGGAGTGGATAATATATTTTCTAAGTAGGTGTATTCATATTAAAAGTTAAGGTTGAATCCTGTTTAATATATATTAATAAATTAAAATGAAATCTGAATTTCTTTAAGCATTCAAAATTTACAACTATATTGTGTTATTTAGGTATTTTTTTAATGAAATAATAATAATATTTAATTTAAAAGCATAAAATATTATGAAAGTTTCCTCAAGTAATAAAAATAATAATTTAAAGTTATTCAAAAAAACTACAACTTTACTTTTAAATATGTTCTATATATATTCTATATTCTATATTCTATATTCTATATTCTATATTCTATATTCTATATTCTATATTCTATATTCTATATTCTATATTATATATTCTGTATTCTATATTCTATATTCTATATTCTATATTCTATATTCTATATTCTATATTCTATATTCTATATTCTATATTCTATATTCTATATTCTATATTCTATATTCTATATTCTATATTCTATATTCTATATTCTATATTCTATATTCTATATTCTATATTCTATATTCTATATTCTATATTCTATATTCTATATTCTATATTCTATATTCTATATTCTATATTCTATATTCTATATTCTATATTCTATATTCTATATTCTATATTCTATATTCTATATTCTATATTCTATATTCTATATTCTATATTCTATATTCTATATTCTATATTCTATATTCTATTTTCTATATTCCATATTCTACATTCTTTATTCTATATTCTATATTGTATATTCCATATCCTATATTCTATATTCTATAATGGCAATAGTAAAAAATTCTGCCAATTAAAACTTTAAATTACTTGCGGTATCTACTTAAGCGAACAACAGAGAGATAAATACAATTTAAGAGAAGAACAAGTTGAGAATCTTTGCATTTAATGCACTATAATGAACATTTAAATGTCGCTTTTAAACTGCACTTTAACTGTTATTGTCACATTGAAAGCAACTTAAAGCTTATGTCAAAATGTGCGAAACTTTTCTGATCTATTCTAATGTTCTATGTTCTCAAATTGTGTCTCTTTCTATCGCATACACAATCTTAGAGTTTCTCTCTCTTTCGCTCTCGCTAAAGTCATTTGATGTTGTGAAGTGCATTCAGCTCGAAATGTGTGTAGTTGTTGTTGTTATAGTTGTTGTTGTGTGTGAGAAAAGTTTGAACTGAAGTTCTTATCAAAGTCTTGCACGAAGCTGGCGAAGAGTTCATAATGAAGTCAGAGATGCAGGCCAAGCAAATAATTAGGGCTCACATTTGGTCAACTCGTGATGCCATGGACATGGACAAGGACATGGAAAAGGATATGGACATGGACAGAGTAACCCTATCCATAACCAAGGCTACTCTGCGTTCACTGCGTTCAATAAACAAAGTTAGCGAAACAACCACTAAGAAGTTTGAATGGTGGACTTTAAGATACTTATTATTATTACGTAGTAAAGAATAGTGTCATTAAGTATAATTGATATCCTTACTTGTAACAGTAGATATTAGATAATTTTACTGTACAATAAGATTACAGTAGATATTAGATAATTGTATAGTAAAACTATCTAATATCTATAATTACAGTAGATATTAGATAATTGTATAGTAAAATTATAGATATTAGATAATATTAGCTCTAGGCTGCAGCTAGACAACCCTACTTTAAGAACTACTGGGTATGCAAATAGGAAAAAGAAGTTGAACTGAAAGTCGAGAATCATCAACTAGTCACACACACACACATGCATGGCTGTACAAAGCAAAGTTTGTCCTTTATGCGCCATACAACAATAACAACTGCAACAACAACAATAACAACAGCAACAACAACAACGACAACTGAAATTTTTGCGGTTGTTGTCGTTGTTGACAGGCGTGGCAAAAGCGAAAAGTTGCCAAGCATTAGGCAAAAGTGTTACAGCAACAACAACAACAACAACTAGAATAACAACAACAATTGCAACTGCAACTGCAAGTGCAACAACAATCATCCAGATCTCAAGTAATTTCATTGTTGTTCGAATACTTTTGCCGCCTTTTGTCGTCCACTTATTTATTATTTGGCTAATTCGCGCGTTGCCAAAGTGGCTTTTCAAACAATAACAATATAAAAGTAAAGACTAACAATAACAACTGTTGAAAAGTAGCAAAAAATATAAGTATAGAAAGGCGGCAGCAGAGGCAAGCTCGACTGTGGCAGACCCTGCAGCTAAAGTGGAGAACTACAAATTTGTTTATTCAATTAAAAGTTGCAATAGTTTTTATAGTTATTGAAGCTGATCAAGAATTTAGTTGTTATTAGTTAGTTCTGTTTCTTACGCCTATACCTTCTATATCTTTGCAATGTACAGGGTCTGCAAAGTGGCAAAGAAACTTTGGTGGCCAAGTGGCGTCCGTTTGTGGCAGCGTCGCCTTTTGCCGCTTGTCTGTCCAATTCTATTTCACATTTGCACAAACTTTAAACAATGCCCACAATGCCGATAGAGACAGCAACTGAAACAGAGAGTGAGGAGAGTGAGCGAGAAAGATAGTGTGGATAACTTTGGCAGCAGCGCCTAGAAAAGTTTTTGCTGCAGCTTCCACTTCCACTTGCAGTTGCAGTTGCAAAGAAGCCGCCGCCGCCAACTTGCAACTAATTTGTCTTTGCTTTTCATTTTGGGGCGTGGCGGCAACTTTGCGTGCCCCTCCCCCTCTCTCTCTCTCTTTCATTCTCTCTTTCCCAGTCCTTTTGGCTGTCCACTTTTCGTCTCGTGTGTCACTTTGGCTTTTGTTTACAGCTGATTGTATTTAGCTTTTGTTTGGCCATTGCGAAAGTTGTCACGTCGTTGTTGTGGCCTAATGAATTGAAAGTTAAGCCATACCCATTTCGCTGCCCCTCTTCCCTCTTTCCTCCTGTCTCCTGTCTGTGAGCCGCCATTCATTGCATTCGGCCTTGTTATTGCATTAATGCGCCTTCCCTCCTCACCCCACCACCCACAGACTATTCAGCACTCTGCAAATAAAAATAAAAATAAGAAGAAAAGAAAAAGAAAAAGAAAAGAAGAAATATTATTTCAAAGTTTGGCAAATTCATTTTCCTTCACTATTCACGAAGGCAACATGCATTTTCAGCAAAATTAAATTTCATTTGGCGTGTTAATCAAATTTCTCATTTCTCAGTTGCTTCTCGAGTCTTTCACATTTTGTGTGTTGTGCTTTTCCGCTTGCCAGAGTTGCCACCGTTTGCAGCTTTAAGCTCTGAGAAGGTACAACAGCTTAAAAAAATATATAGTGACGTCATAAACTTTACTTCATATAAGTTTGAAATATGTTCATGCAGTTTAGCTTACGAAAAGCAGAGTATAGATTAAAGAAAACAGCTTGTAAATATATTTGAAGACAGTTAAAGACAGCTCTTCTATTTAGAGAAGTTATTTAGAGAGCAAATAATGATGAAAATGACATTCTGCTTTATACTCGGTTCAGTTTTGACAAAGTTATGGAATTTTAAGGGATTTCAGCGACCTTTTTAATCAGTTTAAATTGGTTATTTATTTATTTATTTATTATTTATTTTATTATTTTATTTATATTATTTATAAATATTTATTTATTTATTTATTTACTTATTTAATTATTTATTTATTTATTTATTTATTTATTTATTTAGTTATTTATTATTTATTTTATTATTTATTATTTATTATTTATTTTATTATTTTATATATATTATTTATTTATTTATTTATATTTTTTATTTATTTATTTATTTGTTATAACCCATCATCCCAGCACTAAAAGGTCTTTCTTATAAATTACTTAACTAGTCACAATCTGTAATTTTACTAACTAATTCAAAATTGATTAGTATGCAATATTTTCTTATTTATTTAACAATAAGATTACATTTAATATTAAAGTAAATTAAACTAAGTTATTTAAACTATTGAGGTATTATCTCCATATATATAATTTATAAATTATAAATATATAATTTAATTAGGATTAATATTAAGTATCTCTCAGAAATAGTTTAGGTCTGTTACTTAAGTTTTTTGCGCGACTCGAGGCTCAAATAATTATGCAAATTATGCAAGTTTAAAGTATGGAAGCTTTTGAGACTTGATAAGACAATCTAAAATGGAAAAATTAACTAAATCCATTTTTATTAGTGTATTCTTTATTTTCTATATTATAATCAAATACCTTAAATATAATTAGAAGAATATTTCTGGCGTTTATTAATTAATTATTATACTGAAAATGTCACCAAAGTTTCGCTACGATGCCTCATCTCATTGAGATGCTCATCAGCTGTTGATGGGAATGGAGGGATTTGGGATGATGAGGGGAAGGGGAAGGGAGTGGCAAGTCCTGTAAAGCTCTTGTCTGTGGCAGTGCTTAAGCTTATTGGCAATTCCATTTTGTGGTTAAGCATACAATAAATTAGACAATTTTGTGCCACTGACTCCAATCAGCAGATTCACAACCACATCCACATCCAGATTCCCATCCAGATTCCCATCCAGATTCCCATCCGGTGAGCAAATGCATGAATCAATGCACCAAATGTGCTAATACGTATTTGCCCAATTCTTCGTTTTCCCTCTTTGGTGGAGTATCGTCACTAGCCATTGTCAGTGGCAGTGGCAGAGTTGCCCAAGCGTGCAACGTATGCTCGTATTCCGTAACCGTAACCCGCCAAATGTGAACCCCCCCCACCCACTTTATATCACGGCACTTAACATAAATTGAAACTGTGCCCAGCTACCGTCAACATCCAATAACAACAACAACAGCAACCAGAACAACATCATCATCATCATCAGCATCATCATCATCATTGTTGAAGCTCATCGATAACTGGATTTGCAGCAAACAAATCGACGGCACACTTGAACACGCCACATAGCAATGTCACTGCTACTCCTACTTGCCACGCCCCTTTTTTCAGGGGAGTGGAGATGGAAAGGGAAGGAACAGAAGGGAAGGAGAGGGATTACTAACTTATGACGCCGGCGCGTGTGTTTTTCGGCAACTTCATTATCGATTGCTGATCCATTGGATTAGAGTAGACAATGGGCAACAAGGCGATGTCTCCCCCCCTCTCTCTTCCCTTCTCTCTCTATCCAGTTCTCTTCCGTTCTCCTTGGCGACAGCTTCCGTTGCGGTGCACAAATTTGTCCACAAATTAACACAAAGCGCCCAATGTGAAGAGAGGCAACAACAACAACAACGAGCAGCAACGGCACCTAAATTGTTCTAGTTAGCATTTAGACCCAGTTTGCCAGGTCCTTCTTGGCCAACTGCACTCCACCAACGGCCTGACTTCCTGGCCAGAGAGAAAGAGAGAGAGAGGGAAAAGAGGTCCTGGCAGGCATTTTGACCATTTGGTAGGCACACGCACATTTGGCTGGTAACATTTATCGCCGGATTTCCACTGTCATGCCGAATTGTGGACACACACACACACACATACACTCTTGTATTGCCCCGAGGTGTAGGGGAAGGGGTAAAGGGGCATCTACTTGTTTTGCGGCTCGCTTGTCGTTTTGTCTCGTATGTTGAATAGAAATAAATTTGAGACTTAAGTCCTTGCGCGCATTAATTCGGCCTAATGTCGTGTAGTCGCATCCGCATTTGTCCTTCTCCCCCCCCCCTCCCCCTTTCCACACTCTGTCAATCCTCATATTGCCCCCACTCGCAGATACTAAACTGTTCTCGGGACTAGCATTTTATTTATGACCAACTAACATACATTCACATATAGGGACTGGGACTGGTTGGTTGGTTGGTTGGTCAGTGTGTCCTTAGTCCTTTTGTCGCTCTCTGACCGCAGTTGGTTGGCATAAGCCAGCGATACACAAACAAACAAGCCTCGTGTGTGTGTGCTGGTCAACAAAGCCGATTTATGATTGCATATGTGTGTGTGTGTGCGAGTGTGTGTGTGTGTTGGCCGTGGTCCATTCGAATGCGTGGCGTGCGTGCGTTGTGGCTATTAAATTATTTGTAAACAATTTTTGATATCTGATTTTATGCACACACACAATCACACACACTCACACACACACACACACACACGTGCCAACACACAGCATAAAAGTGACAAAAGGCAGCTTGTGGAAAGGAGAAGAGTAGACACAAAAAAAAGGCAGAGGGTTCAAGTTGATGCTGGAACTTTGCTTCTTGTTGTACTGTCATAACTCGATTCAAACGTTGCCCAAAACTGTTACACACACACACACTGCACACACACTCGCACATACATATTTTTATGGTAATTCAAAGTCGTTTGGCTTGGACAAAAGGCAACAAGAGAAAGAAAAAATATTCAAAGAGAGAGAGAGGGAGAAAAAAGAAACAACCGAGTTGGCATTTTTATTTTGGGCTTAGCCAAGGAAAACGTGAATCCGGAGTCCGGAGGCATAAGTATATATATAAGTATAAGGGTAAAGCAGATCAACTTCGTTTCCTGAAAATTGCTTGCCAAACGGCATAAGTAGATAATAGCTCATAGTAGGACCCTCAGTTCAGTTCAGTAGAGTAGCGAAAGAGAAAGAGGGGCGAAATCAAGGAGCATCGCAAATATACACTAGGATAATCAGGGATTAAAGAAATCAGGCATACACATCATGTGTTCTCTGAGTTGTTAGTTAGTTAAATGGAAGAAGAAAAACTTCCGATTTCGATTTCCTAGCCACATTTTAACCTAAATATGCTCCACATGGCATTATGATGAACAGCAACAAACATTGAGTAAATCACTTGTCAGTTGTTTTTTTATAGTATTTATAGTATTTATAGCACAAGCAACTCCTTGACCTCGATTTATTTATTAAAGAATGTATCAAAAGAATGAGACAGAACTTAATGGGAACTCAGAAATATGACTGTAATTCAAGTTTGTTAAAAGGAATACTTTATTATAGTTGAATATATTAGGTTGGGGAAAAAGTAATCCATTTTTTTTTGAGTTTTAACTTTTGTATGCTCTAATTTGTAAACTATTGGTCACACTGATTTAAACTTGGGCTTTTTAGAATCATGCATGAATTCATGCATTCCAAGAATCATGCATGAACTCATGCATTCCCAAGAATCATGCATTCCAAGAATCATGCATGATTTCATGCATTCCCAAGAATCATGCATTCCCAAGATTCTTGGATACATGACACACAAAAATAATCGATTACTTTTTCCCCAACCTAATATTTTAGTATAATTGAATTCAGAAAAGAAATGTAAATCATATTTGTAGTTTATCAGCGCGGCTATGAATTTATTTCATACTTAAACGATGGCAGTTTGGTATAAGTTATAAATAATGTAGCTGTAAATCATCGAAATGCTTAAGTTCCATTTTTCGTTGAGTAATTGATTCAAAATTTTCAAAATAAATTTACTGAAATTTACATACATATTTCTTTGTAAGGAAATGTGTGAATTTATCAAGAAAAGACTTAAATTCAAATAATAATTAAGCAAAGAATTTTGTAAAATCAAACAACAAAGATTTCAAAGATTTTTGCATTTTTTTAAACTCCCAATTTAATTTGTGATTTTTGGTTGATTCAAATATAAAAACTTTTAAATGTATCAAAACTATGTCAACCTCAATTGAATACTTGGCATATTTTAGTTTTTATTTTAATTTCGCATTCCACAAATGTTTCTTCATAAGGAAGCTGTGTGTGTCTGACTGTCACTTGCAATGATTAAACATAATTAAAATGGAATTTATTGGCCTTACTTGAATTCAGTTTGTTGTCAATGAATTCCTTCAATTAAGTATTAAGTAATTGTTTGTTTGTTACAATTGACAAGCTTTGAGCCTAGTTGAGACCTGAGAATAGTTTGTTGAATGGCCAACAAATGCTAGATAAATTTTATGTACCTAATGCATTGAATGCATTAAGTTGGTGAAAGCTTTTAAGCCAAGAGCCTAAACAGGTTGCGAAATTGGCTGAAAGTAATATCGCGCATACGCAGCGATTGCCGAGTGTTTGCGTAATGTGGGCAAATGGCAAAATGGCATTAATGCACCAAAATTTATACTCGCTGGATATGTGATATGCAAATGCTGCATATATTATGTGGCAGCAGCAGTGCTTGCCACGTGGCAGCTGACACCACCATGTAGGTCTCTCCATAAGCCAATCGCCAATCCGGCAATCGGCAATCGCATGTGCAATCAAATTTCAAAGAGCCAAATGAGCCAAACACGGACTGTCTGCTAACGGCAGCCACTGAATAACACTGACCCCCATCAACAGAAGCCAACCCACAGGACCACACTCTGATCCTTTCGCTCCTTCCTCTTCCTCTCCCTCATCCTGTCCATTCAGCCACAAATGATGTGAAGCCCATTCGTGTGGCTGCAGCACGGAATAGCATAATATTGACTACGAAAACTATTAAACTGTCAATCGTCCAGTCAGTTTGTGCTGCTGCAACAACAACAACAACAACAACAACAACAACAAGAACAACAAGAACAACAACTACAACAAACCTCTTTTGCCACAGCTCAGAGATTTTAGCTTTCAGCTTAAAGCTAGCTCACAATCAGTTCTGTAGAGTTCCCACTGAGCAGATTCTTTGGTATTTTCATTACTTTCAATTAAATACTTACTGATAAATATAAAAATCTATCGATAATTCTATAGTAAGTGCATGAATCAGAGATCAACTTGATTAAACTTACCTTTTTTACTCCCAACTAAAATCTTAAACCATTTAAATTATGTTGAATTTATTTCAAAATTAATAATCTATCCACAGATTAATCGATATATATAGTGTATGTAGTGAGGCTGACTTTAGATACACTTCTTATTGATTCAAGGAGCAATGATTAAATAATTGATCGAACTTGAATTATGTATTATAGTACTTGAAAATAGTATAATATTTAATCAACTAATTAACATGAAATCCAAATAGATAATTAACCTTTTAAAGCTTATCAATTTTTAGTTCACTGACTTTAAACAACTTTCCATAAATAAAAAACCATCGAAACCATCACAACTAAAACATGTGACAGATAGTTGGGCATTATAAGGCATGTCAGAGTAAAAGGCGAAATTAAATCAAACTGGTCAGCAGTCAATGAGAAAGAGCAGGAGATAGAGGAAGAGTGTGATAAAGGAGTAACCGCAGCGAGTCAACAAAAATTCAAATAAAGGCGTCAAAACGAAAAGTGGGCTATGTACTCAGAGAGATAAATGGAAAGAAGAGGGGTGGGGAGGGGAACTGATGCCTTTGGCGTCATTGCCCGATTTCTCTCATATATACCATATACATATATCCATCTAACCATTGTCGATAGATGGCGTTGTTGGTTTTGCTGTAGCCGATTCCACATTCCACACATTTTTTCAGCGTCACGTGCGCACTTAAACATCAGCATCATGATGGTATTCAGGCCACTGAAGCGCAGCCGAGGCTCAAGCTCAGCCAGCAGCGGAAAAGGGTGCGGATTGGGGAGTGCTAAAGGAAGGCCTTCCAGCTGCAGTGCACACTGGGTGAGAGAGAGTGGAGAGGGAGAGGAGAGGGAGAGAGGCCCCTCAACTGTTCTCAGACATACTCGTACATACTATATATCACAGTCAGTTTAGAATCAATAAAATATAACTTTGCGTGCTGATTTCTTGGGTACGCCCCGAAGGCCGAATGGTGTGGCAAGTCTCCCACCTTGAGACTTGCCCCATGCCACATGCCCCATTTGCCCCATACTCCATGTGCCCCTTAAGCATCGTGTTTAGCAGCTGCCAGCTGTGAAATGTATTCATAAACATCGCAGGCGACATGCAGAGCTAAAATCCCGGAACCAACAACCGACTGACAGCAGCACGTGCATCCATCTGTCTGTCTATACACACACACACAGTGGGTGTGTGTGTGAGGAGGTGTGTGTGTGTGTGTAAGTGAGGCGTTTTGTCTGCGCTTAGGGATTTCCGCTTGAATGCGAATTTGATATGCGCAATAAAATATTAAAAAATCGACAAAATTGTTTTTAAAGCGCGTAATTCAACAGACGACGCCCCATAGACAGACAGACAGACAGACAGACAGACAGACAGTGAGACAGACAGACAGACAGACACTCACACTAGTGCAAGTGTGTGTACATGTGTGTGATAAAAACAAAAACCAAACGCGTTTTCCGCGTTGCGCATGCAAAATGAACTCTTTAAATGTGATTCAATGCTTTTCTTTGAGTATATATTAGTATATATGTGTGTGTGTATGTGTGTGTGTGTGAGTGTGTATTATGGCCTGTCGCTTAGTGTGCCATTAGGTTTTGAGGCTCTTAATGAATTTGGACAGCAAACATAGCTGAAAAAACAGTTTTAAACTTTCAACACAAGTCTAAGTATCTGCCAATAGAAACGGAGTTGCATACTTAAATAACTGTTGAGGTATTGCTTCATACCCTACAATAGTAAGGCATATCAGCTTTGGAGTCCTTTAAATTGCTTAACTTGAAGTAAACTGAAGAATTTCATTTATGTTCATGAATTGGCATTGTTTTTAATAACAAACAATTAAAATTTCAGCTATATATACCCTACCCTTTATATGTGCTGGGTATACATACAGCAATGGACTGTGAAATGCGCTGACTTGAAACTTGGTCCAAACATCAACAGCAACAAAATGCTCATATTAAAGTTGGCAATGAAAACGAACTAGAAAAAGAGTAAGATAGAATGTGAACGATAGAGAGAAAGAGAGAGAGAGGAAGTTCAGATGCAAATGAGTGTTAAGTGGGCGGTGGGCATGGCACATTGGGTGCTGCTGACGTTGACATAATTGTCATTCAAGTTAGTTTTAAATGCGCCACTTGGCAACACTTTTTGACTAGTGCCAAATTGATTTTTGCGCTCTGACCACGCCCCCCCTCCAGCCCCCTTTTGCCCATCGATTTTCACTTCTTTTATGCAATAAATACTACGACTTGAAAGAGCAGGAGAAAAAGGAGGAGGAAGAGTAGCAGAAGTTAGAGAGAGAGAGTAGCTGACGAGAGTCGCTCAAAAGTTTGCACAAATTGTGGCGCAAATTTGCAACTTTCGTATAAAGTTTGACTCAAATTACCTAAGCGTTGACGACGACGGCGACAGCGACGTCAGCAGCGGCAGAGGACAGAGGAGCTCCGTCAGCAGCTCCGATAACCAAAGCTCTTGAAAAGTGAAAAGCGCAAAGTACTTGCTCAAAAGTTGCCAGATTGTTTGACAAATGCGGCACAAATACAAACGAGTTAGGCGAGAATCAAAGAAAGAGGAGAACGAGAAAAAAAAGAACTAAACAGAGAGAAGAAATAAAAGAAGAAAATGAGTTGGTGAGAAGTACTCGAATTTAGCATTACTAAATGAATCAAATATTAAAAGTGTCAAGGAAGCAAATTCAAAGAACTAAACGACTGAAGTTAATTTAAAAAGTTTCTCTTGAAGTGGGAATTAAAGTAGATTAGTAGATCATGTAAGTGCCTTGAGTATGATTATAGATACGAATATTATTATAAAGAGTATTTTAGTTTTATTTATGGCTAAAAATGTAGCATAAAGTTAAGCATAGATTAGATTAAACGGTCAAAGGACTAAACGAGTGTTATTCATGTAAAAAGTTTGTCTTCAGCTGGGAATTAAACTAGATTAATTCATCATTTACATAAGTAAGTTATGTACGATTTTTAATATAATTGTTATGAGTAAATTAGTTTTATTTATGAATAAAAAATTACTATAAAATTAAGCGTAGAGTAGATTAAACAGTCACAATTTAATAGAGTTCTCTCTCAACGTTTTCACACTTTCTTTTCAAATTGATTTTCAAATCCGTGCTCAGTCCAAATATATTTGATATAAACAGCCTCATATCAGTATATAGTGATATCTTGTCAGTGTTTTTTGGGTGTATTTCAAATTAAGTGTGTTCATTTCGATTTAAGTACTGTGCGCTCCAATGTCAGACGACCTCATGCATATGCTAATGTGATGAGCGCGTTGGCATATGAAATGATGATGTCAACTCCAACCAAACGGGACGCGCTAAAAAGTGTGAAACTTTTCTTTTATTTTCAATACAGATAGTCCCCAGCAAAGCAGGCCAATACAAAAGGAGCCCAGTAGGACCCCTCACCTACTACCTCAAATTGAAGCCGAGCGTAGGGCGACAAGCGGCAAAGCCAAAACCCCGAAAACCCAAAAACCCCAAAAACCCAAGTGAAGCCAATAGCCATAACCCTGGTTGGCTCGAAGCCCTTGCGTTTGGCGATATGGCTAATGTCGTTGTTGTGGGCAAAATTCAATTTACTGCCAGAGTCCATAAACACACACGCACACCAGAAGTTACAGCAACAACAACAGCAATAACAATAGCAACTACAACTACAAATACACATACAACAAGTTGAGGCAGGCGGAAAACAGAACGCGGTTGTATGCGTGTGTGTGTGTGTGTGTGTTGGCAGCTCCATGAAGCATATAATCGACAATACACACACACACTCACACACATACAATAAGTAAAGCGTCAGAGGGGGGAAGGGAAACTGAGGCCAGGCCACATTGCGTATACGCAACCAGCACAAAAGGCGACAGGCGAACGCGGCGCAAACCGCTTAAAGCCAACGAAAATTGCCAGCGACAACATCATAAACTCAATATGTATTCAATCCATTTGACTTTTTGCCCGCCCGCCATCGTGCTGACGTGCTTGCCACATGAGTGGGCGTGGCACCACCACCTCCCTACCAAAAAAACAGAAAAAAGAAAATCAGAGAGCGTACAAAAAAATGTATATTTTTGTTCTTTTTTTTGTTTTTGCTCGCATTGATTTTCCGACACTGATTGTGTTGTGTCTAACCGATTGATTTGTGTGTGTGTGTGTGTTTGCCACATGTATATGTGTGTGGCAGCATGTAAAGCATGTGGCAAAGCATTCGATATAGAGACATTGGCATGACCAAAAACCCAACGCGACTATCAATAGATCAACAAGCGTGCGAATCGAATGACAGACTGACCGAATGACAGACTGACCGACCGAATGACCAGCCGGCTGATTAAGAATGCTGATGCATGTGGCATGTGGCAAGCTTTTGCATTTTATGCAAATGTCGAAACAATCAACTTTTTCCGTTGCATTTCTGCTGCTGCATTCGTAATCAGCATCAAATGCATTTTCAAGTGCAACAACACCACGACGCGTGCTCACTGTCAGTCTATCTATCTGTCTATCTGTCTGTCTGTCTGACTATCTCTCTGTAAGTGTGTGTGTGTCTGAAATAGAGTGTGTGAGTGTGTCTTTGGTTGTGTTGCCGCCCAAGTAAAACAATATTTTCAGCTGCTAACTTAACCCACAAAAGTAGGCAATGGTTTTTTTGCTTAAGTTCCCATCAAATAGTGATAATATATTAAAAAATTCTAAATAAATAATGAGATATCTTTATGAATTCTCTGTTAAGGAATTCTCAATGATTTCAGCTCTTAGTTCTCAATTCAATTTATTCCCTTTAATTAAAAATAAATAAAAAAATTAACATCATATAATCGAAAGAAGCTTTTTGTATGCTTGGCCCAATTTAATTTATTTGCTGCTGCAAGTCACTGCATTAAACACATCAACTGATAATTATCGATTAATTGCATCGCTTATTAAACTGAATGAAAATCCGTTTAACACATTAACACAATACGGCATTTATCAATATATAAATGCAATTTCCATATCGCTGAAATCTCGTTTTCATTGGCCCAGAAGTAACAATTATAATTTCATTGTTTGTTGTTATTGTTGTAGCTTATGTTATTGTTGTTGCTGCTGCTGTTGTTTATCGAGTTTAGTTTATTGACCAAAGGGCAACTGGAGTTTTTTAAAAAAAATCAAAAATAGCGCAAAATGTTGAACAAAAAATCAACAGACAAAACTGAGAACTGGAGCTGAAGCTTCCCTTCGAAAAGCTGTTACCAATGGTTGTGTGCATGTGTGTGTGAGTGTGTGTTTGTGGCTGGCAAATGGCAGCGAGTTTTTGAAAATTTCATCATTGCATTTTGGGTTTTTTGGCTTCGATCGGCGCATTGCTTTGGCAGTTAAGCATTTCTCTAGTGCCAGGCATTTTTGGTTGAGCGTTTTTCGCTTGCCCCCGATTGTGGCACTTGCAGTCGCGTCACTGTAACTACTCTCTCTTTCCTTCTCTCCCTCAGCTACTGAAAATTTGGAAACCTTGCAGTGGGTATTATAATTTATACTATAATTTACTGATATTTATTGGTATATTTTATACAATAAACAAATTTAACCAAAATGTATTTCATGCATTTCCATTAAGTTTAAAAAAAGAAGTTAATTTAACTAAATAAATTTTAATAAATCCTTTGACATTTAAAATATTTAGCATTGTTTTTGTACTGAGAGATATTTGTATACCATACCTAAATCCTTTCTTTTTCTCATAAGCACAGGGTCTCGCACAGTTGAGCTTACATAAGTAACTGAAGCCCTTTCCATTTATATGATTTTTTTTAATATTTTCGTTGCACTGTGCCTTCTGTCATGGTTGAGTGCCTCTTTGGCGTGACTCAAGTGGCCCAGCAGAAGTGTGTGTGTGTGTGTGTGTGTGTGTGTGTGTGTGTGTGTGTGTGTGTGTGTGTGTAAGTGTGTGTGTTTAGGAAAGGGAGAAGTTGCCCTGCACACGTACACATATGTGTCCTCGTTGAGTGACTGTTCAAATCTAACGGGCATCGTTCCCCAGCTTATTCACTCCTCCAGCTCCTCTTTCTCCACGCGCTTTGTCGATGTCATTTCCAATGCTCATTGCCGAGTTCTTTGCCATTGATTTGTGTCGCCTCTCAGACCAAAAAAGTACCGACAGCAACACCAGCAACAACTTCAGTCGGAGAGACAGTTAAGGCCCCAAACCGCTTGGCACATTTCGCTTGATTGCCCAATTCGGGCAGCACGAAACGCTTTTGCCCCACTCCACTCCCAGCCACGCCTACTTTGCAGCCTACCAGCAGCGCATTAAAAAACATCGAGTACACATATACACATATAAATATATACACTGAGAAAAATCAAATTCTTAAATTTGAGCTGAAAATTATGGAGTTGAGAATGAATTTTTAATAATTTAAATAATATTTTGAACTCAATATTTTAAAAAATTTAAAGATTTATAACCAAAATAATCAATTTTATATGAGAATTATTTTTGTTCTTTTGGAAACTTGATATATTAAGATATATTGATATTGATATATTGATATATTGATATATTGATATATAGATATATTGATATATAGATATATTGATATATTGATCTATTAATATATTGAGATATATTGATATGTATTGATATATATTGATATAAATTGATATGATGATTTACTGATATATTGAGATATATTGATATATTGATGTATTGAATTTTAGATTCTAGCACAATGTTAAAGAAGTTTAGTAATTCAAATTTAACAATGCTTAGAGTAAAAAAAGCGTATTTAATTGAAGATTATATAGAATCCGATATAAAACAGATTTGTACAGAAAATTCAGAGTTCTTTCTGTGTATTTATCTGTAGATTTATGCCTGCTTTTTTAAGTCAATATGTGAGCGAGGGAACGAGGCAAGAGTCAATCAGGCAAACTGCTTAAGCTCTGGCCACGCCCCACTCCAAAAATCACACACACACACGAACACACATGGCCTCATTCCAGCTTTATCATTATCGGCAAAGCAGTCATCATCATTGAAAAGGGGGGCAGAAGAGGGGGCAGATGAACTCTCATAAAACGGCGCATAAAGTTTGCTTCCTTCACGACTTCAACTTCAGCTTCAGTTTCAGTTTCAACTTTGCACCCGCGCTAATAAAAACATTAACGTTCACCCCTCGCACATATGCTTAAAGGGGAATGGGAGCGAAAAGAGGGGGAGGGGGCAGATCAGACAAGTTTACTCATAAATAAATATTTCCTTGACTAACATTTTAAGCAGACTCGGATTCGGAACAATGCGGCGCCTTAAAGCCAGACTCTGGTCGTGGTCTTGCTCTTGGACTTGGACCCCGGACACCGAACACCGCGTGCCAATTTGTTAATAGAAGCGAAACTTGCTTGTTGTAATTTGAAACTGTTTACATTGGCCCAAAGGGGTTGCAGAGGTGCGGAGAGGGAAAAGTGGTGGAAGGGGATTTGCTTGTCCAATTGTGTAACTTTCCTAGAATTTCGCCAGATAACAACGCGCGCGAGGCAAAAACTTTTCGGCCCTACACCAATGTAACAATGGCATTTAAGTTTCCCTTTAAATGGTGGCAGTAAGAGGAAGGGGGAGGGGGAGTGGGGAGCTTCCTCTTTAGTCATTCCCCCCTCTCTTCATATCCTTCTCTGGGTTGGCACTCAAGTTCAAGCAACGCTTGATTGGCTGATTGACTTGGCAATGGCCCGCGGCAGATTTAATTGTTCGGTGCTCGTAAAACTATTTGCCACAGTTTGAGATCTTTGACATGACTGCAAAATGGGTGAGCAAAAAGCTGTGGCAGTTACTTCAATATTATCGATAAATCGATAAATCCATTGCAGAATGCAGGCAACAATAATTCATATCCACATAACTAAAGCCGCTATTGAAAAATGAATTAAGCTGTCAAAGCAATTTCAAAACTCTGCAATTAACACTGTCTCTTTCTCTCCCTTTCTCTCCCTTGCTCTCCCTTTCTCTTCCACACATTATTGCCCACATTAAATCGATAAAACTATCGAAAAAATGGCAGCATGCTTTCTGTCTTCTTCAACTTTAATGCAGGCAACATGAATTTATAACCACAAAATTAACGCTGCTATTGAAAATTGAATTTAGCTGCCAACGCAATTTCAAAATTCCACACTCCCACTTTATCTCACTCTCTCTCTCTCTCTCCTTCTCTCTATCTGTATCTCTGCCTGCTATATGCTAATAAATTTACCGAGCCTCAATTCTCATATGGCTGCTTAACTTTACACTTTATGTGTGAGTTGTTCTCTGTCTCTCTCTCTTTAGCTATCTTTCTGACGCACTCTCTTCCCCTCTCTCTCTCTCTCTGTCGATGTGTATCACACGCTGCGACTGGCATGTTGCATGCCTCACTGAGCAATAAGTTCGACAAACTCATTTCATTAAGCTCACAGCTGCATAAAAAACGAGCTAATGCGCTGCCGTTGCCTTGTAACACTTCCTCACACTTTCTCCCGTCTCCGTCTCCATTCTCTCTGCTCTCTCTCTCTCTCAGTCTTTCCCAGCCAACAAATTCTCCCATGCAGCTTCGTTTAGTGCATGCAACATTGCTGTTGCTGTTGGTGTTGCTGTTGTTGTTGCTCGTCCTCCATTGCCGAGAGATGTCTCATCATTTATTGGCAAGCGCTTTTCAACGGATTGGCAACAACAACATACGCGTCGATACACACACACACACACACATACTAACTTGGCTTAAAGTGCCTTAGGCATCAGCAGCAGAATAAACCAAGACTGTGACTGAGTCTCAGACTGAGACTGAGTCTGAGACTTCAGCTTTGGATATGGATTCAGTAACGGGGCCATGGCCAGGACATGCCAGCACAGGATAGGATAACTGCATTCCTTTGCCTTTTTTTGTTGGTATTTATTGCCAATGTGCCGCACTCTAAAGCCATCAATTTTTTATTAGATTAAATAAAATTTACCAACGATTTATCTAAGCTCACGGTCGCGCCTGTCTCCTGTCTCTCGTATCCTCGTATTCTCGTATCCTGTATCATGTCTCCTATATGCTGTCTTCAGTTTCAGTTTCGGCTTGTTACCTGCTCCTGTCTATTCGATTGGCAAGGACAATAACAAACAGCAGAAGGTTACATTTAATGCAACTATCTGATTTTGCTCAAACCCTTAGAAAACTCTGAATAAATCAGTTTAAAAGCACATGCAAGGACCTTTTTTTGACACAAACATTTGTGATTTATTTTGCATAGAACATAATTTAAACAAAAGGCAAATTAAAGCTTACATTAAACTTTCAGTATTGAACTTTCGGTAGACAAAGCTAAAGCTGCTTAAATATTTATGAGTTAACGAGTCAATAATAAATTAAAAATATTTATTTATGTATTTATTATGCTTTTAAGTACAATTGAGAGTTGATATCATTTAGACATTGGTATAATGGCACAAAGAGAATAAAAGCTAAAGTATTTTATAAACTTAATGGTTTTTAGACCCTGTACTTAAAAAAAGTACAAATGGGTCTATTACGTTTGTGCAAATGTGCGTTACAGGCAGAAGGAGGCGTGGCAGACCCCATAAAGTATATATATTCTTGATCAGCATCAACAGCCGAGTCGATATGGCCATGTCCGTCTGTCTGTCTGTCTGTCCGTCTGTCCCTTTTTTGAGTTCCTAGATCTCAGAGACTATAAGAGCTAGAGACACCAAATTTGGCATGTAGGTACATCTATATCTTGCATTGAACGAGTTTGTTTTAGATTTTTGCCACGCCTCATTCTGCCCCCGCAAATTAAAGTACAAAATTTCCAAGTCGCATTACAAGAGCACCTTTGATGCTAGCGCCTTGATATTTAGAATGTATAATACAGACTATAGTCCTAACCGATCCAAATCGGATGATAAACGCGGAAGTTATTCAACTCACAATGTTACGGGCAAAATCAACTGATATCTTCGTAGTGGCGCCATCTATGGGAATTTTTTTGAAGCTAAAACAATCTGTAGTGATCGCTTTGCACTCAAAAAGTACAGGGTCTCCTACTGTCGAGCTTGCTTCACAGTAGCTTAATACATTTCTTATTCTATTTTATACAATGCTTTAAAGTTACCTTCACTTTTTAATTTAAAGTGAAGTAAACTAAAATATCGTTTGATTTAGATAACAATTTAAATTTGCAAATTTCAATGATATATTATTTTAAGAACCATAATATATTATTATATTATTTTAAGATTCAATAGCATCTCTAAAACTGTAACTTCGCAACTGTGGACTTAATAAACAAATACTTCATTTGTTTGTGTTTATCAAATGAATTATGGAAACAATAAATGCAGCTTTTAAAATTCAATATTTAAACTACGACATTATTTTAATATTAATTTGTTTCCACATGGCATAGAAATTGTATTCATAACAATTTACTTATATTATTAAATGTGGTTGAATTCGATTTTATAAATTCCAATGTTTACCATAATATTATTATGGTTAATACTGTGATGCATATGTCGCCTTTTTAATTCTGTGAGCTGCAATATTGTTTGTGTAATCGAATACAGAAACCCATTAATCGCATTTCCCAAGTGTCTCTCTCTCTCACTCTCTCTCTCACACTCTCCCTCTCCTTCTCACTCTGCTCATTTGCAATTGCGATGGAGCTGCATTCGATATCCTTTACCCAATCCATACCCAACTCATTTATTGAGCTTTTTCTTCGCTTTTATTTTGTGCCAAAATGGAATTCTTGCAGTTGCAGTTGCTCTTGGGTTGTGCCACGCCCCTTTGGTGGCACATTTCCCCTGAGCTTCAGACTCTGCAACAGACTGTGGCAACTTTGCCGTCTTGTCGTTGTTTCTGTTTCAGTTGCTGTTTCTGGTTCTGTTCTCTGCTTTACCTTAGCAGCTGCACTGAAAATACATTAAAATGCAGTTGCAATTGCTTTTGCACTTGCCACGCCCACACTCCCACACCCACGCCCACACTCGAACACTCACAGCTGTACTCACGAATGCCAAACGTATTCGCTGCAATGGCATTCATCAGAGTTATCCTGTCTCGTTATCCTTGTGCTTTACATGCAATACGAGCAGCTCGATGGAAAGCCACTTAGCATTTTCCACTCCCCTCCCCACCACTTCTCTCCTCTCTCCTCTCCTCTCAGTTTTCCCACCTTTTCTACTTCACATTTTCTCACGGCACTCGCTTTTCTCTCACGACGCATTATTGTTGTACACAATTCACATTCATCTTAGAATAAACAACTGAATGAAAATGAATTATATAATTGATTACAATGCATTTGTTTCTCTCTCTTTCTCTCTCCTCTCTCCTCTCATTTCTTTCACTTTTAGCAAGACGGCTTTCAACGACTTCTCCCCTTCTTCTCCTTCTGGGCTGCATTGAGGTAAGTCGAGGAAATTTACAATTAACAGCTGCGTTTCGATTGCAATGAAATACGTGTAGTAACTGTACACTGTATACAATTAAATAAAGGATACTCTGAAAGTCCTTTTTTGAATTTAAAATTGATGCAAATTGTGTCATTCATATAATGCTTAACCAAACGCAAAATGAGCTGCTGTCTTTAAGCCAACAATAATAACAATAATATCCGAAAGATCAACAAAAATATATATTTATGGCATTTTATGGAAATCGAGAAAAGCCTTTATTCATTTATTTAATGCGCATCCTTTTTTTTGATGTGAGTGTGTTTGAATTGCGAATGAGAGTGAATGTGAATGTGAATGGAAATGTGAATGTTTGAGTATTTATTTATGTAATCAAACACGTTTGCGAAGGGGCGTGGTACGCTCCTTTTAATGGCAAGGACATTAGTCCTGCGCCTTAATGCAATGCGTGTTGTCGTTAAAAGCGGCGACCAAAGAAATTGCCACTAAATGTTATTGAAATCGAATACCAACCCTGCCCACTTATCACTCATCCCTATCTATATATATATATACACATACATACATACATATATGTGTATGTGTGTGTTCAGCTGCTGTTCAGCGATGCGTTGTCTCACAAGGTTTATCTTTGATAATCGTAAATTGATTTGCCGCCAAACAGTGACCAATGCCCAGAGCAGACTTACTTCCGACTAAACAGAAGGACGAGCACATTAGGAATGCAACAACATACATTCGGCTGACTGGACAACATATGTGGGAGTATGTGTGTGTGTGTGTGAGAGGTGTGTGTGTGTTCACGTTTACACTGAAAGAAAAGACCAAGAAATTAACAGATTACTATAACTTCATAATTTTTCCGACTAAACAGAAGGAAGAGCACATTAAGAATGCAATAACATACATTCGGCTGACTGGACAACATATGTAGGAGTATGTGTGTGTGTGTGTCCACGTTTACACTAAAAGAAAAGAGCAAGAAATTAACAGATTACTATAACTTCATAATTTATACTATTTAATAAACTAACTCTTGCATTCTCAATAAGAAATTGTGTGTTTTTTAACTGCTCTTAGCATCCAGTTGTCTCTTCCATTATTTTAAGATCAAAGTTCTTAGACACCAGACCATTTTTTAAGACTATTTCTCCGATCAGTGTGTGGCAGCTTCGTTGTGCCTTTGACTTATTTGCCCGCAACTAATTCCTAATTATAATTTCAATTAAATATTTATTTTAATTAAAAAGCAACTTCAAATACACAACTGAGCCACACAGCCAACCATGTAGATATCGGCCAGGAGCCTCAGTCCCTATACCAATCCCTATACGAATCCTTATCCAGCCAGAAGCCATCCGCATCCTTCTAGCATTTAGTCCAGACCATTCAGCTTGCCTGCTTCATTAAATTTCATGAATCGCCCGCAGCGTTACCCCATATTCTGTGCATGTTGTTGATGGCTTTACACACACACACACACGCACACACACGCTTTAGAAAGAGATAGAGAGAGAGAGAGAATGCGAGACTCTTTGTTGTCTGTTGGCTGTTGGAACATGCGAATATAACTCAACGAATTTCGCGACCCCTATGCTCTTTATACCCCTCTCATTTCACCCACTCTCCCTATCACTCTCTCTCTCTCTCTCGCATACTGACCATCGGCTAGCCCGTATCTTGGCTGGCATATCGGTCGACGTTTCTGTTGTTTCAGTGAAAGCCACAAAAACTGTTTGCGCTTTTATTTATTTGCTATTGATTTCCACAGTCCCAGGACGCAATTTGTTTGCAATAAACTTCATAACAATAATTCATGTCCACACAAATAAATAATTCATGGTTTCACATCGATACCAAGCCCCCTTTTCTTTCCCCCCTCTGCGCTGCATTTGACCATCTGACCATCATCATCAGCAGCGCGATCCAATCCAGGACTCTCTCTCTCTCTTTGTCTCTGTCTTGAGGCTAATGCTTTATATATCTCGTTCGGTATAGATAATTTCATTGCGCAACGTTGGGCGGAATGAAATGGGCAAGGATATAGGCCGAAGTTACTACATACATACATACTACTTATGTATCAGAGAATTCGCAGGACGAACATTAAAGTCAACGGCGAGTTAATAAATTCAGTACGCGTTGCGATAATAAAAACTAAACATTAAATTAAAAAGGTGTTTCATGCGATGTCAATGCCATTCATGCATGTAAAATCACTCGCAGAAATATGAATGAATGCACAGTGTCCACAATGCAAGGCACAGTGGAGCAATAGTCAAAATACAAGTTAAAAATAACAGGAGTTTCAATTGAGCTTCTGATGAATAAAGTTTTAAACCTGCTTACACTAATTTATTGGCAAAGAAATTAAATGAGTGAGAGTATAATTAAATATTAAATATTTAAATGTTAGTTTAATATACTTTAAATTACTCAGTCAATTAAAATCATATGAATCATTCGGATTATTGAATCTGAATCAATTCAATATAAGAGCTTTAACTGAATTAAATAAAATAAAATAGTCAATCAATTTTAACCATTAAAATCAATTTGATAATAATGTATACTTAAACATACATATATACAATTAATTTAAATAGTTCAATTAAATCGAATTAACTCTAAATTAATAAATAGCTTAGCTTGTTCTATTAACTTTTTTACTAAAATTATATCAACTTTAATAGTTTTTCTATACATTCGTATTATTCTCCTTCAACTGTTTGTCTCGCTGTCTTATTATTTTTTCTTCCATTCTGCGCTGATCCTTTTTATTGGGGCAATTCCTTCTAGCTATTTGACATTGGGAAATGCTTACCAAGCCGTCGAAACATTTCTCAAATGGTTTTATTGACTTTGCTACACTGTGGATAACTATTAGAATTGTTGAGTGGTTTTGCGAGTGTGTTTGAGTAACTTTCGAGCAGAGGATGGCATCTGATATCGCAAAGTAATCGAAAACAACAAAAAAACAACCGATAACCGACGCATGTCTGTCTGTGTGTGTGTGTAAGTGTGTGTGTGTACTGCCATTAGCATTTCCAGAGCCATTGTCATTTCCATTACCCCTTTTCTTGGGATTGGGAGCGAGGGACATACGCCAAATGTGTCGGTCGCTATGCATGGGAAATTGAATTTCCCATTATCGTATAAATGAAAATTAATGAAATTTTTGCCAAGCTTCAAGCTCGTTCGTTCGCATTTGTAATTCCAAAGCTGGGGGAGAGTAAAACTTTCTGCGCTGTTAGCTGATTGAATGCATAAAGTGACATGGACAGTTGATGACAGAGAGAGAGAGAGAGAGAGAGAGAGAGCGAGAGAGAGAGTGAGAAAGTTGGACAGTCAGTTAGTCAGTCATTCAGAGTTTGTGACTAACGAATAGAGAGTGGATACTGCGACTTGTTGTGTTTTGAATTTACCAATGCCGCCATTACTCATACGCCATGTGCAACCAGCGCTTTGATTTTTGCTGTGCTGTCATAAAAACGACAACTGGCAACAGTCGAGGAGCAGTCGAGTCCGTTTGCCGAATGAATTGGACACTCATTCGAATTGATTTCGTATGTGGCGCATAAGTCAAACGAATTTCATATCAATGAGCAAAGAAGGACACACACTGGAACAACAACAACAGCCAGGACATTCAATGAAAGGAGGAGAGTAATAAGGGGGAACTGCTAGAGAGCCGGTCAGTCGGGCAAATATAATAAAAATGAAAAGAAAATAAAATATTTACACATGCGAGAGTACAAACAAATAAATAAACACAAATAAAATATGACACACAGAGAGAGCAGCGATAAGGACAACGATGATAAGGACAACGACATCGAAATGGACGAGGGCCAATTGCGAAAATGAATTTACTATGTACGAAATGGTTAAGTACAAATATGTTCAGACAGCAACAACAACAGCACTAACAGCAACAACAACAGCAACAACACTAACAGCAACAACAATAACACTAACAGCAACAACAACAGCAACAACAGCAACTATGACAGCAGCAATGACAACAGCAACAGTCACGTTAAAATGACAAACGCACAGTGGTGCGTATTCCATTTGCATTGATTGGAATATAAATGTTATGATACTGGCAGAAAAGGAAAGGTTGAAAATATAATAAAGTCTACAGTAGTTGGTAAAAAAAATTAAAAAAAAAACAGTTACGTTTATTAAAAAAAAAGAAAAATTCAGTAAAATCTATGATTTTTTATTTGTGTCATCAATTAGATAATAATCAACTATTTGGAATTTAGGAAAATTTAACTCAATATTTTTATTAACTTTATAGTTTTCTTAATGTTATTATACCCAGATTATCTATTTTAACTGGTCTGTTAATGAGTTAAGCTTAAATCAATCCTTAACTGAGACCTTAATCAATGTAATAAACATAGTAAATAGTATAAGTAAGTTTGGTTAAAGATCAAAGATGAAGTATCTGTTATTTTAGCTAGTCTCATGCGACTATAAATAAATCAAATTGATTGATGCTAGACGAGGTAGTGAATTTAAGTGCCTTGAACTAAACTACTTTGCCTCACTGTATGTCAAAGTTGTCAGTGTGTGCCTTCGGACTGTCCTTCATTCTAATCCCCGTGCCAACTATGAGCTGGCTTGATAGCAACAACTGCAACTGCAACTCCTGGCGAGACGCCTGTCGAGTCCTGCCAACTCGTCTGGCAACTTCTGGCCAACTCCAGGATTCACCTGACTGCGTTGACTGCGTGAGCATGACGCTTGTTTAACTGTTTACAGTTGTTGGACCTGTGAAGCTGAAGCCGAACCTGAAGCTGAGAGCTGAAGGCTGAAAGCTGATTGAGGAAATGCACATCAAGCGCTCTAAGGCACTGCCAATAAACTATGCGCCTGTCTCCGACTCCTTGACTATGTATGTGTCTCTGCATTGATCTCAAGTGAGCAAAAGAGAGAGAGAGAGAGAGGGAGAGTTGAAGCTAAATCCTATAAATATGCCATTTGAAAGATAATGCAGCAATAACAAAGTGATGGCCAGGATGCTTGCAGGACGACGAAGCTTGGCCCAAGATAAATAGGCAGCAGCAGTAGGCAAACAAGACGAGCAAACAAATGTTGCAAGAGCGCGCGATGCGATTGCAATGCTCCTGCCATTTTCTGTATGTATGTAAGGACACTGCGACGACTGGACGGACAACAAGCAAACAGTCTGCGGGAAAGGCAGAATTGCGCTAAAGGCGGCGAAACGCATTTGGAAACGCAATGAGAAACACACACACACAGACACACATATGAATATATAGCAACACTCACACAGTCACATAAAAATGCCAACTGTCCAACTGTGTGACTGAGCCTGTCAGCAGGACATGTGCATGAGACACAGGAAAATAGATAGATTTCGACGACGACGACGAGCTGGGATTTTGTAAAAGGAAAAATTAGAAATGCAACAGCAGTACAAACTGGTGAGAGAAAGAGAAGAAAAGAGAGGGGAGAGAGAGCGAGAAAGAGAGTGAGATTTAAGTCAGCAGCAGCGAGCAAATAACAACAAATATAGTAAATAGTTGGCCCGTTTGAAAGTTGTAGCGTATTTTATATGAGCTTTGGCCAAAAAAAATAAAAAATAGAGGAAAGAGCGAATGCTATAACGGGAGTGTTGTAGATGTCTTGGCTTATACACACACAGACACACACACACATAGTTGTTTGCTAGATTAAATTTACTACATTTGAAATTGAATAACTAAAGCTCCCGAAGGATCATCTTCATTTTGTATTTATCCAGAATGAATGGTAAACGACAGTTGGAATAACACACACACACAGACAGACCTACAAGCAGAGGGAGAGAGAGAGGAGAGAGAGGGAGGGAGAAAAAGGGGAAGAGAGAGAGAGGCAATGGATTGATGATAGAAGCAGCCGTAGCAATAGCAAACAAAATATTGCAGAAATACGACTGAAAGCCAACGACAGGACAAACGGCTAAGACAGACAAACATATAGACAGACAGACAGACAGACAGACAGACAGAGAGACAGATGGACAGACAGGCAGTTAGACAGACCGACTGAAAGATAGACAGCCGGACAGACACACATACGAAAACAATCAGTAATGTAATAGAAATGCCGTCGAATGAGGCATGCAACACAAGGCAACGTCGTTGCCTTTCAGTAAGCCTCTGGGGCAGCACGACGGATCGACTGAAAAAGGCACAAGCATACTAAACACACACATAGAAAAAGATAGAAACAGATAGAGTGTGTGAGAGAGAGAGAGAGATAAGCTGAGAGGACTTGAGGACTGCTGGAGTTGCCCGGGAGCATTGGCATTCTGCAGGAAACAGCTTGACAAGCCGTTGAAATTTATATTGAAATATGTTTGTCTGGTTGCATGGATTGAGTAACTGTACTTGCATTTACCTTTCAGCAAACCAGCAACAAGCCACCAGCCAAAAGCTAACGGCATCCTTTAGTCACACAGTACAAAACAAAAGCAGCACAACTAAAAGTAGTTTAATTGAGACTACCCAGAAAGAAGCAGAGAGTTATTTGGCAGTGTCAAAAGTATTTGGAAAATTGTCCACAGAATTATTTTACTATATTTTTAAATATTATTGGGATTAGAGATACATAAAGGAATAAATTTATTTCACAAAAGTTAAATGGGAATGGGAGGAATTATTTTTGAAAATTATCGATTAATATCAATATTGTAGTAAATTAATATTATTATTTATTTGGGAATTATTTAAATGGGAATGCAAGGAATTATTTTTGAAAATTATCGCTTAATATATAAATATATAAATTAATATTATTATTATTTATTTGTTGCATAAAAATTAATTATAACATAAAACAACTACGAACATTTCAACTCTTGTTGGTCTGTGTGCAAATTTTCAATAATTCAATCAGACTATGATATTTAAAATTGATTTAAATGTATATCATGTAAAGAAAAAACATTTAGAGAACTAAATTCATTGTCCAATACTAAATAAGAGTTTTTTAATTTATGTCAATTATGCCTTTATTCAGAATAATAGAGGAATAGAATAATTGATATTGTAAACAGTTATTTTATTCCAATTTTCCAAAAGTTGTTAATTTAAATAATTAGTTGATTATGTGACAAAAGAAACGTTTGTAGTCATGCTTTATTTTTTACCATTTAACACTGTTTGATGACTTAACCAGCTGAAAAGAAGTGAAAATATGCAAAGGACTTATTACAACATTACGTAGTTAGTTGTGGCAACAAACAACAAGGGGGAAAGGGAAACACAGGGGATATCAAAAGGGGATCTAAAGGGTAGCAAATGTGAGCTCATTACGGGATTTAGCGATTTGATAAAAACACCTGCCGCGATGTTCGCGAAATCGCATCCATTCAAAGCTATTCAAATCGCAGTCATACACTGACAGAAAGGAGGGAGGGGGAAAAGGATATGCAAAAGAGGCCGTCAAATGCTTAAGCCAATGCGTGTTTATGTATATTACCTAAGTAGGAGTGTGAGTGCGTGTGTGTGAGTGGGTGAGTGCTTGTGTGTGGGTGTGTGTAAGCCATTTTGCAACAATGGCTAAAAGGGGTTACTGCTTTGGGCCTGGGAATTGGGTATTAAGCATTGGATATTGGATGTATTTGTGGTGTATTGTGTGTGTCAAGGCATGCGGATGCGGATGTCGACTTACTTTCTTTCTTTTTTCAGCTCTGCTCTCCTTTCCCATTCTTTTCTTTTTACATTTTGTTTTTCTTTTTTTGTTCTGTGCCTTTTCTCTGCCTTCTTTGCCTCTGTTAAGACGGCCGTCGCCAGTGTTATGAATAAACATAAAAGCATTTTGACTTCTTATCGTGGCAAAGCATCATGAATTCAATTGTATTTAGTACACACACACACACACATATTTGCACAATCGATTGTCAAGCACAAAAGAAAATGTTTTATATTGGGGGAGGAGCATAAAAGTGAATATTACTCATACGCCGAGTAGGAGACGGAGACGGAGGCGGAGACGGAGAAAGCATTTGATTAGCAACAGTCGCAACTGCTGTGAAATTGAAAGAATTTGTGAACTTCAACTTAAACATTATGACATTAGATTAAGACTAAGAGGACTTCAGTTGAAGGCCCGAGGAATTCTACAAATTGATTTCATTTCTGAATGCATTCGACAGTTGGTCATAAATTAAGCAATTATTTAACTCAAAACAAAATGCCCAGCAGGTAACTGTCAATCTGTTGGCCATTAAGAATTTTCTGCCACAAAAAGACAAAATAAATGTACAATTATATATCATAGTTATTTGCTACTCCATCTTGAATCATTGTTGCAATAAATTTTGTAGTTTTTGTGTTTTTTCTTAGCTACCTGGAGATTGTGTCCAAATTGCATTTGAATATAAATCAAAATTATAGTCGTATTAAATCAGAAATCGACCCCAAAAACCCGACTTGCAATTAATAAACAAAGCAGCTGCTATATACGAAATCTCATTTAAATTTAATGTTTGTGCTTGTGTGTTTGAATTTTATTGTTTTTGTCATGTTTCACAGAGCAGAGAAAGATGAAAATCATATATTTCAGATTAAATACTGGCTTCGCATAGATACGAACATAATAATAATAATGTCTTGTCTTTTGATTTGTATCTCTCATGGCAAAAACAAGTACACTTGAAACTCTCTCTCACTCTCTCTCACTCTCTCTCACTCTCTCTCACTCGCTCTCACTCTTTCTCTGTGTCTTGAGTTAAATGAAAATTCAAAGGAAATTACCGCAGAGTCACTTTTCATTTGCTGCCACTTTCAAGTTTAAGTTTGTTTTTCCAACAACCTACAAAAAACATTTTCAACTTGAGTTTATTGTTGTTGTTATTGCCTCTGAAAATAACAGAAAACAGAAAATTCAGTTCAGTTGAAAATCTGTTTCCGCCTTTTTGGCTTTTGGCTTGCCTCAAACACGTGTTTAAGTGCATCACCTGAGCTTCAACTTGGTTACTTGGCGTATCCTTAAGGTCGCTCCTCCTCCTCTCCTCCTCTCCTTCTTCTTCCCCTTCTCCTTAGCCTTCCTCTTGCCGGTCAAGCGTATTCGTTTCTTCTTTATCATGATCCCCATCCGTGCGTTCGTTCGGCGACCTACGTTAAGTGTCAAACACATTTTGCTTTGGCAATTTCTTGGGTCGCTCATCGAGGCCTCTTACTACCATTTTCCACCTCCTCTCTTTACTCCCCTCATCCCCTTGAGCGTCCAAGTCAAGCCCCAGACGCGCAAAAGTTCTCATGTCTCATGCTCATGTCGTAGGCGTTGCCAACTCTAATGAAATGATTCATTTCCGTTTTCCGTTCTATTTGTATGTACATATGTCGGTGTGTGTATGTCTCTCTCTTTCCCTCTCTTTGTTACTCTCTCTTTCTCTCTGTACGCTTCAAACACACACTTGACACTTTCTTTCCGCTTTGGCTCGTGGCTGCGGCTTTGCTTCGTTGGCTTTGACTTTGCCACGTTGATAAATTTGTGTAAATCCGTTTTAGCCAATTTCCACACACACACACACATGCACACACATTTACACACATACACACAATCACACACTTACACACATGCTAACACGTGCTAATGTCCTTGGAGAGCAACGTACACCTTTTTGCTGCCACAGCTTGTGGTTTTTCACTCTTCCTTTTGGCTTTTCCCACTTGGGACTCCTACTGCTTTTTCTGTTTTTATTCCATTTTTTTCTCCTTTTATTTTTTTTTCTTTTTTCTTTTTTGTTGTATCAGCTTTGCTTTTCGACTTCCCACAAAGATAAACGATCGCTGATATGTTTTTGTCGATAAATTCCCTGTTTTCATTTCGTTTTTGGATTTAAATGTTTCAACTTCCTTTGTTTGCCACTGTTTGACAGCAGATCACATTTTGTCCATATTTTATAGTCTGCTTTAAGTTAGTTAAGCGAAAGGTAACTTTTCGAAAGGTAACTATTTGAATCGGAAATAGATTTGCCACAATTTGCATACAAAGTTTTGACAATAAATAAAATAAATACAACAAATACAAAAAATAAAATAAATAAAATAAATAAAATAAATAAAATAAGTAAAATAAATAAAATAAATAAAATAAATAAAATAAATAAAATTAAATAAAATAAAATAAATAAATTAAATAAAATACATAAAATAAATAAAATAAATAAAATAAATAAAATTAAATAAAATAAATAAATTAAATAAAATACATAAAATAAATAAAATAAATAAAATAAATAAAATAAATAAAATAAAATAAAATACCGGAGATACTTATCAAATAGTCTTGCAATTAATTTAATAATTTAAATAGACTTTAAAGATTTCGTGGGAATAGTTCAATTTCATTCTATAAATCCCATTTTCTTAATTGTTGAAAACTGTGGAACAAAACTAAACTCCTTCGGAAAATATACGACATATTTAACAATATGTTTTCTTTTATAAAATTAAAGATTTCGAGCCAATCTTTTGAAATTCTACATAACAAGATGTCAAATACTTTTAGAATAACTAAAGAAAGTGGAAGAATGTTTGTTATTATCAATTCTGAGTTGTCCTATTTACTAATGTAGTAATTTTTTAATATTTCAACTAGCAATAGTTAAACTTATATCAAAATCACAGCCAAAATACACTTGAATCCTTTTATTCTTTGTCCAACTGTTCTCTAAACGTTTTGAATCTTTTGGTCATGCCTTTGTCATGTTTATAAATTTGTTAGTGCCTCCTTAGCTGGTTGCAACTCCAAGTATTGTCACTTTTCTCGCACATGACACCCGGTTGCATGGTCTTTAGCTTGAGATGGGAATCCCTTTCGGAGGTCCTTGAGGCCCTGTATACAACTCCAGAAATTGCCTCGTGATTAAATAATTTGTACAATTTCTTTTTTCGAAGCTTTGTTAAACGTTTTTCGCTTTTGTTTGGCATTTTTACGTTGTGCTTCGACATTTTTCTCCTGTTTCGTTTTTTTTGGGTTTTTTTCCTCTTTGTAGCCACTGGTCTGTGGTTTCATCTGCTGCCGACAGGGGGCGGCTATGTGCCTGGTCAGAGGAGCTGTCGCGGCTTCGGCAACGGCAAACGGCTTCGGTCACATGTTTCATGCCAGTTACAGCAGTGTGGAAGACGAGCAGTAGAACCTCCAATCCCTTGCCCCTCTGTAGGATACCCACCCCTCCTCTACGCCATTGTAGGTTGTCCCCAGCTCATAACTTATGCCAGAGGCGGCAAAAATGTGCCAGGCCCAAAAATGGCAAATGGCGGGCAGCGCAGCGCATTTGTTACTACCAATGGCAGTGGCAATGTTGTCACACACACACCAACACACACACTCATGGATGTGGCCTCTGTGCCTCTGCCCCCGTTGTCCCTATTGCAGCCCCCTTTGGCCCAGGGGCGTCACTTTTGAAACATTTACTTTATGTTGTTCACAGGAAATTAGATTTTTTTTTCTCACTGCTATTGCTGGTGCTGCTGCCACGCCCACAATGAGAGCCCCCTTCGTTTTGCAACCAGTGTTGTGCAACACATTTAGTTTTAGCTGAGTTGTCAATGGCAGCAGCAATGTCGCTGCCATGTCCTTGCGGACAGGAAGCAAACTCATTGCGGAAACAGCTTTTTAGCCGTAACAAGCCGAACACACACATACACACAGTGGACACACACACACATACAGTCTCTCTCACACACACACTCACAGAGTAGCCAACTTGTTTGCCATGCTAATTTATTTATAGACACCATTTGAAGGGGGACAGATGAAAGATGAGGAAAGGGAGAAGGAGAAGGGGACATAACCTGGTCAGCAGTGTCATCTCCTTCTTCTTGTTCTACTTTATTTTTATCCTACTTGTTGTTGCTGTTTTTTCTGTGTTAGTTCCGTGCAAATTTCCGCCGCAGACGACAAATTACATACGTGCAATGTCCACCTGAATCCCAGCTTCAGTTTCAGTTTCAGTTTGTACAGGAATCCAGCGGTGTGAAAGGAGAAAGAGTTGGCCGGGCTGTTGTTGACTTTTGACCTGCTCTTTTGGGTACAACTTGCCTTAATTCGATTTCGAGCTGCACAAACAAATCATTAAATTGCCGCCAAAACTCATTTGTGCAAAAAGCGAGAAGAGAGAGAGAAGAAAAAAAATACAAATAAATATATTTTTGGGTCATCGCTGCACGTCTGCTCTTTATTTTGTGAGACAACATTGAAAGGAAAAAAGGGGTGGCAAAGGGTGGCAAAGGGTGGAAGGGTAGCTTTCACTTCAGGTACACCTTTTCCATTACGAGGCCATTACTGACCTGCCCCCTTCCCTTTTCCGCTGCTCATTCAGCACAAATGAGTGAAAAAGTGTTGTGAGAAATGCTTGGCTGGTAACAAGTTTCAACCTCATCCTTACGGCTGGACAACAGCAGTTGCTAGGCCCACGTGGCATGTTGCTGTTGCTGTTGCAGTTGCTGCTGCTGCGGCTTGTTGCCATTGCAATCGTTGTAGAACATGATAAGTAGCATAACCATTAAAATCAAAAGCAGCGAACAGAACGCCCGCCAGTTGCAAATGGAACGCGACCACTTTGGTTAATGTTTGGCTGCTGGCAGCAGTAAAAGCATATCGCTAACAGGCAACAACACGGATACGCCCCATCGCCCAACATGCCACTGCCACAGACCGAACCGAGGCATGCATTCATTTTGTCTCAGTTCTCTTTCTCTCCCTCTCTCTCTCTACGGAGACTGGCTCTGTGGGAATTTGGAATGGCAACCCAAAAAGGTAAAATAGTTTGCCACTTTTGGATTTGCTTGTTGCAGCAACAACAGCTCACAAAGCGTGGCAGATGCAGTTGCATTCAAAATACCTGATAAACAATTGCCATGAATCATTGGACATTGCTTACAATTGTCTATATGTATATCACTTGAGAGTTTTGCTAATGAATGAATTCCCCTTGCAAATGATTAAAGTGAGCTTCCGCTAAGTTGATTCCCATTTCTCCCTTCTGTTTTATTGATCTCTCTCTCTCTTATTTTCTCTTTCTTTCTAGTCACAATGTCTCTAGCTAACGTACTGTGGTTTAGAACTAAGCAATTGTTTATCAATTTTAAAAGTTAAAAAGTTACTTTTCTCAATTTTCAATTAAAATAAAGTAAATTGAATATAATTTCATTATTTTCATTTAAGAAAGTCTTTAAGAAAACTAAACTTATCAAAATGGAACTCGTTAAGATTTTAATCCTTTGAATAAAGCAGCTATATTTGATTTATCGACCACATTGTCATCACTGCCAACAGCTTAAGCACTTGGAAATAAAGTCCAATCATCGTTGCGTCTATAATTTACCCCTCAATCAATAAATAATGCATTTCAGCTTTTACTGCAATTGCAATTGCACTTGCAATTGCACTTGCACTCACTTTTGCCCCACTGTACAGACGGTCAGCATTGTTGCACCTGCAACTGGCAGTGCAGATCCTGCTGATGCTCCATCTCCATCTGCCGCTGTTCTCTGAATCATATTCTTCATTTCTGTGCGGTGCTCGAGTGAAATTCGTTTCAATTTGTAAAACGTTTTCATTGTGAACCTTGCGACGTGGTAAATTTCATATTTTTTACTTTTTAAACGAGCAAAGCGACGCTCAGACATGACAGCTGTTGACGTCACCCCGCATTTCCAGCTTCCCATTTCTGGGGGGCTGTTAAGATGAAGAGAGGGGGAGGGGAGAGGCACCCTTGCCTCAACAATAAATGAAAAGCAATTTACGCCGCAAAAGGAGAGCCGGATGTGAATGTGACTGGACACTGGACCAGAGAAATAGAAAGAAACAGAGAAAAATAACAGTGTTGGCAACTTAAAAGAATCTAAATCTGTAAATAAAAGCCAACATATATATTAATTAATATTTGTATTATTTTATTTATTATTTATTATTACTATTTATTATTTATTATTTATTATTTATTATTTATTATTTTTTATTTATTATTTATTATTTATTATTTATTATTTATTATTTATTATTTATTATTTATTATTTATTATTTATTATTTATTATTTATTATTTATTATTTATTATTTATTATTTATTATTTATAATCTATTATTTATTATTTACTATTTATTATTTATTATATATTATTTATTATTTATTATATATTATTTATTACTTATTATCTATTATTTATTATTCTGTATTTATTATTATATTTTAATATCCTCTTAAAGTTAATCAGATAAATGAGATACTTTGAAAGTTTATAAGACAAACTAATAGTTATGTTTTTGAAATTTTTATCAATATTTAAAATCTTTTCAAAAATTATCAGTTAATTGACAAACTCTAAAGATCGTCTTCTCATCTGGCCGATAAGCTTACAAAAGCAAAAACTTGCTTTATATAAATTTAAAAACCGTATCTAAAGTTCGCCTGTCAAATTGACAAATGAACTCAAAACTTGTTACCTATTTTTTTTACTTTTCAAAAATAGAAACATTCTTTAAAAAAAATCCAAATTTGCAGCTGCCCGTTGATTTTGATTTGCCAGATTTGTCGAGAAAAAAAGCTGCTTTGGCAACTCTAAAAATACAGTGGCAGGTTGAAGGGTAAAGTGAATCAAGGTAAAGAAAGCATTTGCCACATTTAGTGGCGTCAATTGCGTTGCTTCCAAGAAGAATCGCCTTTTCCTCCATTTCTCCCCCTTTTTGGAGTGTTGCATTGTTGGTGCTTTTTTGTGTGTGTGTAACATTCTAAGCTGCTTTAATGGTCGGCAACATTTTTGAATATTAAAATGTTTGCCGCATCATAATGTTGAGGCATGCCACGGCTGCTGCCACAGGGGGCAGGCACTAGGCGTGGCCTTGAATCGCCCACTGCTAAGCTAAGAGTGTCTGAGACTTCGACTCGACTCGTAGAAGAAGCAGCCATAAATAAGACCATTTTCTTAAGCGTATTTCCAACCCAACACAAAACTTTGCCGCCACAACGTGCCGCAACAAATCGAAGCACTTGGCTACGACTGCCCGAAGGGGTAGGGGAAAGTGACTGGCTGTGGTTGGAGAGGGGAATAGAAGGGAAGGGAGGTTAGCCCGCTGAGGTCGCACACCTTTTGTTGGCCTCTGGAATTTCTATTTTATTTCATTTTATTTTATTTTATTTTGCATTTCGTTTTTTCTTTTGAAAGCAACGTAAAGAAAATGAATATAGGAACAACATCAAAACAAGAACAACAACAACACGTTTACAAATTTTCGCTATAAAAATTTATGCAAATTAAAAAATGCTCCATTCGACCTATAAACCGCAGTTCCCAGTTTCTTATTCCTTCGCCATTGTTCGTTGTTGTTGTTGCTGCTGATGCTGTTGTTGTTGCTGTTCGTGCTTGCCACAGCATGTGGAATTTATGGTTAAGGAAATGCAAATGCAAAAGGCCCAAAACTGATTTGGGAGTTGAGTTTTGGAAACATTTTGCTAGCCTGGCCACATCATCATCATTTTATGGCTTTTCTGCTTAATCTGAACACAACAAAGTTTAACCATCTGCCACACTTTTGATTAACTTAAGCCCTGAAAGATATTTCTAGTAACTAGTTGAAAAGTAAATATACATATATTGACTTTGAATAGTTAATTGATATTTTATTGAAGACTTGAATATAACTTACGCTTGATTTCAGTTGTCAATACAGTCAATTAATCTATGTACAATTGATGAAGCTGAGAACTAAGTTAAACTTAATAATACAACTTCTGATGATAAAGCTTATTAGATTTTATATTAATCAGTTTTTAGGCCTAATCAACTATAATATACTTATCTGTATATAATCCTGAAACAATTTAATCCTGAACTGCCAAAAGATCTAATAATGATCAAATTCTCTTTCCTTTTAGGCTGTCAACTTTTAAAGCTACAATTTTGTTGTTTCTTTTGATATTCAAAGCACATCAAAGTCCAGCTTGTTTGTTTCCACTGAAATCAGCTGAGCTTTTTAAGGACATTTTCTAATCCTTTCGGCTGAATGACTGAATGTCACAGTCAAGTTAAGTAAAAACTTTTCTCAAAAAAAGAAAATCAGCTGATTGTGTCGCAACTTTCTACAGAATCTATCTTCCATTTATCCGGGCCATTTGGCAAAATAAATAAATATCTATGTGTGTGTTAGTGTGTGTGTTGTCAGTTTTCTAAGTATTTTAGCAATTTTCATTCTTCAACTGAATGCGGCAGTCATTTTGGGCTGCTGCTTCCGGCACTCACAGTCATAATTATCTCTTCGTGCTCCGTGCTCCAGCCAAATCCTTTGAGAATCCTGTCATCTTTAACGTGTTCATTTGCGACGCCTTTTTCTGTGTTATGTGGCTCAGTGCGTGCCGTCAGCGAAGCTCTTTAGCCACAACCCTGGGGTCCCAGCACCACAAGCACAGTGGGGCAAAAGCACTCAAAACCAATGTGTCTATATAGAGGGGAAAAATAAAGTCTATATATCAAACAAGTTAACTAGTTGCCAATTACAAAGAAATAAAGATGCACTATAAAATTTAAAATAAATTAATAAATTAAAATAAATTAATTAAAATATGGAAATTAAATAATAAATTACATCAATAAATATTAACATGGACAAAACTCTATACAAAATTTGGTAGCTCAAAAAAAATTAATTTTAGCACCTAATTCATAAATTATTATTTTTGAAAATGATATTAGATAGAAATTTATTTATATTTATATTTATTATATTTTTAAACTAAGTTAAATACAGTTAATTTGGTAAATCGTGAGATAATTAAATTTATAACAAAACTGCATTATTAAATCAAATTTTGGCAGGTTGTAGATTTCAGTTTTCCACTGTACAATTGCGTGGCAATTGAGCTGCGTTTGTTTCAATGTGCGTGCGAAACCCAAAAAATGGACATCAGCAGAGACAGCTTCGTTGCTTTTAAGGATGTCCCTGAACCCCAAAAAACCAAAAAAAGAAAATCCCAACTTCCCATTTTCAGTTGCCGTTGCCGTTGTTGTTGGCTTTGCCTGCGTCTCATTTCATTTCATTTCATTTTGTTTTAATAAATTAAAATGTCAAGTTGATAAATGAAGGTTCCCCGAGTCGTGTGCAGCGACGTTGGCGGCATTTTTGAAGCCGCATCAGCCAAAAAACCCCAAAAAGTATCGCATTGTTGTAGGCGGCTCCCTTACACAGTGAGAGAGAGAGAGGGAGGGAGAGAGGGACAGAGACATCACATTAGCGTTTGCCGGACAGTGTCCATTGTCCTGCTCTCCATTCAGCACACATCCGTTTCAGTCGTTTGTGGTCGCTCACTAAATTATGTTGTTGTTAGTTGTTGCAGCCGCAGTCCTAAGGAGGCATATGTGGCAGATAGGGTGGCAAAGAGGGAGATCGAGAGAGGGAGACAGAGAGAGGGAGAGGGGAAGGTCTGTTACCCACTGTGGCTGTTGTGTCCGGAACAAGGGAGACATCATTTGGCGAGGCTCTGCTCTGTTCTGGGACCCGCTGCGGTTGTCTAAGTGGTTATGAGTTAATTTTATTTATTTATTTATATTTTATTGTTATCATTTATTTCACTTTTTTCTGCTGCGCTAAAGAGACACCCTATTCTCCCCCTCTCTCGCTCTTTCTCTCTCTGCTCTTGTGACAGCACTTGGTTTGCCATTTGGTCTGCGGTTCTGTAAGTGCGCATTATTTTATTTCCCATTTGCCGGCAAGTTGAGCAAACATATGTACAAGTATTTGTATTCACATTCACATTCACATTCGCATTCGTATTCACATTTATTTCTGTTGCTGTAGCTTTGTGTAGGTTTGATTTCTATCCGGACCGTAATTTTTATGGAGCGTTATTGCCTTTGGCTTAAAAAAGGTTCAGGACCTCGTCTCCATCAACATCTCCAACTCCTTCTCCATCTCCTCTGGCTCATAAATTCGCACAGGCCGCACAAAACGAAGAGCGAAGAAATGAGAAAAACAGAATGAAAAGACATTTCCGCCGCTCATTAAATTTGTCTACGCATTTATTTGTCAGCAAGTCGTAAAACTTGAACACGAATTTTATTAGTGGACGCCCACAAAACACAAATATCCGATGCTTAAGGCAACTCACAGAGAGAGAGAGAGAAAGAGAGGAAAGAGAAGATGGCTCAACTGGACTGTAGGTATTTTTCCTTTTTCCCCATTGCTGCTCTGCACTTTTGGCATTTTTGCCATAAGCACACCTGTACATTTTGTACACCTGTATAGCTGTACATCTGTTTTTCACCCCCCCAAGGACATGTCTAAGTCTAGGATCTATGTTCAGTGATGAGCACTGTCGACCGACCGACAGGTGGGGGCCAAAAAGGTCACTTTGATGACTTGGAATAAAGGACATATGCGTAATGTTGGGATAATGAAAGCAGGTGAAAAGACTGAACGACCGAACGACCGACCGAAAGGTGAGAAACAACAGATGACAAGTTATCAAATATTTTACTCAGTCTCGCATTTTATTCAACTATCAACTCCTTGACAACTTTCAAGACCTCTTTTTTATAAATGTCGCCATTTATTCTTCTTTAGCTTCTTCCTATTTCTATTTGTCAACTGTGAATTGTTGGAAAATATTAAACTACTTTCTATTCAAGACGTATTTGCTGGAATACTTATATAGTCTATAATATATAGACACTTTCAATTCCTATCTTCAGAATGACAAATATCAATAGGATATCTTTTAAATAGCTTTCTCCTTTATCTCCTTATGTATCAAATGTAAGTCAAATGTTAGCTTATTTATCTTTTAATTTGAAATATTTTGAATAATCTTTTAAATATCTTCCTTCTTTATATGTTTCTCTACAGTCAGTCATATAAATATTAGCTTTAATATCAACAAATTAAACAATTATATCAAATATATTCAAGAGTCTATTAAATCATGTATAAGTTTATTTCTTTTTAAATGAATCACAAATATTCAAGTATAATAAAACAACAATTTTCAATTAGTCAAATACATAAGTTATTACCATAATTGAGATAATTTAGATAATTTTCCTGCTTTCTTTTTCGAAATATTGCCTCAACCACCGCAATGGAAACTTTTGTGATGTATTAGCTATTTCTTCTTTTATTTATATTCCCCAGGGGGTGAAGCAAAGAAAAAGAAAGAGAGGGGGAGAGATGGAATAGAGTGGCCTTTAATTGTTGGGAAAAGTGAGGAAAAAGAGACACAACGTCGCCAGAGAATTTGTTGGGCGACGAATCAACAAACTTGACTTTAAATAAATGCACTCAGCCATGCACTTGGCTGAGTTTACTGAAAAGAGAGGAGCAGGAGGGAAAGAGAGGGGGTGGGGGGGTCTTGAACTCGGCATAGATCGAGCAAATGCTAAAGTTTTTGTTTTAAATTAAAACGCTGAGCGCAGAGAAGTTTGCCACGAGTGGGAGTGGGAGGATTGGCTAACCTGGCGTATGCGCGATGTTGCTGGTCCGCCATGGGGAGAGAGGCCAACTTTGGGCCATTGTTGCCAGTTTCAACGTAAATCGTTTTTGTTCGTCGTCGTCGTCAGTCCTGGGCCTGCTGAGCATTTGGCCGCCTCGTGCTCGTATTGCAGCTATTATTAGCAGTAGGCGGCATGCAACAGAGGCAACAGCAGCAACTGAGGCAAGGCATCTGCTGCTGCTTTACCGTCTGGTGCTTGTGTGGAGTCTCTGAAGTGCAAGTGCAACAACAGCAGCTTCAAAGTCCCAAAGCAAAAGTTTTTCTTGCCACGCGGTTAGTTACTGCTAAGACAGCTTCTTCTTCTTCTTGTTGCTGTTGTTCTTGTTGTTGTTGCTGTTTTGTACCCTTTGTTGTTGGCGTTGCAAGATCTTGTTTAGGTCTAGCGCACAAAGGCATTGATGCCTGCGGCTTCAGCGGCGACTGTGGCAGCAGCAGCAGCAACTTGAAGCTCGAATACCAAAATAAGTACGAAATTTGAGAGCGGGGTCTTAACGCGCCCAAAAACTTCCTTAAATCATTCGAATTTATAACAATGCTGCAAACTGTTTGATATTGAATAGTTTTACCCTCAACTTGCCAAGGGATTTTGTGCTCAATTCAATTCTCTTATTAAAAGTGCGATACTACAAACAGTTACGTCGTCCACATTTTGGGGTGGCCGGCCGTGTTCTCCTGGTTGTTTTTCATATTTTTTTCAAATGTTTTTTTCATGTTTTTTTTTTATCAATTTTTTTATGAAAAAATCAAATTTTTTTCCTTGCGCTGATTTTAAGCATTTGCGACTTGGAATTCCCAAACTGTTTAAGCGAAGCCTGATACACTAGGCCTTGTATTTGCTATTTTTCATCATTTTTTCATCATTTTTTTTTTATCATTTTTTCATCATTTTTTCATCATATTTTCATCATATTTTCATCATTTTTTCATCATTTTTTCATCATTTTTTCATCATTTTTTCATCATTTTTTTAATCATTTTTTCATCATTTTTTCATAATTTTTTCATCATTTTGTCATCATTTTTTCATCATTTTTTCATTATTTTTTCATCATTTTTTCATCAGTTTTTCATTATTTTTTCATCATTTTTTCATCATTTTTTTTTATCATTTTTTCATCATTTTTTCATACTTTTTTCATACTTTTTTCATCATTTTTTCATACTTTTTTCATATATTTTTTCATGTGTTTTTCATTCATCTAAATAATGTTTTCCAGGCATTCTGAATGAAAAAGCTATGAATCCTATTCAGCCAAGCTGCAGCTTCTAAATTCATATGCATATATTTGTATGTATAAATCTGTATATTATAATAATAATATTTATTATTTTTAAATAATAAAAAAGTACAAGTGCCTTAAAGTATTTGAGCTGAGTTTAAAGACTTTTTTAAAAGAAGAGCAATAGAAATTTAAAGTGAATGAAAAGTTTCCTATAAGTTAGCTATTAAATTTAGATACTTAAATGAATCAGAATATGTATTTAAAGAGTTTAAAATAATTAAAAATTAGTGAAAATTAATACTATCCCAATTATTAAGTATAATTATACTTATTTATTATTCCTGAACTTAATTATTTATTCAGTCAATAAATTCTTGTAGTTAACTTTAATCTATGATTATTCCTTACGAGTGTCATTCAATGAGTTTAAATAATTTAAGCAAATTCAATATTTATCAATATTTTATTTAATAATTAATTAACAATTATTGAATAAATTAATTAACGCTAACTCAATTTGATGATAATAAGTATCTGACACTTTGTTATTTTGAATTTAATTTTAGGATTCGTAATTAATTTGCAAATATTCCCAATTGCCACATAAAAGAAAATAGATGAATGCTCCAGGCTGATTTTTCGATAAGAAGTGTAAAAATAATAAACATACACACCCATACACACACACACATAGTATATATGCATATATTGAATGGAGAAAAAAAAGAGTACAATTTATGAAAATCAAACACACAAAAATAACGCAATTAGTGACTGGTTGGAGCATTAATAAATTGTTGCCTGTCTGTGTGTGCGAGTGTATGTGAGTGTGTGTGCGTGTATGCGGGTTATTTTATGAGTTTTTCGTTTTAATTTCCTCCTGTTAATGGAAAAACTCTCTTGGTCTCTCTCCTTCTCTTTCTGTTCGACTCTCTGTCTCGCTTTTTAAATGCGGCGGATAATAAATATGAGTTTGATACGAAAAATGCAATTAAAATGTATGAAAGAAACTCTGCAAAGACGAACACACACACAGGGACACACACACACACATGTGAACACTCACACACACATACAGAGAAACTGTGGAAGTCATTCATGCAAAACATCAAAGTGCCAGCGAGGCACTGGCAATTTACCATAGCATTCTTTTAGGCGCCTCGTCTATAAAAGAGAAAGTTCAAAATCTGCAATCGAGAAATACAAATGAAATTAAATGTGTGCCAGTCTGCATTTGTATAAGCGTATAAACAGGATTTCCGGCATAAAATCAATTCAGACGGTGTTTAAAGTTGGATTATCTCAGACAGATACTTGATTTAAATATGGTATATCGATTCAGTCTCTCTTTTCATATACAAATGTTGTACCTGGACCTGGATCAAAGATTGTTATACAAAATGTTCACAAATTAATGTTAATTATAGTTGCCACAGTATTCTGTATATGTTCCTACAAAACTTAAGCTAAATGAATAACATAATTGAACTCCAATAAGTTGTACTAGCAAGAACAACAAGAAACTGTGATACTTTAAGGCGACAGCTTTCATCACTGACAGGAGTTAAGGGAGGGTAGGGCAGCGGCACAAATACCAGGGCTGTCAAAAGAATCTGCGCTTGACGTTGACTTCAATATTCGACGCCTTTGAAATGCCCCCAAAACGCGTTAGCGTAGAGTTAAAACTGTTGCTGGCTTCCCCTTCCCCTCTCCATCTTCAACTTCACTTTCTTTCTTTTCCAGGGTATTGTTATGTTCTATGGAAAAGTGTGTGTGTTGGTGTGTGTGTGTTGGTGCTGGTGTGTGCTGTACACGACTTACAGTTCATAAATAGTCGACAACCGCAGCAAGAGCTCAGTACAATGAAGCTGCTGCTTTTCCTTTGATTCTCCCATTCTCTTACCTCTCTCTCTCTCTCTCTCTCTCTCTCTCTCTCTCTCTCACTCTTTCTGTATCTGTTCCTCCCACTTTTACTCAATTTGCTTGTCTTCTTTGGAACGTTTCTTGTTTCGTTTTGGCCTCATCGTTTGCTGTAGCTGGCGGCTTTTCACATGCGATTTCCTTATTGTTGCCGTTATGTGATTTGCAGTGAAAGTGCAGTCTCTTTCCACTTATCTTTCCCCACTCTCTCCCCCTCTCTCCCTCTCTCTCTCTCACTTTCTCACTCTGTGCCATTGTGATCGCAGTGCCTGGGGCTTCCGCTGGTTTGGCAGCTGCCTTCAATAAGCAGTTGCTTTATGCCTTACTTCCGTCACTCTCCCCCCTCCCCTTGTTTATGGCCAACCCTCATGGCCTTCAAGCTATTGTTGTTGGCCAAAGTGCCAACGGAAAGCGGAAGTCAACAGGCAAAGGAAGAGAAGCTGTAACAGAGAACGGGGTGGGGGGACAGCTGTCCACACCCTTGACACTCTGCTTCCTGCCCCTCCCCTTTGTCCCTGCCACGCCCATTACCACTGCTTGGCATTCGCATTGTTGCGCTTTTGTGTTGTACATTTTTATTAGCGGCAATCAATCGGCTTAAATGGCTGCCTGACAGATGATGAGCTGGAGTTCAAGCAGGCATGTGTAAATGTATTTATATATATGCAAGTGTATGTATGTATGTGTGTGTGTGTGTGTGCAACAAGGTGCACAACCTTAACGAGCCTGTTGATTGCCACTCCAGTCGCCAGCACAAAAGCAGCTGAAAGCTAAGCGACAACAATGAGTTTGAAAAGAGCGCACTTTAATTTTGTAACTGCCAACAGCTTTTTACAATTTACCCAAGCATATACACTTGCAACAATGTGTGGCAAGTATGTATGTGGCAGTAGAAATTAACAAGACATTTTAAATTATCATTTAACAATGGTTATTAATAGACAGCTGAGACTTGTCATATCATAGCTATCATAGCTTGGATTCAGAAAGGTATTAGAGTCATGGCTAATTTTCTGTACAGAAATTGTTAAGGATTACAAAATGTCTTCTAGGTCAAAATATATATTCTATATCCAATATAAAACTAGATAAAAGTATAAATAGTACTCATTTCTTAATTCAAATATAAACGAGATATTTGCATGCCAATTGTATATTTAGAAAATCTATGAGTGTATCAGAGCATGAGCTTATATATATAGTTATGTATATATAGAAATATTCAAGCTGTCACTGGCCATAAATATATGACCATCTTTTGGGGCATGACAACAAGAGGCATTAACAAGCAAAAGGAAATCCAAACACGCTGACGAAATCATTTGCATTGCAAGCCAAATGTCAATGAGTATTCATTCATTTGCACACAAACATACACTGTATATGAGTATATGTGTGTGTGGGTGTGTGTATGGGTGTGTGTGTGTGTGAGTTGAGTTTAAGTCTAGGCTGCTGACAAGCATTGCTTTATTTGCGTGTTAAGCTGTGGCTGCCACATTGAACACCAAATGGCCATTTGGTGCACAGCTGCAATTGCCACACAAACACACACACACACACACACACCGAGAGTGTCTGCCACACAGAGAGTGTGTCTCTGCCACACTGGAGACTGAAATCCGTTTGTGATTTACATATGTAAGCCACTCGTCCATGTGCAGTTGAAATCCCAATGAAATACTTAAATGAAATCACAAACTGTTAACGGGACACAAACATCGAACATCAAACAAAACATTGATGCGACTCTGAATGTTGAATGTTGCATATGGCATTCGGAATCTGAATGTGATTCTGAATCTGAATCTGAGTTCGTATGTTCGATGCAACATTGTCAGCAACCGATGGAGGCCAAGATTAATTGCCAGAACTCTTGGCCATCTCCAGTTACAGCTTCAGCTTCAGTCCTTTCAGTCCTTGACAACGAAATGCAATTCGAAATGTGCCCAAATGTGGAACAATGTGGTCGACTTCTGGTAAATGCTATTTCACCATTCCCCTTTTCAGCTCGACAGCTCGACAGCAAGCAAATATGCTTGCCACGCCCATCTGCCTCCTTCCCGTTTTGCCAATGGACTCCTGCTAATTGATTGGGGCGTTTATTTTAACAATTGCGAACTCACTTATGTTAATTTATGCTAATTCATTTCATCGTCTCGTTTCCCACATACATATATATTATACTATATATTATGTGTATTTTGATCCTGCTGAGCTCCCACAACTCATTAATTTCCCTGCAGCAACCAATTAAACACATATTAATGAACAACAGACATTTTGTTAGGCGTTAATCACACACAAAAAGCAACTTGACGATTAAAACAAATACACAATTAAATGAAACTGATACATTAAGTATACGTCTAGTATTATTAAATATTTTTAAAGGCGATTTCTAACAAGCTTTTTAACAAGCTCATATAATTGTGAAATATTAAGTATACGTCTAGTAATAATATATTTTTAAAAGTGATATTTCCATACTTCCAACGAATCTAAAATATCTAGTATTAATAAATATTCATAAAAGTGATTTCTATATTTGTGACTTTGATATTTTAACAAGCTCATATATTTGTGAAATATTAAGTATACGTCTAGTATTAATACATTTTAATAAAGGACAATTCCATATTTCCAACTTTTATTTTGAATAAGTACAGTATAATAATATTAAGTATACGTCTCATATCATTAAATTCTATAAATTTCCATTGTATTGAAATTTTTTCCATTTTTAATTTGTAATTTTGGTACATTAGCTTGAAAATGTATAAATTTTTATAATTTTTAAATTTAATTAAATTATTTTATTTAACTATTTAATATTAAGTATACGTCTCGTTTAACTAAATTTTCATTGTATTGAAATTTGCTCTATTTTTATTATTTCAAATTGTAATTTTGGTACATTAGCTTGAAAATGTATAGTAATAATAATAATTTTTCAATTTAATTAAATTATTTTATTAAACTATTTTAATTAATCTGAAATGCAATTACAAAATTCACATGAGAAAGTAAAGTCTAACCAATTTTCATATTGGTTTAGCTCACTAATTGTAAGTGTACTCTAGTTTTGAAGAAACCAGTCAGTTTTTTATTGAAAGATGCCAGATATTTATTCCGATTTTTATTTGGATTTTGATTTCGATTTCTGCTGTCTTCAAAGCTCTTTGGGGAGATTTGAGAATTGAGTGTGTAATAAAAGGTTTTCTCCTGACATGGTGATGATAGCATCGCCATAACCATAACTCTTACTGGAATACCTCTTGCCTTTTACCCAAAAAACAAAACAACAATGAAGAAGATAGAAAAACTGCACAGCAAAACTGCAATTTTGTGAGTGAAAAGAATAGGAACAACTCTACTGTTGTGGTGTGCGTGCGGTCTGTGTGTGCGGTCTGTGTGTGTGTGTGTGTGTGTGGAGGTGTGCGTATTAGAAGCATTCTGTATTTTTCCAACACATAGCTCTGCATGTGAATTTCAACTTGTTCTGTTCCTTTTGCTATTTACAGAGTCGATATATCAACAACTTTCATTTGCGTGTGTTTCAAAACTCTTTTCCTCCCTTAAATTTCCCCTTGTCCCTGGCTCAGATTGGAATAACCCTTTAAATGCATTTATGTCTGCTGTTTGCATGCGTTTAGCTTCGTTAGTTGTCGTTAGTCTCTGAGCCGCTTGCCAGTTGCCCGTTGCCAGTTGCCAGCTGTCCTGTTTTCAGTTGGCAGCTTGTACACCACAGGCGTACGCTAAAAGTGTTGACAAGGGGGGTGTGTGTGTATAGAAGGGGGTAGAAGGGGGGCGCCCCTACTGCGGTATGTGTGTTTAATTGTCGCAATGCGACCGGCAACAAAAGCGCGCCAGACTGCAATCGCATCTCCTAGAGACACCCCCAAAACAATCCGTTCGTTTCCTCCCCGAGCCTCTCTACATTTTCATTGCATTGCCAGCCATTTTTCAATGCATATGTGTGCGTGTGTGTGTGCTGCTGGCAACGTAAATCGCCAAAATTGTCCCGACAACGTCGTGTTGTCAGCTTTCGACGAAATTTGCCTACAATTTTTGCCAGTTGCCAGCAAACTTGGCACGCCAAAAAGGACCAAGACAAATATTTTCGTTGCTTGTGTGATAAAAACTGCATATGTGTACCAGTGTGTGTATGTGTGTGTATGTGTGTGTGTGTACAAGGGTGTTTGTGCGTATGCCGCTCGAGAAAATATGGTGCAATAAACTTTGTGCTCGCGACATGCGCGCATTTTTGAAGGCTCCTGTTGAGCACCACAAACACACACCATCACACACACACACCATCACACACATATACTGATACACTAACACACACTAGTTCTTGTCGCTGCCAAAATTTTTAATTTCATGTTACGCCCGAGGCCTTTTTAAGTCAAGAGTAGTTTCAACTGCAACGCGTCTGTTTTATCATGGGGAATTTTCTGGGAGAGAGAAATGAGGCGTCAAGGTGTGTGTACACTGGGGCGTGGCAGGATATTAAGGTTGTGTGCTAATATCTCGCAGCTTGCAACAACAACTGCCACAAATTCAGGCAAGTTTAAGACAACGCGCTGAAAGCGAAAAGTCTTCAAAAGTTCCATGAAAGTTAAGTAAAATATGCTTGAAATTGGAAATCAATTGATATTTCTATAGATAGAAGAGTAAAAACAGTTTACATATTATATTATGTATATTTCTAGTATCGAATATTTGGGAAAACGAACTATTTTTAAATTTCTAATCAATTTACAGATCAGATCAGACCATGGTTAAAATTTATGCCACATAGGAATCGGTTAAGTTTTGATTAATTTAAACTTTTAAAAGTTTTAAAATTCTATAAAAATATAACAGGTGAAATCTAAAAACTCTTACGGCTCTTTTAATGCTTTGAGTGTCAAAAGCTGCATACCAGACTCTGAAAATTATCTTAAATTATAGATATTAAGCATTCAAGTATTAAGAGTATTAAGTATCCTATAAAGAAACAACTTAAAGTGTTTCTATTTCTCTTCTTTTTCCAGGTCCACAAATGCATCAGGAAAAGTGAGACTGGTAAGTGTTACACAAAAACTGATATTTCTATTTAAGAGTAAGAACAATAAAAACTATCACTGCACCCGCAATTGCAACAACAGCAATATTATGAATAATAGCAGCAACAGCAACATCACAAGTCACAATAACATAAACGAGATACGAAATAACAGCGATAATAAAACATATGGGATGGGAAAAGGAGGAGAGTAAGTAACAAGAGGGAGAAGGGAATCGACCAGAAGCTTAGTTAATTTGACGCGTCAAGGCGTCTAAGCTGAGAGGGGATAAAAGGAGATAAAGGGTATGGAAGAGAGAGGCAGGTGGAAGGAGGTGGAAGATATGGGCATGGCTGATAACAACAGGTGTCTCCGGCTCAGCGATAATGCCGAGCCATAAGCTCAGTTGCAGACGGCAGCCAATTGGGTGGATTTATGAAGTGTGGCGGGGACTCAAAATAGACCACCAAGGGAGGAAAGAAGCATGGAAGGAGCAAGGAGAGGGGGGGGTATGCTTTTGGTGGCGCTTAGGCAAAACAAAGCCAGAGACATGCACACAAATTGTGCAAACAAACAAGCTGAAAATGTGGAGCGAACATGGGTTAGTGGGCCACGCCCACATTAAGGCGATTTGCAAGACACACAAAGGCAGACAGAGAGAGAGAGTGAGAGTGTGAGGGAGAGAGCGAGAGCGAAAGCAACGCAAATAGATAGGTCTTGGATTTTGGTAGAATTCGAGGACTTGCAGGTAACATTTTTATTAACAATAACTTATTTTGTGTAATAAACAATGTCTGCATTGTCTGTTTCCGCTCGGATTGCGGTGTCTGTCTGCAATCCGTAGTCACGAGAGAGAGAGAGAGAGAGAGAGAGAGAGACAGCAAGAGAGGAAGAGAAAGGGAGAGAAGAGCGAGACTGAGCTGGCACTTGAGGCGCCGCTTCAGCTGCTCGACATGGAAAGCAAATTCCTCTGTGTTGTGAATTGTGTGCCGAGGACTTTGTTGGCAGGATTACCTCAATTCCTGGCTGGCTGCTGCTGTTGGCTTCCGGTTATGCCAAGCTCCAAGCTTCAGGTTGCTGCTTGCCACTTGCCACTTGCTACTTGCTGCTTGCTACATGCCACTTACCCCATTCCTGTGGTTGCCCATTGCCACCACCCGCTGCCGTTTTGTGCGTTCACCTAATAAAAGCTACAAATAATCACGCATTTATTATGCTGCTTCTTTCTTCAGATGTATGTGTGTGTGGGTTGGTGTGTGGCATTGTTGTCGTTTATCATATAATGCCAGGAAAAAATGTTACAAATGTACCACAACTTGTCTTTTGTTCTAAGCTCCAGCTGCCCTCGAGATTCCATTGCTGATTCTGATTCGGATTCTGATTCTGATTCCAATTCCTTTCTACACCTCTCACTCTCTCTCTTTCTCTCTCTTTCCATTTATTTTCCTTATTCGTTCCGCTGCTTCGCATTTTTGCACATTGCCATCGTCCTTATGATTAACATTATAATGAAAATTCTTACTTTGTTTTTGCCCCCCAAGTCTTAGCCATACTCAACACAGATTTTCCATATTTAGGGCTTGCAACCTCTCACTCCCAATATCTATTCTTCTGTTTGTAGGCCTTCTCAGAACGAAAAAAAAACCAACAGCTGACCTCCAAAAGCTGTCCATGAGCTGCTTAATTTTATTATTATTATTTTTTGATGGGATTACACTTTGCGGTTAAGATTGTTATAGATTAGCTCAAGATGTTGATCTAAGTCGATAATTGCGACTTGATTTGTGGCAAGATAAGTTTTGAAATTGACATTAAATTGTGCTATTTAATATGAATAGTTAAATTTATTATAAAAATGAGAGCTTCAACATTAGAAGTTTTAATAATAACGTAAGATATATAATAAATATATAAGATAGAAATATAAAAAGTATAAAGAACCAGAGGATTTCTTAATTGTCTAAACTGTTTACACATTTACTAATCTTTGATATGTCTTTTATGCATTATAATTTACTTTTAATTGAGGAGCTATTAATTTCTCGATATCTACCTTCAATAATTCCTCTTTTTGCTTCTCACAACTGTCATTTAATGCTGTCCATTTTCCCTTCCCTTTTTTGGTTAAATCAAACGCCACTTTTGACTAATGTCATTTGGGGGAACTTTAGATAATCGATAAAATTGAAGTATAAAGTCCGCCAAAAGTTTGTTATGTTTTATAGCTTTCCCCCTAGCACTCGGAATACTTTTTCCCCCATCCAATTATTTGGAGTCAGCTTTCTGTGTAAACGTGTCCATTGCGAATCAGGTAAGCTGTTCTGGCCAACACCAAGTAGCCAAGTATCGAAGTGCAATGCTCATCATCCAGAGCAGAGCAGCTGTCGTGGAATTTTTGTGTTTAGCCAGGAGGACACATTGATGATGGGAGCAGTGTGGCGGGGAGCGTCCCTTTCTCTTCGGCAATCGACCCAAAAACTTGGTCAATTGGCAATAAAATCAAAAGCGAAAAAACTTGAAGAGCAACAGTAGCTGAGAGGATGGTGACGAGATGAAGAGGGATGGAAACGGATAACGGAATAGACGTCGGTCCAGGATGGACGGAAAGTTATTCGACAAAGTCCAGGCGGCGTGTCTGGCATCCCAAATGTGAAGCGGTCAGCGGTCTGGTCTGGTCTGGGTAAGGTCTACCGTACGGTATATCAAGGGTCCAGAGTTGGTTCATAAAACGCTTTGTACGCTCAAACAGACACAGTAATTGGCGATACACCAACACACACACACAGAGAATACACACACCCAGCCAAACCAATACACATGTGTTTTGATCCTTGGCCACCACTTTGTCTTACACAGAGAGGGAAACAGAAGACAGCAGACAGGGACAAGGACAGGGACTTGCCTAAGAATAAGCAAAAAAAGAAAAGAAAAAGAAAGAAACTTTGGCGGCGACGCGCCTTTCATAAACTTTGAGTGTTTCTGGTTCTGGCATGCACTTATTTTCTTTATATTTATTTATATTTCGCTCAGCATCGAAGGTTCCCTTTTTCACCCCTCCATTACTTCTTGGCTACTCGATGTCCTCCGTCCTGTTCTTTGCCCTGCTTTTCCCTTCCTTTCTTCATAGCGCACATATTTTCATCATTCTACTGCCTGCGACTTTCCCACTTCTTCTATTGAGTGGTCATAAGTTTTTGGCCAGTCTTTCTAGCTGCTTCCATCTGTCTGTCAGTTCTAGGTCGCGAGCTGCTTTCTGCCTTCTGCAATTTTCACACACACAAAAAACACAAGCAGCAGCAGGAAAATAATAATAATATTTATAATAAAATACACCAACGAAATTATGTTGGAAATTTCCGCTCTTTGGCTGCTGCTGTACAAAATTTATTTCGCATTCACTTTGCTCCAAAATATGTGCAAGAAATTGTTGAGCCTTTACATTATACTTAGCCAGCACCCCTACAGACACTCCCCCTCCCTTACTCCACTCTCCCCTCTGGCAAAGTTACAAATCGCAATTGCATTTCAATGCAATAAGCAAAGTTATTCCTTTGCATTGCCAATTGCCAGCCCAGTCCAGTCCAGGCAGCATCCTTGAAATTCAACTTCCTTTAGTAGCTGCCCTTTATTATATCTGTATCTGTGTGTGAGTGTGTTTGTGTGTGTGTGTGGGAGTGAAAATTGTTTCACATTTGCAGTCATAATACAATTCAAGGCTGCATAACTGCTGCATATGTTTGGGGCGCAAACTGTTTTCCAAATGAGCCCGAAACGCCAATAAAATACCACCTCAAAATAGCAGTCATTGAAATTTCAACTAGTATTCAATGCCTTTTTAAAGTTTAGATAGATAGATTTTAAAATAGCGCTTGAAAAGTGTTGAGTCTTGAATTTGAAATCAATCTTGAATTTAGTCTGCTAAGCAAATGCTTTAAAGGGGAAGAAAAGCTATCCTTAATACAGTTTTGTTAAATATTGAAGTTTGCTAAAATCAGCACTTTAAATTACAAATTTAATAAGCTGACATTACTTTATATAAATTTAAAAAACAATTTAACATATTTAATATTTAAGTACTATCATTAGGTACTAACATTTACCTTTAGTCTTTAGCTAACTTAAATAGCTTGCTGTCTATTTAATTTATTAACTTAAATACTTGCCTGAAGTATTTGCACGAAAGCTAATAACAATGTAATTGATATACTGAAAATAAATCTTAATTATTTCAAGTCTATAAAGAACTAATTGCAGCTTCCGCAAGACTGCAATAAGCTTTGGTTTATATTTGAAATTGATCACAAAGAGTTAACAGACTGCTGAGTAAACTCAACGGAAAGATACCCTATACAAATAATTTGGATACTAAATTGTTAAATAAACTTATATGCTATAAACAATTTGTGTATTTTGGGAACCTCTCTAATTAATAGCTTACAATACTTATAAATTTCATATACTCTTCAACTCTCGTTTTCAAAATGCATGTGTATATGAAATTAATTACAGTTTAATTAATAAGAACGAACTCGAAACAAAGCGGTAAATTAAAATGTGCAAATAGAACGTAATGAAAGTCACAATCGAAACCGAGAACCGAAAACCGAAAACCGAAAACCAAAAGCATTTCCAATTCAAAATCGAAATTTGAAACTGAAACTGAATTTGAATCTGAATTTGAAATGAAATCACATTATGAAATGTGGAAAATTGAAGCGACAATGCGAAACGGAAAATCAAATTTCCCAAAGCGGGAGAGCAATCAATGTGGAAATATATGTATTTGTAGATTCAACAAATTGTTGCACTTTCAGTTGGCAATTTACCACTCATTAATTTGCGAATCGTTTCCTTTGTATTTGTATTTGAATTTCTATTTGTATTTGTATTTGTGTTTGTATTTGTGGCAGCAACGGGTCGTATGCGTGTTAAAAACTAAACTATACTAGTAAAGTGAAGGTAGTGCATCATTCTAATGAATTTGCACTTTCGTCCACGTCCGACAAAGGAGTAATTACTTAATGCACGACGAGTTGCAGCAAGGATAACCAATGAGTCAGAGTTGGAGTCCAAAAACCCGACCACAAAATCAAAGCCCAGTTGCAGTTGCTCTGAAAGTGTCAGTGCCACAAATCAAAAGCAATAGCAAAAGCTGAAGCTAAAGCTAAAGCCTGGCTACGTTGGCTGGCAAAGCAGATGAGAGATGCTGACTGACAGACTGACAGACTGACAGACGGATGGACTGAGTGACAGACGGAAAGATTGGTTGACTGTCTGCCTGTCTTAATGTCCAGTTGGCCTGCACTTGTAGCACTTTTCAAGCACTAAGCAAAGGCAGCAACCAACACCAAAAGTCAATTGAGTTCAGCGCCCTGTTATACCCGAAGGGGGCAACAGGCAACAGGATGAGGAAGTGAACAAAGACGAGTCAGCAGCTAAAATGGTGGCAATGGCAGTGGCACTGGCACAGTGGCAGTGGCAACTGACAGTTGCAACGTCACAGTGTTGCCACCATAGTCAGAGTGTCCCTTTGCTTTCTTTGCTTGCTCTTTGCTAACGAGTGGCGAGTGGAGCAATGATTGCGGTTACTAGTTGGTTTCATTTCATTTTTCATGCCACACTTCTTTGACTGAGTTGCCATCTCCCATCCAATCCCATCTCCCATCTGCTTCTTCTTCTTCTCCTTCTCATTTTTACTGTCCAGCTGCTTGTTAAGCACTTTAAACAATGTGGTTGGTTCCTCGCCCTTTGCTGCAGTCTTTATTGTTAAATTTAATTTTGCCACTTCTTTAACCAATAACAGAGCAGCGCATCTGCTTTGACTTCTTCCACTGCAATTCAGACTCCAACTCCAACTCTGACTTTGACTCCGACTCCGACTCGGACTCCAACTCCGACTCCTTCTCCAGTTGCCACGCCAAAAGCGCAATTTGTCAAATGAATTTCAAGTCATTTCACTAAATTGCACAACAAACGGACAACTGGCTAGCTAAGGCTACACTGCTAGAAAAAAGGGATGCTTAAAAATATATTCAAAAACTATCATGTTTTTAATTATGAGATACAAATTGATTGAATTTTCAAGACCAACATAATAAAGAAAAATAGACCCAAGTAAACAAAATAAGAAGAAAAAGCAAGAATAAATAAATAAAATTATATATTAGAATATTAAACATAAGATAAATAAGTCAATTTAAATAGTTGTAGAACATATAAAGAGATATAATGTTAACCAAATTTATCTATTTATAAAGATTGTTTTTTTTACATTGAGAGTTTTAGATGCCTCTTAAAAGGCCTTAAATTAAGAAAGAATAAATAAATCAATTTAAATAGTTGTAGAACATTTAATGAGTTATAATGTTGACCAAAAAAATAAACGGTCTTTATTTATTTGGTTAACATTATAACATTAAACGGTCCTTATTTATTTGGTTAACATTATAACTTATTATATGTTCTTACATTATATATTCTTACATTGAGAGCATTAGATTCCTCTTAAATGGCTTTAAATTAAAAAGGAAAGATAAACATTTGAGCTGAATATTTTTGATTTTAAAAACTGATCTTTTTTAGTGTAGAGAACTCGACAGCTGAGCGAGCACTTGACACGTCAACTGCTCAAGTGGACACAATGCTACAAAGAGAGGTAGAAGTGGGAGTTGGTCGTGTTGCAAATGTTTTTAAATGTATTATGCTCGGATATTACCTGTGAGGCCTGACAGGTGCGCGTTGATTGCGCCACAAATTGCTTCTGACTGAAATGCCCGAAAATCGCGTATACGCCACGTTCGCCTGCTCGTTGTTCGCCAGCTCGTTGTTCGCTGTTCGCATTGCAACAGCGTTAAATTTAATTTTCCAATTAAATGCCAAAAAGTTTATCTTTTTTCACTTTTCCCTATCCCCTTATTGTTGTTGTTGTTGTTGTTGCTGCTGTGGAAAGTTTTTTGCGTCAAACTGACATCGGGGAATATTACAAAACTCGGCACGCAGCAACTGGAGAGCTGCTGTTGTGCAGTTCAGATAAAAACTAAAGCACACCCACACACACCCACACACATACTAACACACACACGCACAGCAATTGGATTTGTTTTTCGGTATCGGTTGCACAAACATGTCCAAAAAACGCGAGTAAATAAAATAAAATGCCAAAAAAAATCAGCGGCAACCAACAAACCAAAAAAAGTATATAAATATATATAAATTTACTCGAATGTATAAAATAAAAATCAAAATTAAAATGAAAATGAAAATAAAAATAGCTAAAACACTACGTAAATTGCGAGTGTCGGAAAGAGCGAAAAGTTAACAGAGGTTGGATCCGAAGCAGGAGCAGCAGCAGCAGGAGAAAGCAAAGGGAAAGGAGAGTCGGACACATTGAGTGTTGCCAGTTCACTCTATGGGTGGAAGAGTGAGAGAGAGGGGGGGTGAGGGAGAAGTTGCAGTTTGATAGCCACAATGAGATAAACATTTTCAATGGCCACCCGATTAATTAACCATCGAGAATCCACTCACAAATTGTTTGACAATCAACCTGAATTGCCAGGACTATTTTTTTCTTTTGTTTTTTGAAATGTGGCATGGCTTAAATTTAACAATTTGTTCAGTGAACAATTTAAGCACTGCTCCTATTTTAAACTGTTTTTAAATGGCATTTCAAACTAATCTCAACAGCGTTCAATTGATCGATAACTAAATAAATCAATTAATAAGGCTAAAAACAATTAGAGCAATAAAATCCTAACCTTGTCTTATATAAAAGTGTTTACAGTTGAATATTACAACTTTTTAAATTCCAAACTGAATATAAACATTTATTATCGAATTGTCTAAAGAACTAAAGGTATTATTTTATTTAATAATATATAATTTTTAAAATTTTTTAATGTACTTATTTTTATAAAAGCATTTTTAAGAGAAATCTTTTAAGAACTAAAGCTATTATTTTACCATTAAATAAGAAGCTCTTAATTACTTAAGACAATCTTTAAAAATTCATACAACTGTCAAAATGCAGTTCCTAGAACATATTGGGGGAAAAACAATGTCAGCTAATTTAAAAGATCTCTTGCATTAAACAGAAGCTCAGCTCAACTTTTCCGAGTTGATCTTAGCTTTATGGCTCCCCCTCAAGTTCTCGACAGTTTTTCACGTGAAATTTGTATAAATTTCATTTGACATTTCTCCTCGCAACTTTTGCTATAAATTTGAAATATTTCCCAACTCCTCCCGCTCTTAAGGTGAATGGATGGTATATGGGGTATAGGGTAGGGGATCGAAGGGTCACATTAGCCGGCAGCAATTGAAATTAGAGAGTGCGTCCAGGCAGTTAGTTGGTTAGGTTGGCGCTGCGTCCACTGCAAAACTTTGTTCGCGAATAACTTTGGCTGCAATGTGGCGGCAAATTGCAAGTCGCGCCAGAAATTAAGCGGCCAGCCGCAGGATTCAACAATCTGCAGGTCCCCTTCTCCCCCCTCCTCCTCCCGCCGTTTCGTAGCTCGAGAGGAGACCCTTGAGAACATGTCCAACTAAATAAAAGTCAAAGCAAACAATTTTCCATTTTATTTGCTTGCCAACTTGCGGCCACAAATTCGAAATTTTAGCTACTCGCAAGCAGTGTTCAGTCCTGACAGCTTTCCCCCACTTTGCCCCACCCAGCTTCTTTTCCCAGCTGAATGGCAACACATTTCAACTCATCGCATCGCATCGCATCTTATTTCATCCCATTTCGTTTTTGGTTCGCTTCGTTTGGCTTTGGCAAGTGTCTCAGCTGCTGGCAAATAATTAATTATGCAGCGCCCTAAACTATGCAACAGTTATCAGTGGGCAAAAATCCCTGCCCATTATACTCTACACTTAATACACCCCCACTCTTCACCCCCACTCTTCACCCTCACCCTCACTCCTTCCTCGTCTTAACCACCTGCCAAAAACTTTTGTGTATTACACGCGGCGCGCTCATCAAGCCAAAAGCATTTGACGTTTGCCGGCCAAAAAAGTTAAATGAGTTTTTATGCCAGGGTGGCATAGCCCCCTCCCTTTCTCCCTCCCACTCTTGCACTTTAACCCCCGATTTCTAATTGGAAAAAGACGCGCGTCCGTTCGCGCTGGCAATGACAATACAAAAGTTTTGCAGCTCGCCGAAATTGAAATAAATTGCTGGCAATAACAACAAACACAATAAATAACAATGAACGAGTTGGCAGCACCTTTCCACCAAAAAGGGAGCTGGCAACTTGTGTTGTCTTTTGCTTTTAATAAGGGGTGTAGGTGGGGTGGGAGGAAAATAGAGGGAAAGGCCTACCTTGTGGCCATTTAAAACTTGATTAAGGCGCTGACGAGGAATGCCAAAAACGATAGGTCAGCGGGCCAAAGGGGAACAGTGATCAGGAGGGGGAGAGTGGTAGGTGGGGGGATTGTTATTGTTGCTGTCGAATGGTTAAGTTTTGAGGCAAATGAGAATACAGCGAACGCTCTCATGCATGTGGGCCGTTAAATCGCTTTAATTGCCAATTTCCGGTTAAGTAATTAAAAGCGTTTTGGCCGCGCTCTCCGCTCTCCACTCTCCGCTCTTTGCTCTTTACTCGGCACTCTGCTCCTCTCGACACGGGAAATTGGTAAAAGAGCAATTAAATAGCAAACATATTTCGTGTGCTCTCAACCAACTCACAAAACTCACAAACTAACGAATCACGAATAACGATTGACGAGTGACGACGTTAAAGGAGCCGCCTAAAGGAGTCAGCAAGGACTCTGAAGTCTCAAATCAAATGGGGAACGAGTTTTTGGGAAGTTTAAGCGATACGCTTAAATGAATAAATATATTTTTGCATGACTGATTGCCTGATTGATTGACGGAGGAGTCAATTTCATTCCCTCTCTCTCTCTCTCTCTCTCTCTCTCTCTGTGTGTGGGCGTTGCATTTCAATCAGTTCGTCTTCGATTCCAATACAAACTTTTCAAATTATATCATTTTTCATGTCACATTTTCAGTTTCAATTATATGCGAATTATAAGTTAATTATGCTCACATTTAAACGTTATTGAAGTTGATACTTTTTGATATATGATAGGATATGATATCCTGCCGCCTGCATCTTCATTCAACTGCTGTCACTCACAAGCTGACTCAACTTTTGACTGACAAAGAGCTTAACTTGGTCGTCAGTTTTTCACAGAATGTTGTTGTTTTTGAGAAATGCGACGAGCTGTCAATGGACTTGTGAAGTATTTATTTCAATACTTACTTGAATGGTTCTGTGATTCTAGTGAATTCCTGAATGTCTATCTGCCAAAACATAAATCTAATTAACTGTATTACAATATTTGAGTGAAATGTGAATGTTTTATATATTTTTTCTTATTTTGTAAACTCTATTTCTTGAAGGCCTTTTGAAAGAAATTGTCTGATTTAAAAATCATAGTTTTTGAATCCCTTTCTATTTGCTAGAAATTATCTAGTTTCTGTCATATTTAAACTTAAATTTTGAGTAGAAAATTAAGCTGTTTTAAATGGGAATATTATTATTTTAATAACGAGTTAAAATAGTAGACGAATTAGGGAGAAGTAATGATAAGTCAAAACAAACAAGTATTCAAGTAAAGTATGAAAAGTCAAGTCGAAAAAGCGAGAAAAAGAGACAAATAATAAAAGGAAGCAAATGAAAATGTATTGAAGCAAATAATAATATTAAAAAAAGACATTTAGCTATTTTGAAAACGAATATTAAAAACTAACTAATACATATAGAGTTTTTATATTTTATTAACATTAACTAATAATAATATTGAAACAAATAATAATATTAAAGAAGACATTTAGTTTTTTTGAAAAGGAAAATTAGAAACTAACTACTATAATACAACAAGAAGAGTTTTATAAATTTTAATAATATTAAATTAGTTAACTAATGGCACATTTCTAATTTCTACTACTACGAAAACTTTAATTTTATTTTATTATTATATATTATTTTATTAATTTATTTGAGTATCCCAAATACTTCAAATACAACAGGCTTAACTTACGTTTAGTCACAAAGGATAAATTGAGCTGAATACTTTAGCATGATTCACTTATCTACTATCTAAAGTAGCTAATGATTTTTCAGAATTTTCATTCTAAATTAAATATATAAACAAAATGTACACTTTCTTTCGTAACTATCGTAGGAAAATAGATTCGCTTGTTCGATTCGTAAAATAGGTCTGTTCCCTTTGCTGATAATTGGAGGTCTGCAAATTTCGATGGCTGTCCTTTCGTTAATTGCGTTTTCCACTCTCAGCTCTCACTTCTTCTCCCTCTTCTTCTTAGCATTTAATTGAGAATATTTCCACGTTTATTCATTCGCATATTTTGGCGTTGCAATAAATACAAAAAATAATTAACTCATTAAATAAGCATTTGGCGTTTGCATTTGCAATTTGCTGGCCTGCCATGAAGAAGAAGGAGGGTTGGGTCATAAATATTGCTTAATGTTTGGCATCAGCCAAATGGCGTCGTGGCAGGACACTCAGGACATTCACTGGCTACCCAGGACACCAGGACACTGGTCAACACAGGCAATGAGGCAATGAGGCACCGGTTGCCATTATGTGTTTGTGTTTTGACTAATGCACGAGCTTTGGTCAGCCGACGTGGGCGTCAACGTGGGCGTGGTCAGGGGCGGTTGAGGAGGCGGCGTAGGAGAGGAGCAAGTTGGAGGGAGCAGGTAATTTTCGTTGAAGCTAGGCCGCAATTAATGCCAAATGCCAAGAGACTGACATACATACGAGTACACTGGAAAAAACAAACAGCTTTCAAATTTTAGAATACTCAAATCAAATATTTTGTTATTAAAGTAAGACTAAACTTATACCAAATTAATAAAACTGACAATATAAATTAAGACAAGTACAAAATAATATCTTAAATATATATAAATAATAATATATATATATAAATATATTAATATATATAAATTAAACATCTTATATTTGAGATCTTGAACTGTATTTTAGATATTGTTAAAAGGAACTTGGACTTATTTAAATTGTTCTGACAATCAAGAAGTGCTTTCTAAGAATCTCTAAGAATTTCTGAGAACAAAATCTTAAATTCAAAACAGTTTTTTTTATCAGTGTATGTAGTGCATGTGTGTGTGTGTGTGTGTTTGCCAGTGTGGTTGTTTGCTCAGCCAGCACATGGCCGGACATCATCATTATTGTTCTTAACAACTTACAGCAAATAATAAAAGCATCATTTATAATATACACACAGTGTGTGTGTGTGCGTGTGTGTGTGTGTGTATCTTTATGTGTGTGGTATTTTGCTGTTCTCTTAATAATTTAGTTAATTAATTTGCACACACACAAAAGGCAAAGTCTAAAACTCTTGCCACACTTAAATTTCTTACACTCAATTAACATTCAGAATTATTTATCTAAATTGTCATGTACACACACACACGCACACACACACGCACACACATTCAGGTGTGTGAAAGAAATCTCTGGCATGGGCATAATATCATTGGGAGGAACTATGGAATTTCCAGAACAACAACAACAACAACAACAACGATGGCAACGACAAATGTTCCAATTGTTGGCATTTGCAATTATTCATACGCCACGTAGACAAATGTGCTGACAGGACACGTACAGGACTCGTAGTTGTGCAATTGGAGTACATATATGTATGCTCATAGATACACAGGACATGGCAGGACATTCCAGTTTAGATTTGTTGCCAGCTTGTAATTGTCGCAGATAATTAAGTTGCAAGCACTCGTACCTCGTAACTCAGACAGGATACGACTTGTTGTTGCCTCTAATCTCCACCAGGTGTTTAGCACAAAGAGAGAGAGCCTAAAAGATCCCATTTTTCTCTATGGTCTAATTGTCAGTTGTCCAAGTTGTTATTTCTTAGAACTCTCTCTAGAAATGAATTACAACTCAAGATCATTTTGATATATATTTAGTTTGGAACTCAGGTAAGCGCAAGAATTTAAAACTATAATAGTTGACATTAACATGATGGTAAGCTGGAGAAAAACTTTTGAGCAGGTCAAATGAAAAAGCAGAACAGAACACAAACTAAGTGCAATTTTTTCATCTTTTGTCAAAGTTGCAAATACTTAGAGCAGCATTTTCCTATGACTTTTGTTTCCCTGCTTTTAAAACAGCGAAAGAGAGAGAAAGAGAGAGAGAAAGAGGGAAATTGGACAACTCTTTTCTTAAGCTACAGGTCCTGCTGCTGTTCTGCTTCTATTCCTACTCCATCTTCCGACTGTTGCCTCATTAAGGCTATCAAAAGTGAAGGAAACGGCAAAAAGATTATAAACAAAGTGCTCCGTTTTTTGAGTCTCTGTAAAATATTAAAACACATAATTTACAAGCAAAACCAGAAGATGAAAACTCTCTGAAAGGACATTGCTGGTGACAGTGCCAGGACCCGTCGAGGAGCCTGTTCTACAAGACTACGTTCAAGGATTAAAATAAACTGCAACTGCAACCGAAAATAACAAAACCAAAATAATTTTTGTTGCAACAGAAGTTCAGCTAAAGTTGGCAACGTACTAGAAAAGGCTTAAAAGCGAAAACAGAGAGTGAAGTGAAGGGAAGGGGGAAAACGGAAGGTGGGAACAGTGACAAAATATTAAAGTCCTTTATAATACATATAATTAAATAAATTCCTTGATTTCTATTCTGCATCTTTGCGTTAAAAATTATGTCAATTAATAAAAAACAATCGCAGGTAGAATTTTGAGGTTAAGCTGGAAAATATTGTAAATTTATTCATATATATATATATATATCTGAATATATATATACTATATATATTCTGCTTGACAAAATAAGTTAAGATTTAAGTAGATCTTTTCTGAATTAATGTTATTCAATAAGGAGAAAATTTCAATAGAAACTTTCTTTAAAATAAAAACTCTTTTTATATTTCATTATAAACTCAGAAGGAATTTAGCATCCTTTCTTCATATCCTTTAATTCTATGTAGACAAACTTTACCTAGTTTACCTAGTTTACCTAAGATTAACAATTAATAATTCCTTTAATTTAATATCATTTCTAGAAATGTAGATAATGTAGAAATTTTTTATATATAATTAGGTTGATCTTTATTAAAGCTTAAGTATAACAGTTGACATTTTCCAAGCTGTAGTTGCATGTTGCACAATGCAGTGTCCAAAGGTGAATCCAGTTAGCAAAGAGGCAACCTTAGTTTTATTCTGACTTCGAGCAAAAGGTTAAAACACACACACACACAGACACACACACACATTTGGCTTTTCTCTTTTTGGGCCATTTATCCGAAATATTAAATATTTTTTTGTGCTGTGCTTTCGGTTTTAGCCTGGCAAAAGTTTGTGCAAAGCATTTCGTTTATGTGTCCTGCGGACACAGAAAGTACCATAAAAACTTCATCATTGCCGAGAGTGATAAATAAAACTATAAATAATTATGAAAAACAATTAAGAATGCGAGAAAATGCGAGAGAAAAAATGGATATAAAAAAATAAAGAGAAGAGAAAAGAATGTAAGGCAAACTTTGAGCTACGACAGGGATCAGGACCAAAAGACTGTTAATTAAATGGCCCACACACACACAAACACACACACAGACACACATACACTCGGGCTGTGCATCATTAACAAGGCACTAAAAACGGGGCATATAAACATGTTAGCACTTCTATGAGAAGCACTCGACCCCGTGACCCTCCTCCGACCCTCCTCCGTTCATCCTCTGCAAAGCATCTCATTGACTCACAAATTTAGCCGAGTTCTTTTTCGTGCATGTATCATAAAATTATATGGGTTTAAGCACTTGAGGAATGCGGCAGGCAGGCAAAGGGGCAAGTGGGAAAATGGGAAAATGTGAATGCGAATGTGAATGTGAATGGGAAGTGGTCGTTAGTGGGTTGGACGGTTGTGAAAACGAGTTAATCGCGAGGGCCGAAGGACATACGCAAAAGGGCGCAGGATACACAGAACGAAAACAAGAACGGTGCTAATTGCGGCAACCTGACAAATGTCACACCTCTTTGCGTTGCGCGTTGCAAACAGCAAATGGGATGCGGTAAACGTGGCAAGGACAACAACAACAGCAATGCCAAATGGCAAATAAACATTATACTAAAGAGACAACAGTAACAACAACAACATCAAAGGGTCGCCCACTCAGCGAGTACCTTTTTTTTCCCAGCTCCTGTTCTTCATGTTGTTGCTCGACCAATTGGGCCAACAGGACATTGGCCAACACAATAAAAGCGCAACACGTAATTGTTGTTGCTGTTCTCGTTTCTATTTCTGCTGCCTTCTAATAGCTGACCGAGTGAGAAACAGCCTCATCGAAAAGGATAATAAAAAAGAAGAAAATGGAAGACAGAAAAAACAATAGAAATGAAAGCAATCAGGCGCAGGACATAGCCAACAACAAATGTCGACAAAAAATCAATTCGAAATAAAAAACAGAAAAGAGAACATTCTTAACATGTTTCTAGTGCTGATCAAAATCAAAGGTTTAATGATCAATAGAAAGTGGAATAATTGTAGATGGTCTTAAATCTTTTTCAACTAAGAAATCGCATTCAAATTCAAACCAAAGGAAAAGCCAATAATAATTGAGAAAGAAGTTAATAGAGTGTAGTCCCAAAGCTCAATATAAATTCCGATCATAGACAAAGTTTTGTGGATCAATTGAATAAATAATAATAATAATTATAATAATAATAAAAATTGAATAATAATAAATAAATAATTAAAGATAATTAAAGGACATTTGACTGATCTCAGACTTGAATTTTAGGATTTGGGAAGTTTTTAGAATGCCTTTAATTACTATCAACTTAGAAATTACATTCCAATTTAAGCCAAGGATAATAGAGGCATGGTAATAGTAATTAATCCTGATTAATAAAATAAACCAAAGGTCATTCTAATGAATGACTAAACACATGTAGTTAATAGTATTATGAAAATCGGGGATAAATTAATACAGGATCTCATCTCAGACCACAAATTAAGAACAGCAGGTTAACAGAAAGAGGAAAGCGACTTTAATTTGGATTGACAACCGACAAGAGAACAGCATTCGCTGTGCATCCCAATTTGCAGCAGACTGAACAGACAGAGCCAGAGTCCTGGCGAAAAGTGCAAGCAAGGATATGGCCAGTCGATAGATGGCTGGCGAAATTGGAAGCCAACAAAGTGTTTGTTTATATCCTGGCCAAAGTCAAGGGACAACAAACTTGGCCAAAAGGCTTTAAAGAGAGCTGCCTGCTGTCAGTTTGAAGTGCTCGGCAAACAAGGACATCGCGAAGTAATCAAGGCAGAACAGGATCAAAAGTAAAAGAGAGACAGAGAGAGAGAGAAGTTGGCGGCAATGTTTGACATGCTGTGGGTTTTCTATTGGCCAGACAAAAAGGACAGAGACAGAGACAAAGGAAGATATACATAGATATATAAAAAGAGAGACAGGACATTGATAGGATAGCATAGACAGTTAGACATTGAACTCATGCTCGTATTCGCACTCCTCGCTGGTGTCCTGACTGCGATTTGGTAAAAGACGCAATTGTCGATCCAATGGCAATGGCAAAGGAAGCAGCAACTGTCGAGAATGTCGTGGAAAGGATTCCACGTCCAGTCGATCATGCCAATGAACACAACGTGATTGCTTCGTGTTCGACTTGGACACCCGAAGATCAGGCAAACTGCGATGATTGCCAAGGCCGAGGCTGGTCGAGGGAAAATCCTGTGTGCTTGCCACATTTGGTGGCAAGTTGTTTGGCACCGGCGGCGGCGTAAAGACCTCCATGAAGCTGGGTAGCGGTGGACTGGAGGCATGTGGCAGCTTTTTTCTGTGCAACGTTATGCAAAAGTCCTGAAAGCCATGCACCGTATGATAGTTGTTGTCCTTGCTTGTTGCCTCGTGTAGCAAGCATGGCCGAGCTGTACCTGGTGACCAGGTGTGCTGACATTGTGGCGCCTCCAAGTCCACGTGGCGTCTTTCATTCGTATCCAACTGATCGATGGCGTCATGCAACTCTGGATCATTGAGAGCCACTTCACGAGCAAGTCTCACATCGTGACGCCAGAAATGTTGATCCCTTTGGACGGCCGGAGCCACCTCCTTAATCCGTAGCACAACCACGCCCATTAGCCACACACAGATGACATTGAGCAGGGTCAAGGCCATGCTGACTGTGGCACAAACGAACAATTCAATGTGCAACTGTTGCGAGTAATCTTGATGCTTCGCTAGACTCTGCAGCAATTGTGAATCCACTCGAAACAATTGACTACACAACGCAATGGACCAAAGCAATCCGGCATTTACCGCTGGCGGAAGAAGGGAAGCTGAGATGGCCACGCCCACTAGCGAGCCCGTATTACCGCCCAGCACGCCAATTGCTGCCGCTGCACCGGAGGCCAAAGCAGTGCAAAGGCCAATGGCCAAGGAATGAGTATCGCAGCGGGAAAGGATCTCCTCAGTAAATCCACTGGAAAGCACAAAGAAACGACCCAAGCCACAGAGACAAATTGCAGTGCCAAAAATAAAACCGGTTACCACCGAAATTCCAAGTCCAATCAACTCATTTCGAACGCCAAGCCAACGAAGTCCTCGATCTCCGATCACAGAGCCAAAGATAGCAGCAATGATGGGTCCCATGAGAGGAGAAATGAGCATGCTGCTCGACAGGAAGAGGAAACTGTTCTCCACCAGACCCACACAAGAGAGTAAAGCAGCTGCCATGAGGAGCACCACGAAATCAAAGTTAATAGTGGCATCTCGACGCACCACACGCACCACTTGATTCACATTGAGGCGACAACGCACCGAGTCCATAAAACTCTGCCATCCCAAGCGTTGTCCTTGCGGCTGCTGATCCTCTGCATCCTCGATTGTACTGCCTACGTCACGTCCAGCTGCTGATCCACCTGCTGATCCACCTGTTGGTCCACCTGGTCCAATGCCTCCTCTTGGCGAGGGACGTGTCTCCAGGCAATTGATGGCAGTCAAATGAGTGCCAGGTCTTTCTCCGATGCCCCAATCCTGTAATGCACTGAGCAATCTGTCGTAGCGCTCATCTTGCCACAGATCGAAGCGTGCCTGCAACTGTTCACCTGCCACATCGTGCGTCCAGAACACATGCTCCAGTTGCAACTGTAACGCAATGCGACGCAACACTTGCTCCAATGGTGCAGCATTTTCTTTCAACTCTTGCAACACTTTTGATCCCTGATGGGATTGCAGCCTGTGGCAATATGGAGAGTCGCCTCGAAAGTGCTTCGTTGCATGCAACTGACGCTTTTCCTCCTGCTCTGTCGGCACTGTCACCAAGACACAAACAGCGGCATTCATTCTGTTCATTTGACTCGATAATATACTACTTGCAACTTGTGCGATGACCGAGAAAGCCAAAAAAAGCAAAGGGAATCAGATCCTTCAATGGATGTCCCAGAGGCACACAGGATAACGATTACTTTCAATTTTGTAGCACATTTAAAATTTGGCCTTTTTTTTAACCTGACAGAGATTTTTTGATCTAAGCTACTTTGGTCGACTTTCAATTTGGTTAGAAATTTAGAAATAATTTAGAAAATAGCAACTCTTAATTGATTATCCTTTTAAAGAAGGTTACTTCATTCAGAGAAAGTTGGTCTGTCATTTTTAAATTATTACTTATTATAAGTTATAAAGAATAGAAATGATGGTAGTAGAAATTGTGAATAGAGCAGTTAGAATTGTTCCAAAAAAAGGACATTTACTTATACTGACAAATTGTCAGTAAGTTTAAAAAATATGAAATGATTAATTGAATCAAACTTAATAAGGCTCAATTTCTTCGCTCAAGTGTTGAGAATTGAATTGTATTACCAGTTAACTAAGTGCAACACATGGTTTAAGTTCAATCAACAATTGTTGCTGCAAATCAAAATGGAAATCGCGAATTCCTGCGAAAAAGAATTTGTGTCCTTACGGCATTTTGATGCGATTGCATGACGCTCCTTTCACCTCTCCTCTCCCTCCCCTCTGGCTGCCATTTGCATCCGCTGCAGTTGTCGCTAGAATGTTGAGAGTGTTGCTGTTGCTGTTGTTGTTACTGTTGTTGCAACGTGGCATGCCGCGTGTCCTGTTGCCGCATAATCGACACAGCAAAACTAAAGAAAGCACCAGGCACAAAAATGTCAACAAACTGCAACAGCCATGAAATATTATGAGGCCGCTTGGCAGACGGCTGCGGTTTGGCAGTAATAACAAACAGCAGAAAGTCGTCGAAGTGAGTAGAGAGAGAGAGAGAGAATGGAAGAGAGAGGGGTGGAGGAAAGCTGGCAACGAGCAGAGAAAACGCGTGAAAATGCAAACAAAATTGCACAAAAAACGCACGCAAAACGAGCAGCAGTTGCAACAACAACAAGAACAACAACAACAACAACAACAAGCAGCTCAATGCAACCATTGTTCTGTAAACACACACACACACACACCCCTTCTCCCTACACACATACTCACATATGTGTGGCATTTTTTTTGTTGTTATTTGCTGCTGCATTCCTCGGTGTCCATTATCCTGCAACATTTTTTTTCCATCTGCCATTTGGCAGTCCTCCTTGTATATGTGGGCGTGTATCTGTGTATCTGTGTGTGTGTGTCTGTGTGTGTGTGTGTTTTACCGAGATCAAGCGTCAAAATTACATTGTTGGCATACGCTGTGCAGCTTTTTGCGCCATTCGTTGCTGGCCAACATTTTATTTTGTGCCTTCTGCATTCTGCCCTCTGTCTCCTCTGTCCTCCTCTCTTCCCGATGTGTGCCCGCCCACCGGTAGCACGCCTTGCGTTTCCTGTTTTCCGCCCTGATGCCGCCCCCTTCCCCCTCAGCAACCCCATAGCAGCATTTACCCTTTGGAAAAAGCAACTCTTGTTATTGCGGCTCCTGTTGCTGCCGTTTGGTCACCTCGAAATCCTTGCCAGCCATCCAACCAGCCAGCCATCCAACCAACCAACGAACCATCCAACTGGCCAGACCATTGTCTGCTCTGCGTTGCTCGTTTTTCGGCTGTCCGCAAAATGTGGGCGGCAAAGCAAAAAAAAAATTACAAAAAACCAGCCAAAAAAAAGCGAGAAAAAGGCTAACCGAGGGTTAAATACCCTCACATAAGAACAATAAAACTGTTTGCCTATTTTTAAGCTAACAGATTCTTTTAGAGCTTCTATTCTTATAGTATCCTTTACTATGAAAACTTAACCTCAAAGAATTATATGTAAATAGTTAGTCAAAGACTTTTATTGGATATTTAAAGATAACCATAAGATTGTATACTTTATATTGATGCTCTATTTTTGAGTTTAACTATCAGATAGCCCTTTTTACAGATTATCTAAGAATTGATCAATGGTAACTCATCATTTTTATGGTATAAAAATATTAAAATAGTTATTTAACAGAATAATTATAATAAATTAATATAAAATTTTCAAGTATAAATCCAGGTAATCAATTAATTGCAAGTGAAACAGTTAAAGCAAGAAATAATAATTACAGTGTAATTTTTACAATAAATCTGATAATGATTACAGTCCCTGATATAAATTGACTCACTTATTTCATACATTGTACCTTAAATTACTGACACAGTCCTTCTACAAATAACTTTTATCATATCGAAACTAACCGAGATATTATCCTTTAGTTACTCAACAGCTTTTAATTGACCTATTCTATTAGTATATTTTACTTTTTACTCTTCAAGTAAGTCATCTGATGTTTGTCTTCTTAAAGATACATAGACTGACTTTCAGATACAAGATTACATACCTATTATAGTCTAAGAATATAGTGATTGGTTCTTTAGTTAACTTATTAGTTATCTTATTCTATATAAATTTCATCATTTATGTAAATTATAAGCAGTCAAAACAGTTTAAGCTGTAATTAGTGTATTAATGACTTTAACCCTTTACAGTATTTAACGTTTTATCAAAAATAATGTATAGAAATCAAAGATGCAATCCATTTCCTAGAGTAAAAAAAATTGCTTCATATCAGAGCTTTAATATCCAATAGTTAGGGTATAAAAGTCCACCAAAATGAGAGCAGGCTAAATTGGATAAAGAACAGCGTGCAGGACGCACTGGACGTGGGTCGCAGGACCTCTGAGCACAGAACGCTGAACACTGGACAGTGGACAGTGGACGCAGAGGACATAAAGGACACAGGATGCACTGAGCAGCGTTGATTGTTGCAATTTCTCGTTAAATTGAATTCAGTCGTTCAATGTGAGCCCATAGCTGAGTGCTGAGAGTTGCTAGAGAGACATGAAGAGAAAAATGGGGAAGAGAGAGGAAAAAGAGAGCTGCAAGCTGCACTGCTTATTTATGACAAGTGGCGATACATGGACAACGAACAACGAACAACAGACAACGGACAACAGACAATGGCCAATGACAACGACAATGCCAATGACAACGCCGATGACAACGACAATGAATACAGCGCATTATGAGATTGAGATTGCGATTGCTGGTTTCGTTTGGTTTGGTTTGGTTTTCAAATTACACACAAAACACATGGCAACAGCTCATTGGCCAACTTGATTGGTTCTCAGTTCTGTTTCGACCACTTTTTTAACGGTTATGGTTAACACTTTGATGGCCTCTTGCAGTCGAGACACTGACACTGAGATTTCAGACTCAATTATGAGGTAGATTTTTAATGAATGCATTTACCGCTTTGAGGAAAATTGTAGCTTCAAACAATGGGAAAATTGACTTTAAAATCGATTGTATATTTAAAGAATTAAGCGTTTTTCCTTAATACGTATTCTTATCGTTAATCAGACACCTATGATAATAAAAAAATTCCATCTTCTTCAGTAAATTTTATATAGAGAACGCAAGCTTATAAAAAAGTTTTGCTGTAGGAAAGATTGACTAATAAACAAAACTGTAAATTTTGAGCAAATGAAAAATTGAGTAAAGTTCTTATAAGATTAATATGCTATGAATATATTTCAACATATCTAGAAGCAACTTTAAGATAGAAAAGCAGTTTGCTTCTATCTAAAAGTAGATATAGTATAGTACATATTAATATATAAATGTTACTTGTACAATATATATATAGAAAATATATATATTTACATTGATAAATAGATCAACTTTACCTTCATTATACGAGTTTCAAATTGTTCTTGTAAGATATTTTCTAATTTGTCTAAACTTACAGATATGTCAGCGAATTTAACTGAGTCTCTTCTTTTAGCTATGCATTAACATTACTTCATTTGATATATTAAAAATCTATAATAAATATAAATATATAAATGTTACTAGTACAATATATATGTATATAGAAAATATTTATTTACATTGATAAATAGATAAATTTTACCTTCATTATACGAATTGCAAATTGTTATATTATAAACATTACTTCATCTGATGTATTAAAAATGTCTTAAATTTTGTCTTAATTCTTATGCAATTAGCTTAAGCAGAAGTTTAATAAACTCCTGTTGCTTAAATAAACATTTAATCCGAAGAAATTCTTTCTACAACAATTCAATAATTCTGCTCTCTTGTTTATACATCTGTCTTTTACTCAAGAATCTAGATCGCATTATTATATGTATTTTGAATTTAGACATTTGCATTTGTTGTTGTTAAATTGACTGACATTTGCAGCTTAAATGATGCAACATTTTCATTTTAGTTCAGGCAAATACACAGTTAACTGAGCAACAGTGGGGTAAAAAGACGAATGAGTTGGGCCAAGGGGAGTAGAGTGGGGTGGTGTGGGGTGATGAAAGCGACGACTCGTAAATAACTAAAATGGCAACCACAGCAGCAGCCACAGGAAAAGGCAGCCAAATGCAAAATTATGCGCCACATTTAAATGTAATTTGCATTTATTGCCATTAATTGAGTTGCACAACACAACTCTCTGCTGTGTGTATATGAGTGTGTAAATACAGCCGAATGAATAGCATCAAATGAGCATTTAAGCCTTTTCATTGAGCAGCAACAACAGCAACAACAACATATAACAAACAACAAATAGTCCTTTCGCCATATGCTTAACTAATGAACCGAGTGTTGACTAAATCCGCTTCAGATAGGCTCATAAGATAAAGCTACAGATATACAGATATAGATACTGCACAAACTGGATACAGATACATTTACAAAGACTGTCATTAGGTAAATTACAGCAACAACAACAACAACGAGAACAACAACAATGAGAAAAATTCTATTTAAGCGTCAAATCCCAACCATTCCAATTACTTAACACGAATGTTTGAATAAGTGGCCAAGTTTGAGGCACAACACGATGGGTTTATGTGTGTGTGTGTGTTTGTGTGTGTGGCATAAAGTGCTCGTAATGAAAGTGCCAAATAAATAAGGTGTAAACACGCCTGACTGCCTGCCTGTGTGTGTGAGTGTGTGCGTGTGTGTGTGAGTGTGTGTATTTGTGTGTATACTTTGGTAGCTTAAATGCCAACAAAATCGCAATCGCCTGACGTTATCCTTATCATTGTAATACTTAAGTTAACAACAGCTTAAACAACAGTACACTCACACTCTTACACATGTATGCACACTAATCAAGTACATACACACACATGCACACACACACATATATACATATATATTCACACGTATGCTACGGCACCTTGAGTTTTATGTGCCGCACAGTGGGCAAAGCTCACACTAAAATAAAGTACATAATTCATTAAAAATAACTTAAATTTCAACTGTATTTTTATTAATTCTATTTTTAGACCCTGTACTTTAAAAAAGTACAAATGGGTCTATTATTTTTTACTAATTTTTTACATTTTTTAAAAGCAATTTAATTTTAAGAAAGTGAATCAATCAAAATAATTTTCAAATTTTAATCAATTTTATTAAGATTGTTTTTCATACTTTTAAGAGATTTAATAAAGTCTTACCCCAATTTAATTGGAAATTCGGATTATACATTTTATAGTCTTTCTAAAGAATGCCTATAAATTATTCAGATGGAGTGTTTTCTACAAATTTCCAACAGCCCAAAAGCAACACAATACAATTATCGATACTTCTCAATCCCAGATTTTAAATAAAATTTTAGTGTTTATATTTAATAAAATTTAAAATTTAGTGAATTTAAATTAACTTATTTTAAAATTAAATTGACTAACTTAACTTTACTTAACTTACTTTTAGCTTAAAAGTAATTCTAAATACCAATGAAATTTATTATTTACGTGCTTAGAAATGCATATTTTGCCCACTGTTTGACAATGCCATGGATACTCAAGATCTTGCATTCATTTGAGTTGTGAGTTGATAGTTGAAGCTTTACTTGTTCCTGCCCCTTGCTCAACGTCAACACAATGTATGTGGCAGTGGCAGTGGGCGTGGCAGTGGCAATGGTAACGAAGCAGCATTTGGTTGGGCTTTTAGCCACGCTCATTTTGTGGCAGGCGCAAATCCCCATAATCAGAAAGCTTTTGCACTTTATTTGTGTTAGTTTCAATTATATAAACAACGGCAACATCAGAAGCAGAAGCAGAAGCAAGAAGAACCAATTACCGCTTGATTTAGCACACGCACACAAATGCAAACAAAGCTTAAACACTCACGCGCACACACACACACAGAGACACAGACAGAGACACACTTGGCAGCCATGACAAACTTATTGAGATTCATTGAGTAGATTGTGAAGCTTCTCTTCAGTTCAGTTGAGTTCAGTTTGTGGGCAGAATTGCACAAGGTTTCCCCTCTCTCTTTCTTACTCTGTCTCTTTCCTTTCCCCTCTCTCTCTCTTTTGAGCCCCCTTCAGTGCCTCCCTTGGTCCTTGCACTCCCCACGCTTTAGTAGGCAGACAATAGCTAATGCTCCAACTGGCAAATACAAACACAAACATCAACTCACACACACACACACACACACGCACTTAGTTGAATTATGTGCGTATGTAAATGCGTGTGTGTGTGTGTGTCAGTGTATTGTTTACTTTGCATAAAAAGCTCAGTCATTGAAAACTAAAATACTGCACAACACATTGAGACTTTGTATTGCATAGCATTAGGCGCCTTTTCATTTATATTTTATGCACACACACACACACACTCACACACACACACACACACACACTTAAGTGCGTCGCTTTATCGTCCTGAATACAGTGTGCATTTGAGCTTAATAGTTAAATAAACAGCACTTTCCTTGCAACACATTTGCAACAGTTGCAACAGTTACGCGATTCCAATTGCATGCAACACATTTCTTATGTAATTGAAATATTTTATTTATTTCCCCTGTTCGATAGAAAAACTTCAGTTTTCAGTTTTCAATTTTCCTATTCTCAACTTTGGCAAATTGAGTGAATTGGGCATTGATTGATGAGCCTGAAAGTATGCTGCAAATAATTTTCAACTTTGATTTGTAAATTTTCGAATCAAAATCTAACATAAAAAAGTAATTCTTATTTCTTATGTTTTTTTTAAATGAATTCAAATAATAAGTGTTACATTTTTAAATACAAATCAAAATAAAAAATATTTACATTTGTTTAAAAAATTTATTACATTTACGTTATCACTGCATGTGTTGAGCTGCAGCTGAGCAAATGGTTGGAAAATATGCAGCTGTGCATACCTATGCGCATTCACAATGACACACATTCACAATAGCACATTCACATTCGCATTCACATTCACATTCACAATCTCAGCTGCTGCAATCAGCGCCTAATGCAGATCGTTAGCCAAACACGTATTTCACAATTTCTAGCAATTTTTCCAGCTGTGTTCTCTTCTCTCTCTCTCTTTCTCTCGCGCGCTCTCTCTTTGACTTTCTCCCTCGATTTTGGTTATGTATTTTATTCGCCATGTTAACATGCCGTCTGCATATGTTTGCCAAAGAAATTTTTGGAAAAAAAGAAGTTAAATTTTCCTAATGGCATTTCGTACACGAGGCAAATAAACGAGGGTGGGCAGATGAGTTCTGGGCCTAAGTATGAATTTAGTTAAAATTATTTTAAATTAAGTTATTATTTATAATATGTTGGAAATTTATAATGATTTAAATTATATTAAATTTATTTTTAAATTTCTTTATATTATAATAATAATATATAAATATATTAACAATTATTCAACGCATATCATTTTAAAAAATTTAATATTATTCAAATTAAATTTTATTTAGTATGAATTTAATTTTATTTAATTTAAATTTAGTTATTATTAATATTGTGTTGGAAATTTATATTGATTTAAATGAAATAATAATTATTCAAAGCATATAATTTTAAAAAATTTATTATTATGCAAATTAAATTTAATTTATTAATATATTTATATTTGATTATTCAAAGTCAAGAGTGCTTAGATTTTCTTCTTAGACCCTCGTAGATACGCAAACCAAAAACATCAACACCTACGCCGGCTGCAGGCAAGTGTGACAGATATTTTAGCATATTACAGCTGTGTGTGTAGAGGAGTGTGTTGAGAGTGTGTGTGTGTAGAGTGTGTGTGTTGTTTGTGCATCCTCATGGGCGCCAGTTTCCTGTCGCTGATTTTGTTTCCATCGCTTTAGGTAATTCTAACGCTCGTCCTCGCTGACAGCTGTCGTTCACATCCGTCTCCGTATCCGTATCTGTGTCCGTCTCCATGTCCATGTCCGCATCCGTGTTCGTATTCGTATTCAGAATTTGACTTTGCATTCAGCAAGTAGTGTTTGTCTAAGACATTTGTTTGGACAACATTAAATTGGACTCGGTTTGGGCTTCAAAATTGTCTCAATGGGGAACTCACCTTGGTCACAGACACAGACCCAATTTTCCATGCAGTCGAGTAATAAAAACTCAAACTGACAAATATACTTGGCCTCAAGTCGTAGTGGTTACGCCCCTCTCCCCCCTTCCCTCCTCCCCACGCCTTCATTAGAGTTGAATGAGTTTTTGCTACTATTTGTCCTTGGGCAAGTTACTGACTGTCTGTCTGTCCAACTGGTCGGGCCAAGCGTCCAACTTAATCCCGCATAATCGCACCAATTCATAGTTAGAAAACTTACCACAAAGCCTCAACACAAACGACAATTTCTCATTTCTCTCAGAGTCTCAGAGGGAACTGAATGAAGAGAGACTTTTTTGGGGGTGAAAGGCTAAAAGTCTTTGGCCGCAAACTGCGGCCAGCTATTAAATCATGAAAATGAAAGCACTTGTGTCCTTCAGGATCTCCAATCTCCTTCTTTAGTGTGTGAATAAAAACCGCATTTTGCATTTTTGTAATTCGCTTTTCGTATTTCAGCTGAAATTTTATCCTGGTTTGGTTTTAATTTTAACTCTCTCTTCTCCTCTCCCTCTCTCTCTCTCTCTCTCTCCCATACTTTATCTATCTGCAGTTTCCATTCAATTTTTTAAAATGCTCGTTTTTTGTTTTGTTGTTCATATTTTCGATTGTTTTTTTTTTGTTCATTTTCTCATTTTGTTTAAGACACCAACAAAAAAAAAGTTTTTGATTTATATTTATATACATGCATTACAATTAGTTTACAATAATATTTCTTGTTTTTTTAGATAGCATAAATATTACGCTTAATAATAGTATTGTTTATGATTTATACTCGTATATCTTTGAAAATGTTTCTTGAACAGCAACGCGACTCTTCTAACATATCTCCTTTCTCTTTCTTTGTTTCGATTAAAAGATCATCAAACATGGCCTTTCATATATATGATATATACACAGAGACAATTACAACAAGATTTTACAATAAAAAAAAAATAATATTAGATATATGTATAATAATATTACTATTGTTGTTGGGGAGTGTAAACACATTCTGCAAAAAGGATTTATGATACAGATTTCTATCGTAGTAAATAATATTGTTAATTATTTGTATATATATGTGTGTTTGTGTGTGTGTACTAAAAACTAGTTATAACTTTAGATAATCACAATTAAATATTGCTAAGGTATGCAACAGCAACAGCAGCAACAGCAGCAGCAACAGTTGTTGGCGTGCTCATGCCCCACTTGAGCACATAAATAAAACTATTTTACTCGTAAAAAGCGCGCAAAAAAAAAACTATTAAAATTAAATCAACAACTTAAAAGATGCAGCAATTTAAATAACATGACGAAAAAAAAATAATTATAATTATAATAATAATAATTGTTGAAACGAAATTGTTGACAAAAAGTATTGACAAAAAAAAAAAGACAATACATATTTACATTAAGAATTACACAGAGAATGTTTAAAATTCAAATTTGAAATTAAATAATTATTAGGGGTGGGGGGGGGGGGATGTGAAACAGTTAGACGCCATTTGCAACTGATTAAAACAAACTTCAACATTGAATTGAAACGTTGTTGCCGCCGGCATCGATACGGCATGAGGCATGAGGCAAGGGGGCATGTGGCACGTGGCATGTGGCAACAATTCCTAATTTGCCCTTATTTACACCAGGTGCCAGGTTGAACTCCAACAACTCTCGAAATAAGCGAAGCAGCTAAGAGATTGCCTTCGAAATGCACTGAACTTGGTGTAACATCAACATTTAGCGTTGCGACGGATATGTTGCTGCTGTGGCTGCTCCTGCTGATGTTGTTTCTGTGTTGCCAGCACTAAATGTTTTGAAGAAACGCAACAACAATGAACGATCCTCGCCATTCTCATCCACCTGACGATCCAAACGCATGCCGAAATTTGGTAACCACCAAAATGGTGTATAACCATCATCATCATTGCTGCTGCTGCTGTTAGTTGTGGCTGTTGTTGCTGCTGTTGTAGCTGTTGCTGTTGTTGTTGCAGGTGTTGTTGTGGGGTTTTCAACTATGCTATCTATACGAATTATTTTACTATTTCTATTGCTACGATTTGTATTAATACTTAAATGTGTTGCTGTTGCTGTTGTTGAGCTTTCTGCAACTGTTGCTGTCGCTGTTGTTGCTGCTGGTGCTATTGTCTCTGCAGTTTCTTCTGTTGCTGTTGTTGCTGTTTGCATTGGCATCAACTTTGACCAAAATGATGTGCTTTCAGTTGCTGCTGTTGCTGTTGTTGCTGTTGCATCGCTTGTGGCTGCTGTCGTTGGGCTAGACGCTTCTGAACTGTTTTCCACACTCGTTGTTGCTGCTGTGGATGTCGATGTTGTTGTTATTGCAGTTGTTGCTGCTGTGCTACTGCTGCTGTTAAACTGTTGCTGCTGCTGCTGCTCCTGCTGTTGTTGTCGCAGCTGCGATAATCGCCATTTGCCCTTAACCAGCTCGTTTATAATGCGCAATTCTTGTTCGAAATTCATTTCACTTGCCTTCTCCTTCTCATTCTCCCCCTGTCCACCAATTGTATTTGTCATTAAATTGTCACTGGATGCCATATAGTTCAGCACATCCAAGTCACCATCCACATTGCTGCTGGCAGCAGTTGTTGTACTGGTGCTTGTAGAAGTGCTGCTGCTGCTGCTGGTGCTGCTGGTGCTGCTCCCAGCAACATTTCTGGCAAAATGCTGATAATAAAACCGGTCATCATCTCTCGCATTGCCATTGGCATCTTGATGTATAGCAGCAACTTTAGTTTTAGCAGCAACAGTTGCTGCTGTTGTTGTTGTTGTTGTTGCTGTCACTGCTGCTTCTGCGTTCGTTGATTCTGCTCTGGCTGCTGTTGTTGTTATTGTTGATGATTCTGCTATTGTTGTTGGCATTACTATTGTTGTTGTTGCTGCTGTTGTTGTTGTGGCGACAGTGGAGCTCAACTGAACCGGTTGCACTTTCGATTTTTTCAAAACAACTCGATTTTCGCCTCGTTCATCTAGGTCTTCCTCTTCCTCTTATCTTTTTCTCCTGCTCCTGTTGTCGCTGTCGTTGTTGTCGTTGCTGTTGTCGCTGTCGTTGCTGTCGTTGTTGTGGGCGGACCAACAACATTATCGCCTGTTGGTGCCATATCCGTGGCCGCCGTCTCATCGCCATCGTCCAAATCAGCGCTGAGTAGCGGCGAGCACGACGATGACTGAAAGGGGGCAACAGATCCATGCTGCTGCCAAAGGCCGGCAACAATGTGTCGACCTTGAGCAATTGCGCCAAGGCCTGCTCCGAAGTCTCCATTTCTGTCTCGCTCTCTGCCTCTGCCTCTGTATCCATCTCTGTCTCTGTCTCTGTGTCCATCTCATCTGCATCCCCATTCGTAGTCACATTCGCATCCGCATTTGCTTCACTTGAACTCGTCACTAGTTGTATTGAGGACTTTTCATTATCCAGGGGCAAACCCGCGGGCACTACAATGGCCTCAATGTCACCAATATGGCCAAAGGCATCAATGTTGCTGCTGCTGCTGGGTACGCTGAGGGTGGTTGTGCTTGGCATGGCATGGCTGGCATCAGCCTGAAGATCATCAAATTGCTCAGCAATGCGATTATTAGGCTGCTGCTGCTGCTGCTGCTTTTTCTGCAACAACTTCAGGGCATCCTCACGCATTGTTGCTATCGTTGGCATGGGCGTGGTTGTTGCTGTTGCCGTACCCACTGCAACAGTTGTTGCTGTTGTTGTTGTTGTCGGAATTGTTGCATTTGCTGTCTCGGGCTGTAGCGAAGTCTCGAGAGCCGTGGGATACTTATTCTCGAATATGTTAAACTTTAAGGGGGCATCCTCACTAGGCAAAGCCTGATCCTCGGCATTACCCGAGCCAGTAGGACTTGTTGGCAATGTTGGCAGCTGCCCCGTTTGCATGAGTGGCACAAGGGGCACATTAAAGATGAGCTCATCACTCTCACTGTCGCTGTAGTCGTAGTCTGTGTTGCCAGTGGGTCCACCATTGCTGGCATCTCCCTCGCCAATCAATTCCAGCAACTCCTGCTTCACAAGATCTGTGGGATCAATATTGATCTGTGGTATGCAACGATCCCCATACTGTTTATGCCCCGGCGGACAATGGCGAAAAGGCAATGTGAATATCGATTTGGCCGTCACTTTTTTCTCCTTCTCTAGAGTTCTTTGATCCGGCGACAATCGTTGCCACTCCTCCCAGGCCAACAGTTGAGCATTTCCCTCGATGGGTCTCGATGTGATGGGCAAAGCCTCAACTCCAGATTCCTTCAAACTATTGTGGGTCATCTGCAGCGCCGTTAGCGCCAGCAGAGCGTGCAACAGCAGCATCGGTGTTGCTGTTGCCGTTGCCATGGCGGCAATCCTTTAGCTCCAGCGTTGTCAATCCTCCAAGTACTTTACTGCTGCTTCTCTCGATCGCTGCAATCAGAGAAGAGATGGAAATAAGATGCTGGATTATTATGATGACTCTGAGAAATGTGTTGCCAAGCTTAAATCTCACTCTTTTCTCAGGTATAAGTTACCCCTTTCCCTTCTATAACTGAGTCCCCCCCAAAGCTGCAGCTTAGCGTTTTCTTTTGTGGCATGTAGAACAATACCGGTTTTTATTTGTGTTTGTGCCCCGGCCGCACACAGAGCGTGCCACAGTGGCACACATAATGCGGCATTTGTCAACGCCAACAAATAATCAAACAATTCTCTTCTTCTTCTGTCTCTATCTCTCGACTTGCATAGAAATCAATGAATTATTACGCGAGATATTCAGGGAAATATGTCTACTGAGAACTGTTTGAAGACAGACTACAGTGGACACTAGCAACAACGAACAATAAGCTAACTGATCACTCTTTATGGTTTTCTTTAATAGGGAATTCTAAGTTCGTTATCCGTGGGAATTTAAATCTTTTACTTGGAATAGTTAAATTACTAATAAATATTATATTTAATTAATATTGCAAGCTAAATATAAAAACATTTTTGAGAATTTAAAAATCACTGTAATGCATAATAATATTTTATATGTTATTTATTGGTTTATCAATTAATATCTTTAAAAAATATTTTATTTATATAATTAAATATTCAAAATATTATTATTTCTTTGCTTATTTTATGTCACATTTTATGATTTAGATAATTAGACAGTTATAGTTTTTTTCCTTAATTTAACAATATCTATAAAATATTTGATAATTATGTTTTCCTGTTATTTCATTGTTCATTTTGATGTCCCATTTTATGACTTTTTCGACCACTGTACGCTGGCGTTGGCGGTAATCGTTGTCGTTGTCGCTGTCGTCACACACAAAGATTGTGAACTTGGGCATCGTTTTAATGTTTTAATGGGTATATCGACGGTGCCACACACAAACACACACACATAGATACACACGCATATGCATAACTCACATCAGTCATCAGTGTTGTCATAATCAACGGCCACAATAATAATAACAGGCACAACAACTGCATCAACTTGTTGCTGCCACAGCAGCAGCAGCAATCATTGTTGATGTTGCACTTGGCTTAAGCACACATAGACACACACACACAGGCAGCAAGCACGCACAATGTTTATTTATAAAGAGACTGAGGCGGAGAGAGTGAGAGAGAGAGAGAGAGGGGGAGAAAAGGGAGAGGGCGATATATGTAGGTTATCTGCGGGTTCTTAGAATTTATGAGTTCAAGTGTGGCACATTGCAACCGCGACTTTTCCCATTGCTGTGTGTCTGTAACTGTTGCACTCAAGTTTATGGCTGATGTTGCTGCTGCTGTTGTTGTTCTGCTTCTTGTTGTTGTTGTCATTATTACTTGTTAATAGCTTTTTAGTGGGCCTGACTCTGCGTATCGGTCATAAAACTGGACAACGTCCCCTGTCCAATGTCCCTATGTCCGCCGATGTCTGCTTTTATTTTTTGGGCTCAATGCGTGTGTGAATGTCAAGTACCTCTTTACACACAGAGACACACGCACACACACACATATATATAGTATATGTGTGTGTGCTTGATAAGGTTAATGTCATAACGGTATTATATAAGACAATGACTTTGACACCCGCAGCATTTGAAGTGCTTCATAATTCAATTGAAACGCATTGCAGGGGGTAACTTAGGTGCAAGAACAAGGGCTAAAGGGGCGGGGCAAAGAGATAGGGAGATAGACAGAAAATACTATATATGAAGAGAAAGTAGATAGGAAAAGGGTTCCAACTGGAAGTCGCTGCTTAAAACGAAACAATTGAGACTATTTATAATTTACTTTTCTTAAACAAGTCTCTTCTGCTGACTATCCGTTAATTTATTTCCTTTACAAAGTTCCCTTTAGGCAAGTGCTACTGTAGATTTAATGGACTTTCTAAATATATGATTTATAAAAATTTAAGAGAATTTCTTTATCTGAATCAACTTATAGCTCAAATCATTAGCAATATGATATTCCGTCTGATTTTGATAGACTTAAAAGTTCAAAGTTGCCTCGAGTTCCCTGACTATTCATGGGCCACTCGTAGGCACTCGTGAATGCACTCACTGCTGAACTAATCCCTGTTTCCCTGTCGAAAAGTGCATTAACCAGTGCAAAATATTTTTGTGGCTGGCATTTCATTGACTGTTCGATATATCCTCTATATATGTATGTAGAGAGAGAGATATATCTCGACTATTTAATCTATATTTATGAAACGAGAGCATCCATTTCGATTGGGAATGTGAGTGTGAATGTGGGTGTGAGTGTGAGTGTTGCTGACATGTGATGACTGTTGGCTGTTGGCTGTCACTGTTCCATGTTGTTACTCATCCTCTTGCACTTCAGTTCCTGTTGCTGTTCCTGTTGCTGTTGCTGTTCCTGTTTCTGTTCCTGTCACGAGGCATCAACTGTTCAACTGTTATTTCAGCGAATCAGCTGACTCCCTCCCCCTCACTAACCTCACCTCTTTGCCCAGTTGAATGTCCAGTCATGTGGTCAGTGATGAACATGAAGTACAGCCTTCTATACACACATAAAAATATATCATCTTCTAAGCGAACCCAAAACTAAACAGCTGAGCTGTATCTGTAGCTGTATCTGTATCTGTATCTGTGTATCTTGTATCTGTATCTGTATTTGTTACTCTGTCAGTTGAGGCCCCTCTCACAAAATTGAAATCAACTTCACACGTCGCAAATTTTTAATTAAAAATCAGCAACTGATGTCAATTTGGGACCACGGACTAAAAGGAAAGGATCCCCCACCAATGGACAGACAGTTGTTTGTTTGTTTGTTTTTGCTTTCTCCTGTTTTTGGTATTTGGTTTTTGCTTTAGTTGTACGATATGTCTGTATGTATGTATGTATGTATGTAGGTTGGTTGGTTTGGTCTTCTTTTTGATGTGCTTTGCTTTTTCGGACAACATTTGATGCCTTTTACGCGTGTGATCCCATCTGTTCAGGATGAGCATGAATACAGAGAGAGACAGACAGAGACAGAGGGAGAGAGGAGACAGAGCTTTGGGGGAAATGCTTGGGTGTGTGTTTCTACATACATAATTCCAGGCAACACACATTGACATTCTGCTAATACATAAAAGCAAAACCAGCAACAGTAACAACAACAACAACAACACCTCTAACAACAACAACAACAACAACAAGTAAAGGACACGTAGCAATGCTCTCTGTTTCGTGCTCGCACGTATTCAATTCAATTCAATGATTCAATCCAATCCGGCATCCTGCAAAACACATCCACAACAACAACACAAACTACAACAAGTGTGTATGAGTGTGTGCATGTGTGTGCGAGTGTCCTGCTATTCATTTGCCATTTTTTATATGCGTGTGTGTGTGTGAAAGTTGAATGTTGCCCGCGGACTGCCACATCCACATCCTCATCCTCATCCACAATCTCATCCTCATGCTCATCCTCATCCTCATCTGTCCATGCTTATCAACATCATGTGTGTATCTGTAGCTGTGTGTGTGTCTGTGTGGGTGTATCTGAGTATCTGAGTATCCCTGTGTGTGTTTGCCATAATCTCTGTCAGCACTCGGACATGAGGCTCAGGTCAGGTCGCTTAATGTTTTTACAATTTTCACACAACAATTTTTATAAATATTTTTACTTCTTTCCTTCTCACAACCAATTTTCTCTCTCTTTCAGCCTGGTTCACATGTTGGTCAAGAGGTGAGTTAATAAAATAAATGATTAAGCCAAAATGAATCGCATATTCAACAATTTTCAACATTTTCCAGTGAAATGAAAATACAGTTATAGTGTAATTAAATAAATAATTAATATCACTGGTTAAAAATGCAGAAATTACATTGGCTAATTGTAAGAGTAATTAAATAAATACAAAAACAGTTCCAAAAAAGGGATTGGAAATCTTTTTAGCTTATTTTTAGCCCAAAAGTTGTAGTAAATGAAAACTAGCTTTTTATTTCCGATTCTTTGTTTGGAAATTACGAGTTCAATTTCAATAATATCAATCAGGAACTAATATTAGATTGATCAATAGTTGCCGCCAGATAATTGCATCATTAGTGAGATCATCGGCAACTAGAAATATGTTTACAGTTAGTGTGCATCAGTTGAGAAGAGAGAGACAGACAGAGAGGGAGAGAGAGAGAGACACAATACTACAATATTGTCATAGTATCTAAAATATTCAAAGGGTTCGTTAAGCTTGTCTATCAAAGTTGTAGCTTCAACCGCTGGCTTTAGATATTAAAATTTAAATAATACAAAATAATAATTATAAATTAAATAAAGTCTACTGCAAATCTGTCCTACAAATTTCATCACGATCGCACAGTAAACTTGAAAGTTATTCTAGAAAGCATGTTTGTATTTTTACAGGGTCTCTTATAGCTGGGTTCTCTCTGATGTAGCCTTTCCTATCAAATGTGTAGTTGTAATTATAGTTGAATTTCTCGAAAGTCGAAAAGATAATGTTGGGCATTCAATTAGTCAAACAGCCTTATAGCTGGATGATCAAAGTAGTCCAATTAGCAGCAACTATCAGTTAGCAACCAACAAGTTGCAGTTGTTCTTGCTGCTGTTGTTGCTGCTGTTGTTGCTGCTGCTGTTGCTATTAGAAGTGGCTTATTATGCATTCAGCGAGCCACACAAGATTAGACTGCGAGTATGTCAATGTCTGGCCAAGAATTATACAATCAAGCCAAGCGAATGAATGTATTTTGAATCTGGTTTCAATGTTGTTGCCTCTTGTCTCTTGCCCACGCACGTGGATTGTTAGTGTTGCTGTTGCTGTTAGTGTTGCTGTTGCTGTTGTTGCTAGCTAGCTATTAGCTGTAAGTAGTTCGAGAATTAACCAGTTTTTGGGCCTCAACAGAGTCGTAAAAATTGAAAATGCAAAACTGTCAGCTAAACAAATGAAAGAAATACTAAAAAAAAGTTGCTACCAGTTGTTGCTGCTGCTGCTGCTGCTGCAACAACAACTACAGCGAAGAGGCAACCACAGTAGTTCAGCAGGCAACTGGAACGCTCTCTTGTGGTTTATTTATTGCTGATGTTGCGGGCGGTGTTGCTGTTGTTGCTGTTGTTCCTGTTGTTGCTGTTGTTGCTGTCGTGTCATTTAGTTTTCATAGTCGTTTAACTGCTTTGCCAGCCACAACAACAACAATGAGAGTTCTGGGCAACTCAGTAATCATTCAGAGGCAACTGATCAACTTGGCCAAGCTGCCAAAAGGCGGCCTAAAAGCCAATGGCCAACTAGACGCCAAGCTGTTGCCGTTGTTGTTGTTGTTGTTGTTGTTGTTTTTGTTGTTGTTGTTGTTGCTGTTATTGTTGGCAACAGACTTGAGAACCGTTACAGTTCAGGTAAACTGTTAAACTACCGGCTTATAAATAAATGCACATGCAACGTGCAACGGGGGAAAGTGAAGCTTGCCACAAGACAGAGAGACAGACAGACCGAAGACGGACCGAGAGAGGGACAGAGTTTTTGGCTATTTTTAGAGCTACCTGTTGGCTGTTTTTGGTGTGTGTGTGTTGTTACCTGATTGCCTGCTTGTCACCAGCAATTATCGATGAAACTGATCGACAGCAATTAACTAAAAGTAACTCTCTTGAAGGCAATCCATGAGATCAGCAAAGACAGACAGACGGACAGAAAGACAGACGGACAGAAAGACAGCATTGTTATTAGCTTTAGCTCAGGAACTGAATAGAAGAATTAATTTGCACATAAATCAATCGTTTTTTTTCTCTCTCTTATTTCAATAATTATACAAGACATGCATGCGCATTTACTAAATACTATATAATAATTATAATTAAAATAAATATATAAATATATATCTTCTCTTTCAATTGGGTTAATTCTCTCAATCTATTTGCTAGCTGCTGACATCATCTCTCTGACAATTCCATTAAATTCCATAAGGAAAACTGAGCAAAACTATCAACTTATCTAATAAAAAATAAAAAAATAAAAAGCTGAAAAATACCCAAAGAGACAATCGACAACGTTTGTTTTGAATCGCACTGCATCCGCAAGATACAATTTGCAACCGAGTGGAAATTGCATCTAAATGAGGCATGATCTAAGACCATCCAGACATTAGCAATATCTCTAAAAATATATATATATACAATATATGTACATATATAGAGAGATTCATTTAATAGTGGCTGGCCTACGTGCCTGATCATCATACACAGCACTCAAGTAGAAAGATTAAACAAATTGAAAAATTGAATTTGATTGGATTGGAAAATTGATTTTCCAAACAAAAGCGCGTTGCGTGTGAAAATGCGTTCAAAAGGCGTGAGAAACGCAATTACGATTAGTTTTATTCCCCCCCCCCCCCCCCAACCTCTCACTCTCCCTCTCACTCTCTCTCCCTCACTCTCTATCACTTAATGTGTGATTTTTCATCTTATTGGCTTTCATTTACCACACAGCGTCTAGTGTTAAATGTGGCAGTGGCAGGTGGCACAGCTCTTGCCCCAAATTGAGAAGAGGAGCAGGAGCAGGTGGAGGAGGAGGGGGGAAGCGATTACAATTGCAAAACAAACAGCTTAAAGGGCAGTTGGAAAATGATCCGCAAAACGTCAGACAATGTTGAGTTATGGGTTTATATTTCGACTTTAGGCATTTTTTCTTTTTCTTTCATTTTTTTTTGGGGCACAAATTTGATTTGCTGACCAGCTGAACATTGTTTATGACACGCGTCAGACAGGGAGGGAGGGAAGAGAGGTAAATGAAGGCAGATTGCGGGCAGAAATGTGTACGAGGGTGGGCTGGAAAGTTGCTGGCCTATGTAAAAGAAAAGAGCATCAATTTCAATTTGAATAAGAATAAATAAAAATATAAATAAGTTGATAAGCTTTTAAATTAAACTATGCCACAAAATTATGGACTGGCAAGGACTTTTCAGTCCACCCTCGCTGTGTGTACTTCTTTGTGGGTGTGCCTGCTGCTTACAAGTTTGTCACACACACACACGTACCGAGTAACACTGAGAGCCAGAAATGCGCACACAGACGCGTGCCGAATTCATAAAAACGCATTCGAATCGATTTACATTTAGTCGCACTTAGGCCGCGGCCAAAAACCCAACGAATGCGAAGCGAGGCACGAAATTTGAGCTCTCAATTGAAATGAAAAAAGCAAGAACCACAATGAAAAACAACAACAACAGCAGCAGCAACAACAACAACAGCAACTAAACAAACAACACAGCGCGAATTACCGCCAAGAACCAATCAAATAAAACAACAACAACAAGTTCTCAACAAAATGAGAGGGCAAAAAAAAAGAGCAACAGGGAGCGAAAAAGAGTCGAGTTCTAAATGCTCTACTTAAATTATGTCTGACTATTTCACATATATAATCTTTTCCAGACATGCATTCTTAATTTTGAGCAGTTCATTCACAAAATAAAACCATGCATCGTTTTTTACACTGAACAAAAATAAGTTGAGTTTTCATTTGGGATAAAATGTAAGTTAACTTAAATTAAAACAGAGATCAGTTTTAATAGTTTAGATACAAATAAAGAAAACGAAATTCGTTTTATATTCATATATGTATATTTAATTATACACTGCAAATGCTAACAACTCTTTAAAATTTATACAAACCTTATTATTCAGATATAGAAAATGCCATTGTCTATAGTAACTTTTTTTAGTTCATTTTCCAATAATTTTATTATTAGTATTCAGTTGTAGCATTGAACTGAATTTCTTTCTAAGAACTATCATTTTTGCCTTCAAGAAGAGCTCTTAATTTTTCCGAGTGTATTAAGAGTTCTTGGCATTAGCATAAGATGCGATTAGAGGCAAGCAAAGATCGTGATTCTAATTTGTTTGCGCGGCAACTAAGTCTGATATATTGAAATGTTGAATTAAGGTGAAAGAATTGATATAGAGCATAGATAAGAATGATATGGATTAACATATTTTCAGCTACTGTTTTTCTATTACTGTTTTTTTGTGGCGTATCATCAGTGATGAAAATTCCCACAAGCTGGTCAAAATGTAGGGAAACCTTTTATTTTTTTGGCAGTTGCTTGTTCATATTGTAATTGTTTCGGTTACTGTTTGCAACACACACACACACACTCGCACACACACTCGCACACACACTGAGAGAAGTTAAAATGTTGTTGGCATCAAAATTTTGTTATTGTTATTGCGGCTGTTTTGATTGTTTTGCATGTGCTTTTCATTTTCTTCATTCGCCTCACTTCATTCACATTTACAAAACATTCACAATGCTAAAGTGTGGCAGAACTTGAAAAGGTCATGGCTGGAGATGACCCTCTGTGCCCCTCTACCCCTCTCCCCCTTCCACCCCATTCCCATATCGTGCAAAGAAGGTAGGAAAAGCGGAAAGTTGCCCAGCCATGGGAAATGTTGCCCAGCTGTGGCAACAACCCAACAGGTTGCTTGTGGTCCGTGAGAACCTGAAGCTTCCTCAACCTGCAACCATTTGTGTACTACCATCTCATCCCTTTCCCCTTTCTCCCCCTCTCTCTCACTCTCTGTCTCTGTCTCCCATTCTCTGTGCAACGTTTAGGCAATTGTACTTGCTGTGTTGTTGTATATTTACAAAACACTCCTAAGACAACGTTTGTTTACCATTCTCTCTCCTCACTAAGCCCCTAAGTATCTGTATCTATAGTTGTACTCTGCTTGTATCTGTAACTTTTCTTAATTACTCTGCGATTTTCAAAAACACACACAATTTCAATAAACAACGTTTATCGGAAAAACTATTAACTTATTGACCCGCAACGCAATTTCAATTCAATTCCGAAAAATCGAAAAGAGATTTTTCACGTTTTCCACAATCACAATCACTTACTTGTAGTTTTTTATGAAAGAAAGATCCAAGGCGTTGCTCCCAGCAACAATAGATGTGTGTATCCAATTAGTGCAAGGTTTTGTATCTCAAACTATAGCTCTATCTATATATCTATATATCTAGCTGTAGTTATATCAGTAGCTCACAAAACTTGAAACTGGCATTGCCAAAACATTTCACAACACGAACACTCAACAGACACTAGGCAATCAAAAAAATATAATATGTAAAATAATCAAGCGTTTCTTTTCTTTATTTTCGAAATTGTTTTCAAAATATAATTACAAGTGTTTTTATAGGTTTTTCAAGTTTTTTTTTGGGCGCGTTGAACGACTTGTTTAGCTGAAGATCTGAATGCAGACTGAGTAGAAAATACACGAAATTTTCGTATCAACTAATAGACGTACAAATCGCCGAGAAGACGACGACGACGACGACGCCGACCGAACCAAAACATTCGCCGAGAGCAGAAAGAACAACGCACAGAGAGCTGGAGAAAGACAGAGAGAGAGAGAAAGAGAGAGGGCGAGAGAGAATCCGAGAGAGAGAAAGATATCTATACAAGTAGAAAAGAGAACAGAGAACAAACGGACTTACTTAGTAGAAACGGACAGACAGACAGAAAGACAGACAGACAGATGAGCAGCCGGAAAAAAAAGTAAAAGATAAACTTACGCAACGGCCAACAAGAAGCCGCTGCAACAGCAACAACAGCAACAACTGAGCTGTGTTGCAGGCAACAAGCGCTACAATTTATGGCCAACAATATCGGCGATTATATATGATCGCATATTGAATAGAGAGTGAGTGAGAAGAGGAGGAGGAAGACAGAAAGGAAGGTGCCTAAAGAGCTCAAGCAGCCTGTTGCCGACTGTTGTTGTTGATTTGGCGGCAAATCATTGCCACTTGTTGTTGCCGTTGACGATCCTGCCACACACCAAGCAACAACAACTTAGATAAACAAACTGACAGAGAAAACTATACACACACACATGCAAATAGATGGAGACACACTGAGGTGGAAGGTGGAAGGTGGAACGTGTGGACAGGTAGACGCACTTGTCACTTACCTGCGCAGTCATTGCAGCCTTGAGCCAGCAACAGCAGCAATAGCAGCAACAGCAACAGTTTATTGTGTTAAAGGTATCTGACAGATACAATTGTTACAGTTACGCAGCCAAAGAGACAGAGAGAGCGAGAGAGAGTGAGAGAGAGAGAGGAAACAAGTGATAAGAGCTCAGTACGTGCCGCGTCCTTGCCTTGTTTGCTTAAGCGATCAACAATAACAGCAGCAGCAGCATTACCGACAGCAGCAGCTGCTGTTATCGCAGCAACAAGGTAAAAAGTATCTGAGAAAAGTGTGTGTCTGTATCTTTGACTGAGTGTTTTTTGTGCCCTGATAACAATGCAATGGCAAGCAAAGATACCTTGATGCGATTGCTGTTGATCTGGCCAAGGGTATTGTCTGATTATATATTGCATTCGGTTCAGTTGATAAGACAACAATCAAGAGACGACAACAGCAGCAGCTTGCAACTCCAGTCAATCCTTGAGGCAGTGATACAATCAAGCAGTAATCGATAACTTATCGATATATAATGAATATTTTATTTGTAGCATGTTATTAGCACTAGCTTATCAAAATCTTTTTAGCGTATTGCTATGGAATGCGAACTTATCGATAATTTATCGGCATAGTGAGTGAGTATATATATTTATATTAATTCATATCAAACTTTAGCTAAATTGTAATATATTTAATTATAGAAAATCGATATTTTATTAAACTGTTTGAAAATATTCATCATTTTTTTTAACTCAGTTGTCAGTGTTTTTGATCGAAGTGTTGTCCAAAGTTTAAATAACTTTATTATAGTCATAAATACATAAATATTGAATAATAATTTATCAAATTTAATATATTTGCCATTGAATGTTTTTAAAAGATATAATCTCTTTGATTTTTTACTGCTTTACAAACTGAAAGCTTCTGTAAAAACTATTAGTTGCTGTCTGCTTTCTGTGCAGAGCAGATAATGGAGATTGAAAGTAAAATACATACTTTAACACGATCGTCGAGAGATGAACTCGATAAAGATTGAGAGATGAAGAATTGTCATTCAGCTTTTCCGGCTAATTATTCAATTCTGCGTGAAGACTGATAAGCAATGTTGCTGTTATCGCTGTCAACAAGTGTATCTAAAAGGTATTTTGTATGTGCGAACATGGCATAGGTCAGTAATTGGACGGCCAGACAGAGAGAGAGACAGACAGAGAGAGAGAGAGAGAAATAAATAGAGTAAAAAATAATCGATCCAATTCCGATTCCGATTGCAGTTTTTTGCTGCAACTGGAGAAGCTGAAAGAAGCTTTCGTTTGGCATTTCAGCAACAGCAACAACAACAACACTGACAACGACAACGACAACGACATCGACATGTTTTGCTGTTTGCAATTCAATTAACGCTGTCAATGTCAGACGTTGTTGTTGCTGTCGTTGCTGAGCAACAGTTGCAAGATCAGCAGACCAACAACCGGGCGACCAACAAACCCAGCGACCGTGTTTGATTTGGCTGCAACTCGTCTATCTTTATCTCTCTATCTCTATCTTTAGCTGTATCTTTTTATCTGTATCTGTATGTGTTGTATCTTTTAGTATCGGCATCTCTGTCTGTGTATTGGTAGCTGTCAGCTATATGCACATAAATCGGCGGGCTTTATGATCAACGCTGTTGCTGCTGCTGTTGCTGCTGTTGTTGCTGCTGTTGTTGCTGCTGTTGTTGGGTGTCTGTGGTTTATCAAAGTGTTAGACAGCTTGCGACTGCTGCGGCTCCAGTTGTTAGTTGCTACTGCTGTTGCTGTTGCTGGCTATTGTCTGGCCAAATTCTAAAGATAGACAGACAGCACACAATGCCCTGCACAAACAGAGACGACAGCGACAGCAGCAGCAGCAACATCAGCAGCAGTAGCAACATGACTAACAGCAAGTAAGCAATTGCAAGTGCATGTGAAACAAACTTAACAAATATGCTCATACAAGTGTGTGTGTGTGTGTGTGTGTGTGTAGGGTGTGTGTTATTATTGTGACCACCTCACAAATGGACAGCGTCTAATTGCATTGCATGAACCGAGAGCTGAGAGCTGAGCAACCGTCTGACAGTCGACCGATAAGCATCGATAAGGTCGACTGGAGACACATCAATTTTGTAAGAGAGGACAGACAGACAGACAGACAGAGAGACTGGGAGACAGACAGAGATAGTGGCAGAAATCAGAGAGGGAACCCACACACTTGAACTTGACGATAAGTTTGGCGTCAACAACTTTTTTTGAGCACAAACCGAAGAGGAGAAAAACTAGAGGAGGAAAGACTTGAGCTAAAAATATATAAAATCCACATATGAAAAAAAGAATTGCTCTAAATTAGGTATAAGTAATGATATTTTAATATATTTATATCGAAATAAAATATGATATAAATTTAGTCATTCATCGAATTAAATTTTAATATAATATAAGAAATATTCTTTCTCAAACTGTATTCATCCTGGAAATGTCGCATATTATTCTCTGTGTATAAACTATATATACGCATATCTTTGACTATATTCGACTATTATTTCTGCCTAAGCTACTCGTATAATTCTATTTATAAATATAATTTAACGACACTGTTTTTATAACTCAAAAACACATTCCAGACAAGAGTCTCAATTGAAATCTTAAGAGTGTCTGATGTCGGAACAGTTCGATGTTTTGAGGTACTAATAAAAAGGCTGTGCCCCTTTTTTCTTGCTAGATTAAATTTATAAGCAAAACTTTGTAATTTATTAGTGTAGAGGGGAAGGGGGAGGGGAGAGGGATCAGTGCCTAGTTGGGAGCAAACAGAGCGCATGACAAATGACAGTCGACCATAAAATGCCAGACCAATTAGTAGATTTAGTAATCATAAAAAGCAACACACACACACTCACATACATTTTGGCAACATACGGACGGACATGGATCCCATAGTCCCCCTTTACAAACCTCCCTCCCCCCTCTTTCATTGTTGCTGTCAAAAGCGGAACTAAAACAGAAACAGAAGTTGAATTTTTGGGTCTCTCCCCCATTCCATGCGTTGGCCTTGGGGCTAAAACCCAAAAGCCATCCAATGAAAAACCCACACCTTCTATTCCCCCTCTTCCCCCTTTTGCACACTCTTCCCCTTTGCTAGCCGTTTTTGATATTAGCCAACTAATTAAAATAAGCTGCGTTTTGCATTGATGAAATGCATTTGGAGCTATCGAAAATTAAATCAAATTCAATTTCAATTTCATGTTTTATATATTCCAAATGCAATATGCGTACTCGCTGTTTATGTTGTTGTTGTTGCTATACATTTTTAGTTGTTATTATTGTTTTTGTCAATTGTATTTTATGTAATTTTCGCAACGCAAAAAGGGCCACAAAATGTGCAAACAGCGTCAAACGGAGATTCGTGACCAGCAAACAACAAAAACAACAACAGCGAAATAAATGAAAAAAATGGGGGAAAAAAAAGAGAAAACAATTGTTTATTATTTGCTCGAATTGTTGTTGTTGTTTAGCTCACTGTGGCTTATTTATTTATTTTTGGTTTTTATTTAATTTTATTTTATTTTTCTTTACGCAAAATTCAAGGCCAAACCTTTATTTGTGCCATATTTGATTAGTAAACATATGTATATGTATGTGTGTGAGTTTGTGTGTGTGTGTGTGCACATGTGTGTGCTTTATTTGTGGTTGCTTTTGTGGGCGGCATGTAATCATAGAAAATTGCCAAATTAACCGCTGGACTGTGGATTGAACGTGGCGCGAATCGATATTGAATTGAGATTTTAGTTCAACGAAATCTCTCTCTCTCTCTTTCTCTCACACTCTTACTCTTCCCCCCTCACTCTCACTCTCATTGACTTGAAGAAGTATCTAGCAGATTTCTATTTGCTTAACATGTGAAAGTTGCGCACCACAAATAAATTGATAGGGTGCTTCAAACCGTCATAAGTATTTTTCTGAGAGGCTCATCGAGTGGCTAAATGTTAAGATCAGAATGGACAGCTTTAATTTTTGACAAATAAATTATAGCAGATAGTGTAAAAGCAATAAATACTTGTACATAAACGATCAATGAATATTTGAAGTGATAATGTTATACAAATTTGATAAGGCGTTTATACAAATGTATATATTTCTTAATTTCTGGAACAATTAACCTTTAAAGAGTTAAATTAATACAATTCCCAATCCAGGTAGACACAATTGATAATCTATCACAGGAAATGAGTTTTTTACATCTCTAATCTACTAATTTCACAGTGAAGCTAAAATTTGACAAACTTTAATGTTTTATCACTATTTTAATAAAAAGGCTAAATAGAAAAAATATGTGTTTCCCTTTTTTTAGGTTTCAATTAGCTAATTATATAAATTATTAATTTAAAAAAAAAAACTGAAATTATATTAAAATAAAGTAATGTTGTAATTTAAATTTAGGTTAATTGTGGCAAGTTTTTTTCCAAAACTAAAACTTTTCGCATTTGAGATGCAAAATGTAAATAGGTAAAATATTTGTCAGCAGGAAATAGAGTACATAGAGACATACATACATATGTGTGTACAGGTTGGGCTTAGTGTAAATTGCAACAAAAATGTGGCAATTGCGGTTGCATTTAAAGCTTCCCATTTGGGCCTCAATTTTGCATTGTGGCTTATGCAACACATTTTGCAAATGAATTGTTCGGCAAATCAATTTGCATATTGCGCGACACATTTTGCGGCCACTAGGTAAGAGAGTAGTAGCCCAAGAGAGGCATGCCACACCACACCACCCCAACACACACTCGCACACACACATTCGTAGAATGAAATGACGATTTACAAAATATTTTTGTGTTCACACTCAATTAATGCCAATTGACTGCAAAATTGCAAACACCTTTGACACGTTTTCATTTGCCATGTGAAGCAAATGGAAATGTGCAATGGGAATGGTTGAATATATGTATGTGTGTGTGTGTAGTGTGTGTGGATAGAGGAGGCACATTTGGCAGGATGACACTGGATGCTATGTATTTGTATTTAGTTAGTTGACAGTTGTTGTTGTTGTTGCTGTGTCCGTGGAATGTAAGTAAATCAATAAATAAATTGTCGCATGCAATATGCATGAGAGACAATTCAACAACGTCGCATACAACAACAACAGCAACAGTCACCACAACAACAGCAACATCAAGTTCGAAAATGTATCAATAACCGGGCAACAACAACCGCAGCAAATTATTGACATTTTGAACGCAATTGAACTTTTGCGCATAAATTTAGTCAAATTAAAAAAACAGAAACAAATTGAAGGAAACTTCAAAAATATAAATAAATATATACGCATTTACATACTAGATATACTATATATATATATTTGTAAATATGTATGTAGTTTTATATATGTTTAAATGCTCTTACTCATAGAACAAGAAGACAGAATTGATATCGACAGTTGCAACTGCATCAGCATTAAATTGAATTAAATGCAACTGCTTAATTGATAAATAATTGTTATTATTTTTTCATTAAATGACTTGGCCCGGTGACAAACTGATTTTGTTGTTGCCTCGACTTGTTTAAGCCCAATTTACATGCCTAATTGACAGCGGTTAAAGGAGATTTATGCAGTTTTAATATCAGCTCAGCTTTGAGTAGATGTTTTACATCTGGAATCTTATTAATAAGATGATAAAGAGCAAGAAAAACATTTTTTATATATTCCTAATTAGTTTTTAAAGTACTTTTGTTTAAAATTTAACTGAAAGATATGAAAGCACTAATTAATTTTGTAGGCTACTCACTTATTCTCTATATATCCCAGCAAATTTATCTAAAAAACAATTTTTCTACACAGCACACGACATTCTTTTAAAGTCACGATTAAGCCAAGTTCATGATAAGCACGCCATATACCCTGTAGATATAAAAGAGCTAAATAAAGTATGCTTAAGCTACTTATGTTTGAATAGAAAGATGACATACAGATGTATCTCTATATAGAGAAACAATTTTGAAAGTGCTGAGAGTTTTGTTTAAATTGTATGCCTATACAGGGTATCTACTGATCGAGCTTTATATATGCCAGAAATTTTACAAATATTATATATATAAATATAAATTCTATTGAAAACTCGAAAAAATTCTGTTAATTATAGTATAATATCTATTAAATTCTAACGGAAGCTCAAAAGTTCGAAGGGAATTTTCTTAAAATAATTTAAATATCATAAGAAAAGTCTTAGATGAGTTGGCAACCCTGTAAACCTATGCAGCTGGACTGTGACAGAATTGTGTAATTTTGCGGGATATCGAAAAATCTGCATTTTGCACTCTGAGGCAAATCTATTAAACTAATTGGCAATTCATTAGCTCAGCCTTTGCATGAGTTGACAACCCTGTGCAACTGTACAACCTTAGCGATTACTTTTTTAGCATTTTAGTCACAGCAAAAACGACAAACACAAATTCAAAAATTGACTCACTTCCGCTTAGATCGGAAACGAACTCGTACTCGAGTAAATCAACTATTTATATAATCTTTCAACTTGCACAGAGTGTTATATATAGAACATATAGGATATATTCTGTAACAGATCTGTCGCAGTGTCTCTTGCTTTTTGATCTCTCTGATATGATCGCACATGAGTAACTCCGAGTAACTCATCCATTTATGTATGCAGATGGTATAATCGGTATGTATATTTTTACATATGTAATCTGAACGTAGCACTGCGTGCTTTCGTCACTAGCTTGCATATGTACATATGTACATACGTATGATGGAATTTTGTGCTGATTTCGAGCGATTTGCATTGCAAGCACCGCAATCTGTGCTCAGGGGCAAGTAACTGGCTTAAGGGAAGCATAGGGGGATCTCGGGGGGATTGAGGGGATTGAGGGGGATGGTGGCAAGTGCGTCAACGATCTGTGACTTTATTTTTTTTTTACAGTATTCCCTCTTTTTGTTCTTCTTCTTTTTCTTTCTTTCTCTTCTCTTCTTTCATTCGCATACACATGGTCAGTTATCTGGCCATTGGGTTGATTCGCTATCGCTTCCGGGTGCGTTCCACAGCCAATGCCAGAGTCGGAGTCGGAGTCAGAGTCACAGTCAGAGATGGAACTGAAGTTGGCATCGATATCGGTATCGATAAAGAAATCAGTTCGATAGACTTTGAAGGTGGCTTTTTGTCACGTGATTCGTGTGCATAATTGTGAGTTGCGAGGGTGCGGGAATTAGGCATGCAGCCCTGGTAAGTGCAATTAAATGCAAATTGCGACCCCCTGCAATGAAATTAACTTAGCTGGTTAGCTGGTTAGCTGGTCGTTAGGTTGGTTAACCCCGTTAGCGGACAATTTCGACAACACACGAAGCTGCACTTAATTCATTGTGTGTTTTCACAGTGCTCCTCCAGTGTTGTTGTTGTTGTTGCTGTTACTGTTACTGTTGCTGTTGCTGTTGCCGTTGTTGTTGTAACCGATTTTATTTTAATTAAAATTATGTCAACGCAATTGAAATGTTATTGAACCAATTTAACAACAGCGAGTTCATTAATTGGGATTCTGTAATTTTTATTCAATCCACAGCAACATCCACCGATAGCAACAACGACAATATTGCCAATATTAATGCTCAGCACAAATTATTTTATTCATTTTTTTCGGTGAGGAAGAGTGTTCACAATTCACAATTTATGGCAATTGTGATAAAGAAACCGTCGCGTCGTGGAAAATCTCCGGCTGGAAAAGTGGGAAAATGCATTTCCAGCAGAAACGCAGCAGAACAGTAAACAGTTGTGTTTAATCAACTAAAACAGCAGCGTGAAAATGCAATAAATACAACAACAACAACACAAGTTTGTGAAAAAATTAAACAAAATGAAATTCAATCAAAAGGGAAGTTTGCCCATTCACAATCAACAGCTTACCCCTCTTTGGAACCCCCCCCTCCCCAACTACCAACACCTCGTTTCCCTCTGAGTCGGCAAAAAATAAAAATATTTATGCAATTTATGGGCTCGAAAATTATCAGCAGAAAATGCGCGAAAACAACAAATTAACAAAAATCAAATTTATTTATGTGCTACAGTCGAGCCTCGCTAAAACGTACATATATGAGGAAAAGGTTACAAACTAATTTAATATTCCACTCTTTTAGTATCTTTGTCAGTCTCAATTAAATGAATAGAGCTCAACTTAAAGTTCGACATAGTGTAGCTTCACTGTACATTTAACCCCACATCTTTCTGCGTACTCACCCCAAAGCAGGCGACATAAATGTCACGGCAAAAAAACAAAGGAATAACAAATGCAACGTCAACAGTTTTCTCCTTTTGTCCCTTGGCAGGTTGCGGGTCCTTTTTTCCTCAGTCCTGCTCAGTTTTCAGTCTTCAACTGCGGGATTGCTGCAAAAAAAGAGAAAAGAGTTGAATTTAAAAGTGCTTTAGTGTAACTAGTTGATTGATAGTGAGGGATTAATCCTTATTCTCAGTGCAGCTTTAGTTGTTCTTAAGGTTTTGACAAACTTGTGTTTTGTTTAAGCTTAATAATTAGTGTGATCTTTGGATTAATCCATCAATATAATCGAATATAAAAGTTAACAGAAGTAAGCTGAAAGCTTTCAGCTTTATCTGCTTTCTTTACTGAATAGTAAAATACTTAATAAACTAGAACTAATTCAAGTAACTTGTGCTTAAGTTGACCTTCGAATTTTAACTAACTATAGAGTTTTCTAGTCTTGGATAAATCTTAAGCAAAACTCTCAAAAAATGTGCGTAGTAACAAGAACTTTAGAGCTTTAAAGATTAAACTATTTGATTACTTCTATTTCTTCCTGTTTTTTAAGATTAAAACATTTTAATTTGTTAATGCGTGCCACACAAAATAAAAAATGTTGAAGACGCAAAAAGGGATTAATTGCTATGCGTCTTTTGAAGCTGATAGGGATGGAAATTTTTAGAGAGGAAGTATGTGGGCGTTGCGTTGGAACCTACATATATCAGATACATACACCCCGCAATTGTGACCTTGGCCTACGATGTCATAAGAGTTTCAGTATTTACATTAATCGAAATTTAACACAACAAAATTCCAGCGGCGATTAAAGTTGTTATTCAAAATAATACGAAAAGTCTATGCTGGTTGTTTATTATCAGGCAAATGTTTGTTATTTTTTGATTGAAAGTACTCGGAAAGTACACTCATTGTCAGTATAGCCCTTAAATGGCTTTCAGTCATGGCCATTTTCCGGATAAATTTCCCTCTATGCTGGTTGCCAATATATATAGTATTTTCGACATGCTTCTTCTCTCTTCGCATACGTTTTGGCATTGAATGTAACAAATCCAGTTATTTGTTGAATTTGACAGTTTAATTCTACGCCTCGATGAGCGTTTGCCCCCGAAATCGATAACTGAACCCGAATTGAACCCAAAAACTCAACCCAACCCCGTCTATGTCTATGTTTCTCCCTTCCTCACCCTCAACCTCACCCTCATCCAATATTTTGTGTCTATTTCAATCTGTGATGTGCGTTTGGTTTATTTGGATTCGGTTGATTTGAAAATCAAACAGGTTTTGCCATTCAACTTGACATTCAATTTTCAGGCCGATGCCAAAGAAAATTTCAGTCAACTTCCCTTAATGTGTGTGTGTGTATGTGTGTGTTTATGTGTGTGTGTGTTGGGTCCTTCATGAGGTCCCAAAACAAACTGAGCTGCAATCAATTTGTTTCTTTATTTTTTGTTTGGGTTTTTTTTTCGTTATTGCTAAAACATGAAACAATAAAAGTAAAATTTGCATTCAGGCGAGAAATTTCTATGACGCCTATGAGTGGACACCAGATTTTCAGGTTCCTATTGTTGCCCCCCCTTCCCCACCTCTTTGAGGGGGGAGAGTGGCGCGTGTTTCATAGAACGAAGAAGGGGGGAAAGGCGAAAGGGGAAGGGTTACAGCTGTGGGCCAAATTGGTGAAAACTTGTACAAAAGGCAAACAGACGACAGACGAAACCAAAGCGGCGAATCGCGAGTGGCGAACGACGCTATAAAAACAGCAAAGCGCAAATCAAGAAAGATAATAAAAATTGAGCAATAAAAAATAAAAGACAACAAAAAAAACACAAAAATTTTATAAGAAGACAGAAAAAAACAAAAAAAAAACCAGCGGCAACAACAATAACGGGCCGCAAGCTAAAAATGCCGTCAAGTGCCAAAAACACGTTTAAATGTCAAAATGTAACTCCCCAGACAACAACAACAGCAACAACAGCAGCAGCAACAGCAACAACAACAGCAGCAGCAACAACAACTGCAACAGCTGCAGTCGCTGAGGCGCCGCAAAAGCAACAAAAATCAAATTAGCGCCAAGCAATGTCGCCGCTGCCAACGTCGACGGCGACGCTGACTTTGACGTCGACTTCGACGTGAGCAGCGCAGCAAACGCAGTGTCAGCAACAGCGACAGCTTCCACTTCCAGACTTTTGCAATCATCTTTCAGTTTTGTCGTCTTCTTATTAATTTTTTGGCATTTTTTTTAATGCTCTTACAATGGCTATCATAATTATTTAATGCATTACGTAATTCATTACAAGAAAGTAAGAAGTATTTTTAGTTTAATTACGCTCAGAACATTTTTATTTGCATTAACAAATGGTTATTATTTAAGGGATTTATTTGTAAACTTTTAATTATGAATTTTATTTTATTTATTTATCTTATTATAATTTTATTAGAATAATTCCTAAATCACAATATGATTTTATAGCCACAGCAGCAAAGTAAATCCAAGGTAGATCACAAACTAATAATAATTGATGATAAATAACAAATGATTAATAATAGATAACAATAGTTGTTTAATACTAGTTTGTATAAGTAGAAATTCAAATCGAGCTTAAGAAAACCCAGCTTATATTCTGAGAATATTATTCCCTGCTATAGTCTGCCAATTTTATTAGAATTTAATGACTATATTATGTGGCTGCAAAGAGCACGACAGATTTATTTATTTTAAGGCTTTTGTTGTCAACAAATCAATTAAGCAATCATATATATACCAGATATTGGAATAATCAGCAAAGAGTATTTAATTTTCAGCTCGCTAAATATACTTTATGTCTTCTTGTTTTTCCCCCACTCTTTTCTCCCTCTCTCTCTCGCTTGTTGCTGTTGTTTTTTGTTACTTTTTATTATTGTTCATAACTCGCGCTGAGATGCAAAAAAATATTTTTAAATTAAACGCAAATTTGTAGTTGTTTTCTTCTGGCAATAAAAAAACGGCGACAATCCAGCACCAAAACCAGGCGAGAAACCCAAGCGAGAAACCAACTGAGAAACTCCCGACAACAATGAGAAATAAACTGATTATTATATCATTATAGCAAAGTGCGTTAAAATTTATGAACAATGAAAACTTTTTTTGCAACCAACTCTTGACTGCTGACTGCCGACTGCAATGAAAGGAGCAGCTCAACAAGAAAAGAAGTCCAAAGATTCGAAATAGGGAGCTGGGAAAGGGTTCGGGAACACATCCATTTCCCAGCTATCGCGTGTAAGAAAGATCTGAGAAATATAACGAGTTGCGGGTCCATAAAGTACACTCATAAATATACCAAGTCATTCATCAGAACTTTTGCCCGGAGAAACGGGTCTGAGGGGGAATACCAGAGATAGCCAGAGAAATGCTTATGTAAGTTGTTCCTAGCACTGTTCTTAAGACTGTCGTTAATTGTTCCCGGATTCATTCTTGAGATTACTTTCGATAATTTCAAACTGATCCCAGTTCTATTACCATATTCGCAGTATTGCTGGCAAGTTCTTTAATAACTGTTCCTACTCTAAACTGTTCTCTTTGCAAATTGATAGAACTGTTCCTAGGATTCATGTCTTCGCTAGTTCTATCTACACTGTTCCTAGGTAACTCCTTAGACTGTTACCAACACTTGCTAAGACTGTTCTACATACTGTAAGTCAAGTAATTGTTTTTTAAAAATATAAAAAATTTACTTTCTGAACTTTATTTAACAAGCTGCATGTTTCCAAGATCTTCTTTGATATGTTGCAATGTTTTTCTTCAAAAGGTGGCAACAGTTTTCTGGGTTAGATTTAATAAAGTTAATGAACCGTATATATGTTAAATGTAACTGTGCATTTCGAATCAATAGCGATTGATTAATTATGCAACAAATTTTTGAAATGCAATCAGCAGCATCATTTAAAAAATATTCATAACTTGACACTCAATCTCAAACTCGAAATTGACTGAATAATTTGTATACTATTCATAATGTGAGGAACTTGAATGCAGCTGGGTTAAACTCTCTGTGTGTCGTCGATTGCAACAGATCCAAAAGTGATTGCCTGACGGGCGACCAAGACATGATTAAAGCTCAATTAATTGCAACTGACAATGACAAGGAGAATTCGAACTCGAACTCGAACTCCAAGTCGAGCTCGAAGTCGCATTCAAAGCTTGAGCTCATGTCAGGGACAGTCGAAACCCGGAGAGTCAACGGGGGCAAGAGTTCTATGTAATAAAGGGAAATTAATAATATTATGCTATATTTGTGTTAACTTAAAGTCGACTAAAAGTAGACACGACTATTTAAATTATAAGTTTGTCCGATTTGAAAATAAGACTCGAAATGAATTAGCTTTTTAATTGAATCACTGATTATAAAGAATATTACTTAAGAACTTCCTAAAAATTTAAAATATCAATAGTTATGTTAGATATATTATATATTACATAACACTTTAATATTGTGATAAATTTGTTGGTAAATCTATTGTAATTATAGGATTAAAAATTAAGACAAATTTTTGTATTTAATGCCTCATTTAAAATCCCATCCCTATCAACAATTATAAAGAACATACAGCTATATTATAGCTATAGCTATATAGCTGATGTTATAGCTATATTATAGCTATAGCTATAGCTAAAGCTTTGTATACTCGAACACTTGTTGTAATCTACATGACAGCATAATATATGTGCAGCCCCTTCCCCGTTTACACTCCCACAATGCTTGTCGCATACCCATCCCCTTCCCTTCCGATCCGTTCTCCCTCCAATACCTTAGGCTCCTTTGGAGGGGCCGTTGCACGATCACTTTAATGGAGGTCAACGTTCTGCCTGTTTGTGAGTGATTTTATTTGTGTTTTTGCGACTTTTAATGCGGTTTGTTTTCGATTTCGATTAGACAAAGTTCTATAAGATTGTCTCTTTCTCTCTCTCACTGTCTTGCTCCCTCTCTCTCTCCCTCTCTCTCTCTCTTTTACTCTTACTTCGCGGCGACTTTTTAAAGTCATTCAACTTTCTATGGTTGTGCTTATCAGAGCTGTTGCTGCCGTGTGCCGCATTCTCGTCAGCAACATGTTGCAATTGTTGCTGTTGCTGTTGCCGCTGCTGTTGGCAGGCTCGCTCATTAGTTCAATGATTTTGAATGTGGAGCAACAACAATGCCGCATCTATTGCTGTGGCCGGCATTGATTTATCTGCCATCTCACGTTCCAATGCACGACAACAACATCAATCCAACAGCAGCAGCAACAGCGACAACAACAACAACTACAATGAAGGGCTGCCGCCTAGTTGTCGTGATCAGTGGCCCGCTTTGGTCCGATCCATGGCCCACCCATGACTCGCATTGTTTAGTCCGCAACATCATCAGCGTCATCATCATCATCATTACCTTCATCATAATCATCATCATCTTCGGCATCATCATCGCCTAATGCCATTGCATTTTCAATTGAATTGCTTGAACCACAAAATCATTGACAGCACACAAACAACTAACAACCAGCAAGCGTTGTTGTTGTTGCTGCAGTTACTGTTGCTGTTGCTGCTGCTGCTGCTGCTAGAGGCATCAGCAACATGTCAGCGTCGGTCACACGGCCAATCGCCCATTCAGCAAAGAGGGCGCCATCAGTTCATGGGAAACAGCCGCAGAAGATGCCACACAGCAAGCACCAACTGCAACAACAACACCAACAACAACAGCAACAGCTCGCAGCAGCTGCAGCTGCAACAACTTTGGCCCCGCTGCAATCGCTGGCATTGGTGTGGGCAATTGCTGATGAAGAATGAAGAATTAACCAGAGGGTGGCAGTGATAGTTGTAGATCAACTGAGCATACATAAAGCAGCAGGGGGCGAGGGGAGTGACGGGTGTTGCTGGTAATTTGCTTGCTTGCATTTCGCTGTCGCAACAATTTTTAATACATTTCTCACATAATTCGACTCTTGGCCCCGTCGCAAAAGAATACAATATTGTATATGGTATTGTTGCTGTTATTGTTGTTCTTGCTGCAGTTGTAGTTATTCTTGTTATTGTTGCTGTTATTGTTATTGTTATTGTTATTGTAGTTGGTGCTATTGTTAAAAGTGATACGCTTTTCGCCCCCATAAAACTGCCAACAACCCTGAGCCTGAGCATCTGGTTTTGTGGTGTCAAGTCGTGTTCCATGACAAGCGATCAGACGATGAATATATATTTATTATAGGTTAGAATAAAGAAAACTTGAGAATGAAAACTAGACTTGAATTGTAAAATAGAGAAAGTGGAGAAATTAAAGAGTGTATAAAGGAAAATGTGAAATAAAGATTCTAGATATTAGAACAAAATGTACAGAGAAAAGCATAGATTAAATATTAGTTATATAAACTGATAAATAGATTAAATAGAAATCTAACTTTTCTTTTTATTTAATTTTTCATGTTTTTGATTCATAAACTGTTGATGATAATGTTAAAGAGTCTCCTTCTATCTTAAGAATGTAATTTTAATCCATTTTAATTTGAGCATTGTTTTTAATTTTTTAGTTGTTCTTTGTCTGTTTGTCTGTAAAAGTTAAGTTGCTTAAAGCCATTTTTAAGAACTCTTCTTTATTTTTTAAACACATTTGTATTTGTAAGTGTAAGAATCCTTTGCAAGCTCTTCACTGTTTATCCTTTTGCATTGATGTTTACATACATTACTATAATTTAGTATAGTATCTGAGCTGCTGTGAGAGCACGTATTTGAGGCATGCCACCGTGGTTGCCACTGCCACTGCCACTGTCAGTGTTACCACATCCTCTTTTTGGTAATGAGATCATGGAATTATGTTGTTTGTTATTTGTTGCTGTTGTCGAGCATTTATTGTTGTTGTCGTTGTCGTTGTCGCTGTTTTCGCAGTCATAAAATTAAAAAACCCCAAACGCAACATACTGCATAATAAACAACCCTAACAGCAACACCAACAGCAACAATAATGGTCGCAACTACAATGCTTATGACAGAGACAGACAGACAGACAGACAGGAACAACAACAACAATAACAACAAGATGCAAATATGATAAAAAGGCCAAAAATCCAAACGAGAATTGTCAACCAAAACATCGCTGGTTACCGCAAACAGCTGTAACGGATGCCAACGTCGTTGTTGTCTCTACCCCAAAGGCAACAACACCCCTCTACTCTCCCCTCTCCCTCTTAGTACCCCTCACCCACCTCCTGCATTCCCTAAGGCAACGAGGCGTCGGTGTTGCCGTTGGCATCAGCAACACCAACAGCAGCAACAGCAACAACAACAGCAACAACTTCGACAAGTGTGGCGGGCAAAACACGCGTTTTCATTTTGCGCACACCAAAAACTGCATTGCACAATGTGAATAATCCAACAGCCCCCTTACCACCCTTCACCACCCCCTCTCACACTCCGCCCATGCCCCGTGGAACTTTAACTCCCTTAAACCCCACCTCTCATTGACCCCCTCTTGTGCATAGCCAACGAGTACCATTCACAAGCCACAACACACAACACACACACAACACACACACAACACACACAACACACACACACACACAGACTGCTCTACTGTCCCCAACACTCAGCGTCCATCATGTTGCTATTGTAAAAACATATGCTTTCACACTTGACATACACACACACACACACACAAACACATACGTGAATACTGCATACATATATGCATGCTAAAGGAAGGGTGAATAGAGGGGAGTGGGGGTGGTACCTAGAACAGGTGCATAGAGCACAGCCGACAAATTCGTCAATATGAAGAGCAACCAAATGCAGATGAGGGAAAAAGGGAAAATTACATATACGATCAGTTTAAAACTTGGAAATGAAAAAAAACCTCCAATATAAAATATTGTTTTTAGATGTTTGGAACATATAATTATTTAGTTTTAATATTTATAATATCGATAAAAAAAAGAAATCTATATAATTGGGAGAATATTAGACATAATTTTGGAACATATTTTGACTCAAAATTATTAGATATTGATCATAGAATAGTCATAATTAATTTAAGTTGAATTAGATATTGACATATATTATGTATATACATTAGAAAGCTCATATGTATTATCAGTTGGAATAGAAATATGGATTGTAACCCAATCTAAAATATACTGATTAGGGCATAATTACTAATAATTTACTAAATTAATGGATGCAACGATCGCTTTGTTGAACTTTATTACTTGACAATTCTATTAGTTGACATATTTCCTTCAGATTTCCCAGTTTTTTTTACCTGTTTACAATGTTTTTAGATTATTCTGGATATTCTAAACATGTAAATAAACTATTTTCGTTATCGGCTATTATGTTTTGTTAAATCTTTTGATGGTTTTAGAAAAGTAATTCCAAACTTATAACGTTTCTCATCACGATCCTGGGAATACCGGACAGTATTCAATATAGAAATGTGCACTTTGTGTCGCCTGTATTGCTGGTATAGCCTGCTGATATCCTGCTGGCCAATCCTAGCCAAGCTCTGGTTGCCTTCCTGCTGTTTTGGCCTCCACTTTGGCGCACTTTACATGCATGAAAATTAAGTGCTTGTCACATTTGCGGTTGACAACGTTTAATTTTCAGTTTATTTTTATGCTTTTCCCCAAATAACATGCCAACTATATGAGCGAGAGTGTGTGTGTGTGAGAGTGTGTGTGTGTGTAGAGGGGCGGTGTAAGAGAGGGGGAGGCGTGGTCGCTGGCACATGCAAATGTGGCCAACTCCAACAAGAAACAAGTATACAAAAAAATACACACACTCAAAAAAAAAGAATTTAAAATAATTAAATCATTTACCAAAAGCAGCAACAGAAGCGACAACAACATGGATAACAACAACAATGTCGACGGCAGCAGAAATAGAAATGAAAACGGAATATAAAATGTGAATAAAGTGTAATAATAAAAACAATTGTAAGCGGAAGTAGCAGCGACGCATTCAGCTGTGACGTCGACTGAGCTTTGGCTTATATCAGCAGCAACAGCAACAGCAGCAGCAGCAACAGCAGCGGAAGAAGAAGGCCCTTTCCCTCCCCTCACTCTCTTACTCACTCTCTCTCTCTCTCTGTCTCTGTCTCTTTCTCCTTCTACCACGACAACGTGGAGGCATCATAAAGAAAGACAAACGACGACTGTCGGCCATGGAGTGTAATGTAAATTACGAGCGGAGGCAAACAAGAACAATAAAAAGTCGCATTGTAATAGTCGCTGCTGCTGTTGCTGTTGTTGCTGTTGTTGCTGTTGCAGCAAAAGAAGCATCAAATGAGGCAGCCAAGCGACCAACGAAATGCACCTGTAGGCAACACAAGTCCAGCGATCGGCAATGATTAGACGCTTCTGTTGCTGCCCCAACTGTTTACTGCTTCCGCTTGCCCGCCAGCAACAACAGCAGCAACAACAGCAGCAACAACAACGATGACCACAAAAGCGTAATATGCGCTGCCGCAATCAAATCGCCGCAAGTATTGTTCCTTACCCCCTTCTACCTCCCCTCCCCGACCATCCTTCACGTGATGTTGCCCCTGCCCGTGGCACTTGGCAACTTCTGTTTGTCGTTGAGTTGCCCCCGACGTTCGTCGACACTTTGACGCATCGCTGAGTTTAGGCGGGCGGACTCTGATGACTCAGAATGCGGCACAAGCCGCCCTCGAGTCACCCTGTGGGGCGGCATTTCATGCTTAAATAACTGTCCAAAGCAGGGGTGGGGCTAGGAAGGGGGCTAGGAGAGGTGGGGGTCAGTGTTTATGCCACGCTTTAGTGCACATGGTGGAAGTTGGAGCCTAGTCAATTCTAACTGCTGACTGCTGCCTACTAACGGGTATATTTTAAACCTGTCTACCTTTTGGCATTTCCACTTAGTCAGGTGGGTCATTTGTGCCTTATTAAGTTTCCACCTACAACAGACAACAGACAATCGACAAACTGTATATGCCCCTATAAGGCAGATGATCGGAGTAGCAACTTTCTGTTGAATTTCATTATTTTGTGTTAACCATGAAATTTACATAATTATTGTTGTAACAAAATACAACTCATTGAGAACAAAAACACAGTTGAGCTGTATTCCAACAACAACTGTTAAATGGTTTAATTTAATTTTCAAAATAAATAGTAGATTTTCCTCTTAAATTTATTACTTATCTATTAAATTTTGATAAAAGAATCAATAATATTTCGGCAAATAAAAATAGTAAATAAATTAAATATTATTCTGACCTCGAGCCAGCTAAACATACAAATTTAATTAAATTAATTAAATTGAATGTAAAATTTTAATATTAAGAAGAAATGTTAAAGAGGAATATAATTTACAAAATACAAGTAAGCAACTTTAAGAGAATTTATGATAAAGTCAACAGCAAGCAAAATACAGAAAATTCTAGAAATCATTTTGAATCAGAGAAATGTATTAGAATATATATATATTCAAGACAATCTGTTTTAAAAGATTTAACGCATGTCAATAGAACTTAACTTAATACAAGAATAAATTTAATTAGCAACAAAAGCAGTTGTTGATAAAAACATAAGTAGAGCATGCTAAAATACTACTAAAGTCTAAGAAAATCTGAGAAAACCTAATTAAATTTAAAATTGTGTTATCTTCATTGCCTAATCATTTATCATTTTAATTTAGATAAGAATAAAAGCAAGTTGAGTTCGAATAGAACTATTTACAAACTAACTTTATGTCTAAACTAAGCTATTTTCTAATATGCAAATATCTTTATATATCTGGTATATCTGTCAATCGAATAACACATATTTCTATCTATTTTTTACTTGCAGTTCCACTAAGAATTTTACATCTATTGATGCGGTGTACATCCTCTAAGCTGGTAAGTACTGGGAAAGCACAGAGTATAAGTAATAGAAAGAAGAAAAACCAAAAGAAAATCAGAAAAATAAAACAAAAAACACACACACACATTGCGATTGGTAGAGAAATATAAAACGGAAGCTGAGGTCACTGCGATGAAGTCCAAGGCACGTACTGTGCATTCTTTAGACTCGGAAGAATCTTAGAAATCCCAATTCGTAGAGTTGTTAATGGACCCAGCTGCGGCTGATTGAGACCTTATAGCGCCTTTAGCTTTAATAAAAATTATTTGGATTGTTGGAGGAGGAGGCAATAAATGGGGGAAAAGGGAAGGAAATCGAGAGTCTCACGAAAATGAGAATTTCGTGTTTCGTTGCTGATTTATTTTCACATTCTCTATGACTGTGAGTGTGAATAGTGAGTGTTGTGTGTTGTGTGTTGTGTGTTGTGTGTGTTTGCCTATCAGTGCCTAATTTGATTTGCGTGCTGTTTGTAACACTTTCTAATGCTTCTAATGGATTTGGTTTCCCACACACATTCAAACTTCGAGCTCTGACTCGGACTCGGATGTCACCAATTTTTGGTCATTCTCTGGAACAACAACTGGACAACAACTGTCTGTCTGTCTGTCTGCCAAATGTTAAATACTATTAGTGCGTTGTTGTTTCATAGGGGCTCTCGTTTGATTAACGGAAATGATCGGTTTGCGCCTGTGGCACATTTAACAACAGAAAGTTGTATTCACCAGCCTGATAACACTACACTGACATCATCATCATCATCATCATCAACATCATTCCCTCCATTACCATCATCATTAGCATTAGCATCGCAATATATTTGTTGTTTTGCCAAATATTTAACTGATAAGCCAAAAGTGAAGGTCAAATAGTTCAATGGGCCATTAAAAACCTCTTCCTCTTTTTGCGTATCTTTCGATTTAGATTCGAGTAAATTCTTAGGTAAACGGAAGAGAAAGGCTTGAATCAAGGAAACTAAGTTAGTCTAACGATAAACAAATCTTAAGTTCTTAATTAACAAATCGATTGTGTAAATAAAAAGAAATCCAGAATACTTAAGAACTGAGAACAGTGTTAAGCTTAGAGTTAATAGTTATCTTACAAACAATTTAGATGGATTTGTAACAAATCATAGACTGATATACATTTTACTTTTGTCTTTATTTAAATGTATTGTTATTTAATAAAGTATTATTCTTTGTCATTAAATTATTTAATATAATGTCCATCCAATTTAAGTCTTAGTTAGTAGTAGTTAGTTAAAGTAGTTAAATAAATACGTTGTTAAACAAAAGGAGCTTCACTTTCAGCTCAGCTAATTGCCTGTTTATGAGCTTCAAGTTCGTCATAGCGAGGCTTGCCTGCTGCTGCTGCTGCTCATCTTTAGGCCACTTAAGCGCCTCTCATCATCGAAAGTAACACCTATGCGGATTTCATTTGCCACTGAAAGCGAAACCGGCCATCAACTGACCAACCGTCTGTCCGTCTGTCCGTCCGACTGTCTGTCGCCTGCCTTACTGTACAATATTACACACATTCGCATCCATATCCGCATCCGTATCCGCATAAGCAGACACAGAAGCAGCAGCAACAACGGTTGCAGTCAGAGTCACAGAGTCACAGCAACTGTTGCAGCCACAAAAAGAGGCGCAATGCGACCTCAATTAGAGAGAAGTCAAATGGATTATTGAAGGACTCTGTTGGCAGCTGTTGGTTGGGTAAAGCCCAAGGATTGGTCAGGGTATGCCTAAGGAAATGGGCATATGCCCAAAATATCAGTAACATTGACAGTGACTGCTAATTGTATGACAACAGCAAATGACAAATGAGAATAACCGGTAGATAATCCGACTACTACTACTGATTTCTACTACTCTTTTTTGCTCCCCTTTTAACCGCTGCTGCCCAATAACGGCGAAAATCAATTGAATTTGCATTAAAAACATGTTTTAAACAAAAAAAAGATAAAAAGAGAAACAAATTATAATAATAATAATAAAAACAAAAGAAAACTTACATTTTGCTGTTTTATATCCCAAGCCAAAGAAGACGACAATCAAAAGTGGAAGAGAGAGAAAAAGTAGAGTTGCTGCTGCTGCTGTTGCTGCTGTTGTCAACAGCAGTGATTGTTGTTGTTGCTGCTTGTTTTATCTTTCGCCGTTGTTGTTGTTGGTGGATTTTGGGTTAATACCAAATTATTGTAAAACAAATTAGCATACAAATAAATATTAAATACGAATATTTTGTTGTTGCTCTCGTTGTTCTTGTTGTTGTTGTTGCTGGTCGTTGTTGCTTTTGAGAACCGCGCTCCAAATCGTTGCTGTTATCGTTGTAGTTGTTGTTGTTGTTTCTTGTTTTATTTTTTTTTAGTTGTGGACTTGGCCAGTTTTTGGTTTATGTTTGTGTTGTTGTGTTTTATCTAAATTTTATTTAGTTGCTTGAAGTTTTCTTGTCGCTTGTTGCCTTTCATTTTTTTGTCGTTGTCGTCGTTGTTGTTGTTGTTGGCATTATGACAACTGCCTGTTGTTGTTGTTGTTATTGTGCTTGTTGCATTGCAAGTGCCTCACATGGCACACACACACTTAAATACACACACAAATTCCGTATATAAGCATAGATAATTCCGTTCACAAAGAAAGATTCGCACACAAAAAATAAATATCGTCACAATTTACACGACAGCAACAAAATATATGCACATACATACATACAAAATTCGAACACATGTATGCATATATGTATATGAAATAGTAGTGTAATAAAGGAGGCAGAAAACGCACGCACAGTGGTACAATAGCTGTTGAAAAATGCAATTGCAGAAACAGAAACAGAAACATTATAGAAATAATCAATTGTTGTAATATGTAAATGGAAATTAGCATTTCATGTAACAACAAAAAATACGAGAATAATAAACGGTTATTATTTCAACATGCAAACAAATACATGTATGTAGATATATGTATGTATATATATGCGATATAAATATGAATACAATGTAAAAGATTATAAATTATCGGCGCCTGTTGCTGTTGTAACAATGGCAACAACAACAACACGACAAAATGCGGCGTGTTTCACAATACACACACATACATGGGAGTATGTATGTGTATGTATGTGGATAACATCGGTCTATATACACATATATGTACATGAATATTAAGTATTATTTGTGCATTTTATTTGATTTTATTTCTCCCGCTTTTTGTTTCCTTTCACAGATATGCAATGTAATTTTTTTGTTTTGTTTTGTTTCGTATACTAATACTTTATTTTTTTCTTATTTTTTGGGATTGTTGTTGCTTTTGTCACTTGGTTACACACAGTCCAAATTCAAATCGGAATCGGGTCAAACTAATACCAAAGCGAATCCCACTATAAAAGAGAAATGCACACGAAAAAACGTTTTGGTTTTGTTATTTTGTTTTTTTTTTCGCTAGACTTTTTGGCGCACGATCGCATAAAAAAAATGGTTGACAGCAACGAAAAAAACGTAAATGGAATAATAAAAAAAATAATGTAATTAAATAATATTATTAATTAAGCACGTTTCACGCGATAAGTATTTATTCTAGGCACCCCAACAATGCCATCATAGTAAACCACAAAAAAAATAAGAAAAATAAAAATAAAATAAAATCAAGTAAGCGAAAGGGAACAACTTCAAAAATAGAAAAGAGCAATCGAAATGAAAATAGAATTTATTGATCGCCTTTGTCACAGTGGGCACTTGTTGTATTTGTTGTTGTCACTGTTCAGCTTCAGTTAGTTTTTAGTTGGGATGGGATTAGTTGTTGTTGGGTTGGAGCCCCGTTTAACGATCCCGATGCCGCGATTATCGTCGATCAGTTAAGTCAAAAACTGCACGCACCGTTACCGTTCACGTTCACAGTTGTTTATGGAATGAGGCTTGAAAATGTGTGCGGGCGTCGTGGCCCCGACCGAGCAGACTCTGCTGCTGCTGCCGCTGCTGCTGCTGCTGTTGGGAGACGAAGAGAGCAGGAGAGCACGACAGCACGAGAGCATAAAAGCGTCAAGAGTCAACAACAACAAAACGATCAGTCGGTCCGCCTGACTCCCAGAGATTGTGACCAGAGCTAAGAGAGAGACTGACTGAGTGAGAGACTGACTGAGTGAGAGAGAGTGGTAGTAACTGAGAGAGAGGAGCCCAGCAACTGATAAAGAGAGCGCAACGACTTTGACTATGTGACGATTGAAGCGCATTGTCACAGTCACAGTTGCTATTATTGCTCTTGATGATGGTTGTTGCTGTTGCTGTTGTTGCTGCTGCTGTTTTTGTTGGTGCTATTAATGTTGATCTTGTTGCTGCTGGTGATCTTGTTGTTGCCCTTATTGTTGTTGTTAGTATTAGTGCTAGTGCAATCTGCAATGCTTGCTAAAAGCAACGCTCGTTGACCTCTTCTTCACAATCGAAATTAAAAGTTGCTTGTTTTATTAGTTCATACTAAAAGTGATCGTACTTATTAGAATTTTACTAACTTGCCTTAAAAATAATAGTGACTTATGTTAAATCTGTAACATTACTATCCTTTTAATACACATAATCTAAATAGAATATTCAGTTTGTTTAAGAATAAAAAACTAAGTCCCAAAATCTGCTTATGACATGTAGTACAATAGTTAGAGTCAAAGGCGTTTAATATTTTATATGAAATAAAGGAAATTTGAGTTTGTTTTGAAAAGTGAGGGCAAATCAGGAACAAAAAACATTGAAGATGAATATAGGTTCAGTATTTTCAAAGTTATAATAGTCCGAACTCTCTAAGCACCTTGTTGCTAAATTGTTATCAATAAAAACTACACTTTAAATTTCTACTAAAAGATTTGAGCTTATTTTATCAACTGAAGGGTCAATTCCTAAGCATAAAGTATGGGTATATTATAGTATAGTATTCGATAAGTTGAGTTTCATATTGAGTTAGAGTTTCGTATTTTTGAAAATCTGTTTCGGAATGTGCGTGTGTTCGTCTTGACTATGCGTATTATTGTTGGCCAACAAAATTAGGAACTGCAACTTGAAGAGCGATGGGAACTGCAACTGGAACTGGACTCTTGCTGAGTTGCTGTTGGTGATGGTGTTGCTGTTGGTGTTGGTGTTGCTGTTGGTGATGGGTCTACGATGGGTATGACAGATAGATAGTTGGGCTGTTCATGATTAATGACAACTAGAAATGGATTTCTTTGCTTTTGTTTGTGCAACTAATTGAGAAATTTACATAGACACACACACACACACACGACACACTCTGTTCGGGGTCTGGTATGGGGTCTGGGCATAGATTTCACGTTTAGTTCGAGCTGGAAATTCTTTGGTAAATTTCCAATGACATTTTCAAAGAAATCAATTTCGATTTTCACATTTCACATTTACTTTTTTTTGTGTGTCGATTCTCAATTTGACAAATTGCCGAGACTCTCAATGTCCGTTGTCAAGGCGGCACGGAGGACATTGCATTGAAATTTTGTGTGCATTGTTTGATTTTTTTTGGCATAGGTCAGGTGTGTGTTGAGGTATATGATTAGGTGAGGTCAGGTCAGGTCAGTTCATAACAGGTCAGAGCTCGACATAATGCCAAAGTAACACGGAGAAAACTGTGATTGTGAGACACACTTAATCCCCTGACATTTACACTGTTTAACATCGGCATCAATCTGGGGTAAGTCCAACTGAAAATTCGAAATCGAAAATGAAAATGAAAACGAAAACCATTCAACTCCCAAAAGCAGCCCGTTTTGCGACCATTGTAGCAATCCTCCCTCTCCCTAATTCCCAATCCAACGTTAAGCTCATCCGCTTACATTAACTTTTTGCGAAATCCCCCAACAAACAAAATACAAAATACACATCCAGACTAAAGTCTTCGTCTCTTGCTCCAACTCCGACTCAGATTCTGATTCTCCGGTTTTGGCATTTCATTTCTGTTTCCATTTCAGCAAAAGTCGGAAAGTCGGTGGCAGAGGGATTCAGTTTATTGAAATCCTTAACTTCAACTTGAACATGTTCGAATCCATTATGGTTATTATGAATGGCATGTAGTGTTGTTCTTGTTGTTGTTCTCCGCTGTTGTTGCTGGTCCATTGCCAAATTGTATTTCACGCTACTTTTAATTAGCCGCCTCCCAAGTGGCCAACCATTCTTATTCCCATTCCCATTCCCTCTTCCCTTTCCTCTTACCATTCCCATTTCGAATCCCAGCGCCTGCTGCCTTCTGTTGTTGATGCTGTTTTTTAGGCCCACATAATGGCCAATTATGCCCACTTGGATTCGGACATAACGCCAGTCTTGCACTCTCTCTCTCTCTCTCTGTCTCTCTCTGCTCCTCTCTCCTGTCTCCATCTCTGTCTCGCTGTCTGCTCTTTGCTTTTTAATGGTCAAGTGTATTTGGATGGATATGTCTGTTCTGGCTTTGGCTCAGGCCTTTCCCAAAAATCGACTTGCGAGTCGAAAACCAACAAACTTTTTTCTGTTTTTTTTGTTTTAGCTGGTACTTTTCCTGCTTCTTCTTCTTCTGCTGCTGCTTCTTCTACTTCATGTGCTTTGTCTTCCTCGTCGTCTTCTTCTTCGGCTTGTTGTTGTTGGTACTTTAAGTGAAATCAATTAAAAAATTTCTTTGTCTTTCGAATGTTTGACTTTGTTGTAGTTGTTGCTGTAGTTGTTGCTGTTGTTAAGCATCTTCCAAGTGGCATTTGGAATTCAATGGAAATTAATTTCTTTTGTTTTTTACTGATTTTTTTTTTCATTTTATTTTAGCTGACTTGTCTGCTTCTTCTTCTGTTTCTTCTTTTCCATTTTCAATTTCACTTTTATTATTTTCGGTATATTTTAAGTTTTAATGTTCTCGTTTTCACTTTCAGGCAAAAGTTTTCTTAGCTTCATTTGAAATCATTTGATTTGCCTGGCAATTACAGCTACAAAGGGCATTAATTATAAATTATGAGAAAAAATTATGTTTTCTTTTAATTTTTTCGCCAAATAAATGTAAAATTTAAAAAGCTTAGAGAGAAGGCAAAAAGGAAGAGAAGAGAAAGGAGGCGAAATCAATCGACACCAACGAAGCGGAAAAACATTTTACAATCCACATGATAAATCCTTTTCATTTGAAATTTCTCGCCTGGCTGGAACTGGGATTCGAATACGAGAACGAATACAAATACGAATACGAATACAAGTTGAAGGGGGAATGGCGGGTGTGGTTTGAGTGTCGGCTCTCGATTCATGTCTTTCTTAAGTCAAAACGCAAATTGACAACTTAATGCCATCAAAGTTCAAAGTGCGCACAATAAACCCCAGCAACATGCGTCACCCTGACGGTCCACTTCCACCCCCCGCCCCATCCCCTTCTCTATCAGGCAGTCACTGGATGCGACGGCATCGGCATCGACATTGACATTCAAATCTAAACATAAATAATAACAATGATAAACATATCAACACGTCGACAGCATTGGGCTTGGCATGGAAGCCGCACACATGCATGTCAGATACAGCTACAGCTACGGCAACAGCAGCAGTAACAGATACAGATACAGATACATGTTACATATATCCAGATGCCAAATACCGATACGTAGCGCCAACAACAACAGCAACAGTAACAACAAAAGAAAGAAAAAGGGCAACAGCATTTTTAGGATTCTGATGCTTTGGGCCTACAAATCGTATGAAGGCAACAGAGAAAAAATCCAGAGAAAAACAGGACGAAAAAATGCGTCGAATGAGGAGAAAAACTGACACTGACAACGACATGAATTGCAACGATAAAAGGTTGAAACTTGGGTTAGCACAACATGAAAAGTGGACGGCAATTTGCCAGTCGTCAGTTTTTTTCCCTTCTCATTTCTTTTTTGTTGGCCAAAAAGCCTTAAAATTCATTCTTACATACAACAACAAAAACTACAAGCAACTATTAAAATAATGCACATATTTGAAGGAAATTTGTAGATGACCAGCAGTCAAAGGGTTTTTCTTAGAAAATATTCCAAGAGTGATCAAATGACTCTAGAATCTCGAATTAGACGCTGTTTAAATCCTTAATCTTTCCAATATTTAGTGGCATGGCATAATGAATTCATCTACTGGCCCAGTTCTGATAGTGATAGTGTCCCCTAACGGCACTTTTAGGGTCCCATGTCAAAGCGAAGCGGCCTGAACTTTGAGCCGGGCCTACAGACATACATATACCCTAGAAGTTCGATCGGAACAGGGTATTATAGTTAGAAGTTCATTGTGTAAAGAAACTAACTATAATGAGTAAATTTGTATATAGTTCTGAGGAATGTCAGTTGGTTTTAAGTATAATAAAGAACATAAAAAGATTTAGCTATTATCCTTATATTCCACAAACTTCATTTAAATCCTCAAACTGCTATTATCCTTAATATCTCACAAATTGCATTAGATATTCATGAAAATTTATTAGAAGAAAAAATGGATAATATGTTAACTTGATATTTTAGGTATTTGAAGAACAATCTGAACCATTTTTAAACCAATCCTCAGGGTATTTGTAAGTCTTTCACTTCTTGTGGAACACACAGACTTCTTTTATTGTTTAATTTTCCATATGATGTTACCAAAGTGACGACAACGTGAAATATTTTCTGTATGATATCTTTAGAGAGGACAGGCGGGACAGGGACAGGGACAGGAGACAGGCAATGTTTTGGGCCTGATAACCGAGCAACTGTGTCGTGTATGCGGATACCAAGAAAATCGTGGAAACATGAACCCAAGTGGCGTCGCCTCCGTCTCCGTCTTCGTCTCCCTCGTCTCCGTTTGCCATGACATCTGAACTTGGCAATGAGTCATCACAAAAAAAAAGAAAAAAAAAATAATAAATAAATAAAGAAAGAAAAAAAAAGTAATGAACAAGAACAAGAACCAGAACAAGATACGATACGACTACTTTGGGCATTACAGAGGGTTCTCCCATGTAGAGTTGTTGTTGGTATTGTTTGTTACAGCATTTTGTTGACCTTCCAGGAATTTGCTGGAAGAGTCCAGCAACAGTCCGTATCTATTTTGCCACTCCCCATGCCACAACCCTCAAATCTTGCTCTTCTTATTGTTGTTGCTGTTGTTGTTGTTGTGCACATCCGCTGCCAATTTATAAGTCACTTCACATATTTTGTTATTTTCCATTTACTAGTTGGTCCAGTTGGACATTCCGAGCACTTGACGGAAAATAATGGATTCATCCCTCATTCAAACTGAAAATCTGGTCATTACTCTCGACTAAATATTTCAAATGTTTTCGAGTGTATCTTGAGAGAGAGAGAGAGAGTTGGGACTGCAATAAGCTTTTCAAGTGCTCAAATATTATCCAAAAAAAGAAAGCACAGATCATTCCCTTTGACTGCATCTTTGTATTAAAGTATTAACAACATTTCTAATTCATATTAGCAAAATTGATGGGGCACTTTTAGAATAAAAAATAAAAGATAAAAGATATTTAACTCAAAATTTATTTTTATATAGGCTTATTATAAATAACTACTTTACATACTTTTTATATCTTATTGAAGGTTTAACTACGTACTTATAATTTGTCAACTTGATTGAAGGATTAGTAAGGTTATAACTCTAGTTATGATATGAGAATTCTTGGGAGAACTTTACAAAAATATTAAGGAATTTATTTGAATTTATAAAGGAAAAGTATTTGTTGTTAATAGAACATACATTAATTTCGATATATTAAGTTCGAAGCTTATGGAAGATTCAATACTGTATCAATCAATGCATATCAAGTTATTTAATTAAGTCATTTCCCATATCTATTTGAATCAATCATTTCTGCAATCATTTCGGAAGTCTTCTAAAAACAGGAAGATAAAGAGTAAATATGTTACTAAACGGAACTGAACTGTCTCTTCATACTCAAAGTGTATGATTTTCGTTATCATTCTCTATTTTTATTTGATTTTCCTTTTTTAAGGAAATATTTTTGTATTTTCCTTGAAGGCAATTTAAGCATCTCCATTTGGATCATGGACTCAAACTTCGATAAGGGCAAGGAACATTTGACTCGAATTTGTTGACCTTTTTTGCCGTTCCAATCATAACAATAATAATAAAAATAATAATAGTAATAATGATAATAATAATAATACTTTTACAAATTTGTAGCGAATAAATGTCAATTTAAGTAAAAATAACTTCATTTCCATGTTGATGTTAATATGCATAACTAATAGGGGCGCCAAAATGGGCGTGGCTCATGGCTATAAAAACGATAACAGCTGCTGTGCCCCTCTCTCTATCAGTCTCTCTCTCTCTCTCATACTCTGCTGTTGCAGCAGCGAAGCCGTCGCTTGTTGTGGTCAACAACTAATTATAATCAATTCTAATCGTCTTTAAATTGCTGCTTTTACTACACGCCAGTTGCTGCCTTTTCTGGGCCGCACTTTAAAAGGTGTTGTTGTTGTTGGTGTTGCTGTTGGTGTTGTTGTTACTGCTGAGGCTTCCGCCTTGCAGGAGTTGGAGTTGCTGTTGCTGTCGTGGTAACGATTCGAGTGGCACACGCCACCGACCGTCTGACCATCAGCAACAGCTGCTGCTGTCGCTGCTCAGTGTTGGCCATTTCGATTTTTCTGCTTTTAACCATTTCGAGATGTTGCTGTTGTTGTTGTTTAGTATGTGCACGTAACATTTTTTTTTTTGTTTTAGTCGCGATTTTTATGGGCTTTTGGCTTTTCCGCTTGATTCTATTTTGAAAAGCAGCTGCTTATGGCCTTAAAGCGAATGGTCATGGCCAAAAATGAAATGAAATGAAACGGAACGGAACGAAACGGAATGAAATCAAATGAAACGAAAGCATTTCTAAATATGTGTGTGTGTGTGTGCGTGTGTGTGTGTGTGCGTGTGTTTTCATTAGAAATTTTGCAGTTTACACGCTGAGGAACCCATTGGTAACCGCAATGTGTCAGTTTAACACGACAATCTACTTAAAGAGCGACCCGCATATGGACACGGACTTTGCAGGAGAAGGGAAGAAATGGAATGGGAATGGGAATGGAATATATGTATGTATGTGTGTAGTATATACAGGGTATTTTGTGGGGTTGTTTGAGTGGCTTGGGCATCCCTTGTTGTTCTTGTTGTTGTCGCTGTCAAATTGACATTTTTCATTTTCGCTTAAAAACCACAAAAACCGCCAGATTGTTTGTCTTAACAGCGGCTGGCATTCCGGCGCTGTCAATCACAGCTGATGTGACTCACTTCCCGTTAGCACAGGCTTCGATCAGAGTTGAGGGGGAGACCGAGATATAGGGGAGGGGGGTGAGGGTAGTAGGAAGAGGGAGTTTTTCTCGCTCCCCTTCCCTGCCCCCATTTGAACTTCATTTGACGTGGAATTTATACTAGCTGGCAAGCCAGACACCAGGCGCTAATGTTTCCTGTCACAGAGGAGATGGCATAAAGGAGGGACTGGCCAATTACCCACACTCCCTACACACTGCCAACACACTTCCAACACTCACACACACACACAGGGTCTATTGGCATTGGCATTGCCATTCACACGTTCAACGTTCAACTTTTGCCGAAATGCGTCGCTGATCTGGGCCCTATTTGATGAATGGGCTGTCACTTTGATGCCAAGCGGAGATACTAGAGAGTGAGTGGAGAGAGGGAAAAAGAGTGAAGGAGTGAGATGTACAGAGAGGGGCAGTGACAGAGAGAGAGAGAGCGAGAGAGAGAGAGAGAGAGAGAGAGAGAGATGCGGAAGCAAACGCGTAGGAAAAGCCTAAAAGATACAAAAGCAAATCTCAAAAAAGATTCTGCACAATTACAGAAAATCAAGTCAATAATATAGGAATAAATTTTCATTTAATTTAGTTAGTAACTATCAGATTTGGTTTAATATTAAAAGTCCCAAAATCAGATTTAAAGTGTTGTTTTATACTGATTAAAAACTAAACCTTTTTTGTCTTCAACTACTTTATTTTATAATTAGTATTCATTAGTTGTAATCTAATTTGATAAATTACTTTTACTGTCTTCTCTCAAAATCTAAATTTAATAAATATATTTTTTTACAAAACTTAAGAGAATCGAGTTTAATTGGAGCTTAGAAAAAATCATGAAAAATCAAATTTTTTTCCTGAACATCTTTTATGAACAAACCAAGTCACTTTATTGCATGCCACAAAATGTTGCACGTCTGTGCATATCAAAAAGAGCGTTGCATCATGTGCCAACAATTCAAGGAAATCTTTGTGCTGTTATCACTTGCCAAAGCTGTTGCTGTTGCTGTTGATGATGATGATGATGATATTGTTGTTGCTGCTGCTGGTCGCTAGCAACATGACCATTGCTGAAGTAGGTAAGCAGCATGCCACATGCTGCATCCACTGCTCGCTCGATGGTATATGCAACATTCAGTTACAGTTTCCCACCTAGTTGCCCCCTTTTGCTGGAGGAAACTCCGTATGTTGTTCAAATTAAGTAAAAACCCATATCAAGGCAAATGGGAGTGTGTTGGGAAACGCGCGTTGAGGGGCGGACAGCCAAGGGGTGTGGTCTCTGTGTGAGTGTGTGCGAGTGTGCGAGTGTGTGTGTGTGTGAATGTTTGTAGTCAGTGTCTGTTATGTAATAGCATGTTACGTGTATAACTTTTATTATTATGATTATACTTTTGCTTCTGCTTCAACTACCATGAGTTTGTTCTTGTTGTTGCTGCTGTTGTTGCTGTTGCTGTTGTTGCTGCTGCTCGTATATGGAGCTAAAGCTGTAGCTGGATCTGGAGATATGTAAAAGTCACGTGAGTCATTAAAATGGAATAGCAGTAGGCAGAGAGAGAGAGAGAAAGAGAGAGAGGAGAGGGAGAAGGAGAAGGAGACAAGGGAGTAGGGACAGAGTGGGAAAAATGGGAGAGATAGAGGGACATCAAACATAAAAGTTGGGCAGAGTATATACTGCAAAGGCAAACACAGGTGCACAGTTCCCTATCTCCTCTCTCTCTCACTCTCTCTCTCTCTCTCTCTCTCTCTCTCTCTCTCTCTCTCTGTTTCGTTCGTTCTCTTACACACTGTTCCTCTGTCTCTGTGGAAATGATGAGATGCTTACTACTATTAACAAAGTTGTTGTTGTTGTCGTTTCTATACTGTTTTATACTCTACTTTCATACCCTGCAACCACTTAAAATCGAGTGTTTAAGCTTTGTGCTATTTTATGTAACTGATAGGAGAAAGCATCTTTGACCCTCTGAAAGATAGACATGTGCATATTGTTGAATTGAATCAGAGACTAGAAGAGCTAGTGACTATAAATCTGGAAGTTGTCTTTTACATGCACATAAAATTAATACACTAAATTCTTTAGCTCTGAGCTTTTAAATAAATGTATTATATTATGTTTATGAATTATTTAAAATTTGATTACGATCGTTTAATAAACACAAAAGCTATTGAATTTCATTTTATTTGTATTTTTGAACTAAAAATACTGTTTATAAATATTTATTAATATATATTTCTAACCTGAGCTGGGTATCTTGCAGTCAAGTGAGCTCGTTTATAGCGTTTTTTGTTAGTTCATCCTCTATGCTTTTTTATGCTTTACTCCTTTGTTTTATGCGCTGCCAACGCTTATGTTATCTCTGAGCTGAAGCTTTAAGCCAGTAACAACATGTTACACAGTCACAGTTACAGCCAGAGTCACAGTCTCAGTCACAGTTGCAGTCTCAGTCACAGTTGCAGTTGCAGTCGAAAATATTCTCCGAGTTATTGCCAACGTCATTGTCGGCATTAGAGTTCGTCATCGTCATAATTTGTAGCCAGTTGCTTATGTTGTTGTTGTTGTTGGACTTTTGCCTAAAGCAACTGGATTTTTAATTGCAATTAATTTTGAGAGTCAGTCTTGTTGGCCACATTGTCCAATGTCCCGCTGTGCTTCATTCACTCTGCCAACTCATCCTCATTCTGGCTCTGACTTGGACTCGGACTCTAACTCTAACTCTGACTCTGGGTCTTGGTCGTGGTTTGATCACAGTGCTTAGATAGTCAAAGAAAGCAAAATCGATTTATTTCAATGCCAGGCTAGTTACGAATGTAGATATCGATCACTTGATCGTTGAAATCGAATTTGAAATTATAAAAATTGTTTATAGGAAAAGGTGACTCGATTGTATTTATTAGAATTATTATTATTATTGTCATACTTCTTTGCTTTAGAGAAAAACTCAATATATTAAAAATATATTAATTGGAAAGTTTTAGCTTGTCTAATTCTAATTGTCAAAATAAATCAGAATTTAAAGTATATATTGTTATTGATCACTTAATAACAAAGTGAAAGAAATTAAACAAAGTTAAGGCATTGACATAATATCAGAAAATTCACTATCAATTATATTCAAGGCTTTAATTGAGCAACCTTATTGTTCCTCAGGAGTGCATCTGGGCATTAAAGTCGATAATTTAAATTTCGGGAGCTCAGTTGCCAGAATGCACTTCTGATTGCACCCTGTGCAATGAACCTAGAAGAAGCTTTAATACATTAAGGGTGAGACAAGACCCCAAGATATTAACACACATATCGGTAATGCAAGAGTTAATAATGCATTGTTATCGATACATGTACATATGTATGTATGTATATTATAGCTTGCTATATTAAATTTGCACATACACATTCTTTATTTTAATTAACACACAGTGCGGCGAGGTAGCAAGTTCCTTTTAAGGAGGGAAGATATTCGACATACAAGTAAGATGAACTGCGATGCTAAGAGAAGGGTTATATATATATATCTATATCTATTGCTGTTGTTGTTTCTGTTTCTGTTGCTGTTTCTGTTGCTGTTTCTGCTAATTTGCATATTTGCCTGCATACGATATAGAGACGTGTACGATATACTCATATTCATATTCATATTCACATTTTGGCTTATTCGGTGCAACGATGCATTCATCTGAGCAACTGCATAAAAATTTGCAAATTCATTTCATCGCTGACGAACCTTGTTGTGAATGAGACCCTCAGGGTTGAATTGATAGCCCCAAGGGGTCAGTTTGTTCCTGGCTTAAATGTGATGTAATATGCACATTTATTAAACAACAAAAGATTCTGGAAGTTGAACACTATAAACCTGTGACCTGTTTCCCGATCACTTTAACAGTGAGAATGTCAAATAAAATGGAAAGAATTGAAGGCAAAGATTTCATCTTATGTTTCCTTGTTTGTTATTATTTTTGATTGAAGCGTTTTATTTACATTTAATTAATTGTATACCTTTTATGTCACTTGATCTGTTTGGTTAAATTATTTGCTATACTAAGTATAAATCTGCAGCTTCATATTATTCGTTTGGACACCAGAAGTTAATTAAACGTAAAGAGTAATAATTTAAATATTAAAAAAAATTATAAAAAAATATTTAATAAATTTTTAAAAAATAAACTATTTTAAATAAAGAATCAATTTATAGATCAAACCATGGCTAAAATGTAGGCTTAAAACTAGAAACTTACAAGTAACATTGTAACTTTTGATGAAAAAGTGTTAAGTGTATTATATACATACCATTATATCATTAATCTGTAGTCATCTATATTGAGCTTAGAAACACTTGCTTTCGGTAAAATTTACAGTAGTAATTGATTGTCTTTTGATTGATAACTCACTGTGGCTTAATTTATTTAATTTACTTTTAATATTTATATTTAATATACAGCATTTAATGTTTTAATCCTTAAAGTGATGAACCATCATCTTTGTTCCAAAAAGCTTCTTCTTAAATGTTTTTTACTTATATTAAACATTAATAACACTTTCAAACAGTTACTTTAAAATTGAGTCACTCGTTATTCTATTAAAACTGTTACAATAGAGATTCAAGTTCAAATGAGATGCAAAGAAAGAGAGAGAGAGAGGGAGAGGGAGTGAGAATGAAGGGAGAGTATGGAAGAGAACAATTGAAACAATACAAAAGACACATAACTGTCGACAGTTAATGACGTTTGGCTAATTAACTGGAATTGTGGCCATATTGGCCATTTATTAATGCATATGGCCTATTTTATTTATTTGCGAGTGTTAAGTGAATCGACGCTGAATATTTGATTTCAGTCAATTGCCATCATTTGTTACGATTTCATTGCACATTTTCGTTACACAATTAACATTCAATTAATTACACACAAACACACACAGACACAGATAAATTGTTTTGTATATATAGAGATACAAATTCTGTTGGAAATCTCTATCTCTCGTTGACCAAGTGACTTGGCAAGCAGCTGACCCATTCAGTGACTGACCAACAAGTCTTTCAGAGACACAACTTGGCTTTCGGTCTGGCCGATAACATTTTGTGGTAACACATTCAGTTGTCATGGCCACTTATTGAAAATGCCAACGGGGGATGATAAACAGGCTATACGAAAAGAAAGAAAACAACAACAATATTTAAACATTGAGGCCTATGGGCCAATAGGTAAATCATCTGGGAATCATCGCTGAAAGTGAAAGCCAATCGACCAATTCCTCCCCTGGGGCATGTGGCATGTGGCGTGTCACACGGTACAGGTGAATCTACTAATGAACAACTTTAATTTGTTTACAAAGGCTCTCACCATCTCTCACCATGACATCAGACTAACTCCAAACAACTAATACTATTAATTCCTTCCATTCAAGTATTTCCTTCTCTCTATCGGATTATCAATAATAATGATGATGATATTATGAATTCCAACTGACAACTTTCTCACACTAGAGATTGTCATCGTTTTTTTTGTGTCCAAGGTGACCCAAAAATGGTAATCTTTTTTCTCTTTTAGTCTTTAGACTTTTCTCTACAAAGAGTTGACGTCTTTAAGGGCCTTAAGATGTCCTCTAAGGATTCATTTGGCTGAGCTTCTTATCGAGAATGAACGGAAGGACTTTTACTTACTTTCTTTCAATTTTCCAAAATTCGTCTAGTATCTACATTTATAGTTTACAATTTCTTTATTTTTTGCCATATTATTTTGATCAATTTATATAATTTTTCCTACTCAGAAATGTCTTTAAAAAAGTTTAAAACTCACACAGAATTTGTTTTTTTCTTTGCCAATTTATTTGACCAGATTTTTGGCTGACCGAATGGAGGGAATTTCGCGGATAAAATATTTGGCAGCGTGACCTTCGGGCTGTTTTCAGATTCCATGCAGTGTATTTCCAAATATTTTATGCAGCTATATTTTGTACTGCCTTTTTTTTTGTTAACGCTATTTTTTTTTTTTTTGTGGCAAGTTCTATGTGCATTTTCTGGCGTTTTAGCTGCGACTACCGGAAATATGGAATAATTAATATTCGGTTCGTTGTTGCAATTCCATTTTGTTGTTTTTGTTTTTGCTCATGTTCTCTTGTTCTGAATGTTCTCTTTTATTTGTATTTTATTGTGCAAAAAACGAAATTTCCGGCTAAGGCGACGGCGGGCAAGTTGGCTATAGCTATATAGCCTGGCCAAAAGCCGCGTCGCCGGCATTAGCTGCCATAATTTTAATTGCGTTTAATGGCGCAAGAATTGAAATGCGAATGATGGCCGAGAGGAGACGGACAAAAGACGAGACGAAACGCGAAAAAAAACGCATTAATTAGAAAACGAGCAGCAGGAAAGCAAATGACGGAGAGCAGAGAAAAGTTACAAAAAAAAGGGGAGGAAAGAAGAGAAAGCCAAAGTAATAAAATAATAACAATATACATAGCATGCCAACGTGACCGACCCGACACGCCTCCAAACCTGACACCGCCCACACACCCATTGGACCACCATTGGACGGACACCCAGTAAGGCAGTAAATTAGGCGCTCAAGACTAAATACCCGCAAAATTCACGCACTTGACACAAATTCCTTTGGGGCGGATGGCATTAAAATTGAAAAAAATGAAAATAAAATAATAATAACAAGTTAGCAATCGCTACTGAATAATGCTAGACTAAGAGATACTCTGTAGTAAAAAGAATAGAAATTTCTTTGGTCTTTCTTATGAAACTTGTAACTTAAACATATAACAGGTTCATCTTAAAGCATACACTACGGTCTAATTATTATTAACACTAACTCATCACACCCTTTACTCTTGGATTTCAATGGGTACAAGATATAAAAGGACAAAAATTGCACAAAAAATGCGGTAAAAGCACGCAAGAAAATAATTCATAATAATGCTGAACTGGCGCTGGTATTTGGAATGGGATTTAAGGGAAGGGTAGGCAACGGGAATGGCAACGGGTATGGGAATGGGAACAGGGATTGCAGATGAAGGACTGAGGGAACCTAAAGGACTGTAGAGGAAAGCAGGGAGCAGGAGCAGGAGCAGAAGTTGTAGAAATGCTGAGTGGCAGGACAAAATGGCGACCGCCAAGACGGAAGTGCGCGCAAATGACAAAACGCTGTTAGCCCAAAAATGTTAGCCAAGAAACGTCAGACGACCTTCTTCTTGGTCAAAGGAGGATGATGAAGAAGCAGCAGAAGCAGCGACAGCAGCAGCAGGAGCCACGAAGGAGCCAAACTCTATGAATGAAATGTCCTTAAATGGGTGGAAAATGCGTCTGTCTGTCGAAATTGCCTAACTGCATAAATGGGAAAATATGCAATGAAAACAAGCCAAGGGCGAAAACAGGAGAAGGAAATAAGTAAAACAATAGGAAATTCAATGACAGCTCCACAGAAGGGTTGCTCTTTAAATTTTCTAACCACTTTAGGTAGGGCTAGGTAATTTCATTTATAAATAAATATGATATAAAAGATATATATTTTATTTGAAATATTTTAATAATATGGAAAGGTCTTTAAATTAAACCAAACAATCGTTCACTTAATATTTATTAGAAAACTAAATATTCCCCACTCTTCTCATATAAATGGCAAGCTTAAGATAGAGAACTTTACAGAAATTGATTTAAAATGCATTAAATGTGCATTAAATTGGTGCTTTAAAAGCCGAAATTAATTGTAAATTCATTTGTTTCTTTCACTTGCAGATGGCGTGCGTTTAAAAACGCGCCGAAAACGCGCGCGTTATGTAACAACCTCCAAAAGAGGAAGAACATCGAATATTGAATATAATAAAAACAAGCAATGTAACCAAGCTGATTGAGACAACTACACACACACACACACACAAAGTACTGCAAATCTACTAAAACAGAGAAAGAGAGAGAGAGAGATAGAGAGTGTGTGAGGGAGAGAGTTGGATATCGAAATCGAAAATGTGCAACGGCAGCAATCCAAGCACGACGACAACTGCTGCAACGCTCACAAACTTATTAGCGAAATGCACGAAGTCAACAAACGGCAAGAGCAACAGCAACAACAACAACAGCAACAACAACAGCAACAACAACAGCAACGACATTGGCAGCATCAACGCTAACAATTGTCAACAGAGCCGCATGCGAATGGCAACTGAGGTTGGAGTTGGAGTTGGAGTTGCAACTGGAGCTGGAGCTGGAGGCGGCAACGAAAAGCCACAAAAACAACGAGCAAAACGTCAAAACATGCAGCAGCAGCAGCAACAGCAGCAGCAGAAGGAGCATAATCAGCGGCAACATCAACAACGTCAGGAACAAGGACATCAAATAAAGCAAATGGCAACGGGGACAAATGGAGAGGCAGTCGTCGTCGCCGTTGCGGCAACCAAAGTACATGAACACAAACACGAATTTGGACGAGACCAAGAACAACGTCGTCGAAATTGCAATAATGTTACCAGAGTGCAGCCTCAGCAGCAACAGCAACAGCAACAACAACAGCAACAGCAACAGCAATGGCAGTTGAAGCTGCCTCAACGTAGCTGTTTCTCGATTGTTCTGTGGTTGACGCTGGCAGCAACAGCATCAGTAGCAGCAACAGCAACAGCGACAGTAGCAGCGACAGCAGCAGCAACAGCAGCAGCAGCGACACCTTTAGCAACACCAACACCAACACCCACAGCAACACTGTCGACACTTGTGCAACGCTCTGCCCGATCTCTGAGCAGCCACAGCAGTGGCAAGAGCAATGCACGGGAGTTGCACTATGAGCTAAGCAGCGGCAGCAACATGGCAGCAGCAGCAGGAGTTGCCACATCTGGAGTTGGAGGTGGCTCTAGTGGCGGCGGTGGTGCAGCGGGTATTGAATGCCCCAGCTTCGATGATAGCTCGGCATGTCCTTGCTACAAGTTTGAGGATGGTAAGTGCAAATGGGCGAAGAAGCAACCAACCGAACTAATTAAACGCATCAAAGCCGAGTCCGAGTCCGAGTCAGAGCAAAGTTTATTGCACCCAAAACGTGTGGACAAGCACAATAACAAATCACGACATGCCATTCCCCCCCCTCTCTTTGTACCCCTCACTCCTCCCTTGTGCATTCCTTTTAAAGAGTCCACACACGAAGTCATGTCCATCTCTCTTATTCTCCCATATATCCTCCAGTCTCCGGTCACCAGTCTGTCTCTGTCTCTAACTCCATCTCCTTTGCGTATCTGTGTGAGCAGATTGACCACCATTTAAACACCAACACATGCTCCGCATGCCAAGATTGTTTACTTTGACACCAGAGCAGCATCAGCATCAGCATCGGCATCGGCATCAGCATGTGTCCTGTCCGCATACATTTGTCTCCCACTGTGGCCAGGAAATGCACTAGCATTTGAATAAACACACACCCAATGGCTCTGTCTACCATGGACTGGTTAGCCAGTTAGCCAGCGTTCGTTTAGCTTAACAGATTTGATTAATCCATAGCCATAGCACTGGATTAAAGTAAATGAGGGGATAACTTAAGTCAGCATTTAATCAACTTCATTTGATTTTTTTCTTTTTAGTTTTACAGAATAAAGGAATAAGTCTATGTAGCTTTAAGCTTACTTTAGTTTTTATAAAGCTTTCAGCACCTTTTCAATTAATTTAAAATATGGAAATAAGAATAATACTGGATTAAAGTAAATGAAGGGATAACTTAAGTCAGCATTTAATCAATTTCATTTGATTTCTTTCTTTTTATGTTTACAGATTTAAAGAATAAGTCTATGTAGCTTTTAGCTTACTTAAGCTTTCATAAAGCTTTCAGCAGCTTTTCAATTAATTTAGAATATGGAAATAAGACGTTGGCTTTATTCACTTCAATTTTTAACTCTTAGTCTTTTAGTAAAGCGTTCAACTTTAACAATATATGTAAGCTTTACTGAAGCTTTCATGTGATTTTCGTGGATGCATTATAGAATCGCCCAAAGCTCTTATTTAATGCTGAAATAGAAGAAGTGACAGGATTTTAATACAATCGCATCAGACTATCACATATTTGGATGTTTAGTCAAGCGTTTGTTTGTCTAGTTTTAGTGAGTCAACTGTGAATGAAAGCTATATTCAAATACACCCCCCCCCCCCCCACACACACACACACACACTTGTCTGCCATTTCTATCTTCGTTCGCCTTCCTGATTACGCTTGTGTTGTTGATTTTAGCAGGAGGCGGTCGAATTTATATGGTGGGGGAGGGGGCTATTAACTAATAACAACTTGCTGCAAGGATAATAATATAGATTACAATGGCTGATAGCCAGACATATGGCCAGGAGCAGCAATAATCATTGAGTATTGAGAGTCAGTCAGCTGAAAGCGGAGCCGAAGGACATGAGACACAGACAGACAGAGAGAGCGAGTGAGAGAGAGAGAAACAGAGAGATGGACCTTAACTAATTGTAATGCAAAGCACACAGTTTGTTGTTGCTCTTGTTGTTGTTGTTGTTGTTCATAATTTGTGATTGCATCTTATTTTACTCCTCAGGCCTTTTCCTCGAATGTCCTGGCACAACGGCATTATCCCTGCGCTCAACGCTGGAACGCGTCTCAGCACCAATTCATTCACTCTCCATCTACGATTTTGATCGCTCGGTGACGTCACTTTCGCAGGATGTCATCCAACCTGGTGTCCACATACGTCACCTGCAATTCTCCCACTCGCACCTGGAGGCTCTCAAAGAGAACAGTCTGCGCAATGTACGCGGCAGTCTCGAGTCTCTCAGCATTGTCAATGGCAAATTAACACAGGTAAGCATGCTAATAAATCAAATTGCGTATACGCCATGTACGAAGTTTCTTTCATTTTGCAACATACTTAGTATGAAAAGTATGCGGTGGGTGAAAAGTGACACTCTAGCTATGTTCGGCGGCAAAGTGTTCGAAGGGAGTATCATCCCACCAAAGTGAGTGAGTGAAAAATGAACAAAAATGGGGCAAAATAATTGCATGCAAATTTATTGCTCTTCACAACAATTTGCTGCTGTTGCTGCCAGTCTCCTTGTGCAATATGCTTAGTGTCATGCCAGTGGCAGACACGCCCACGCCCTCACAACGCCCCCTAACTAACGGTGTGACGATCATTTGTTGCCTTCCCCTGTTACATGACAGACAAAAGGCAACAGCAGCAACAGCAGCAACAGCAGCAACAGCAGCAACAGCAACAACAACTGCAACAGCAGCAAATGCGATTAATATGTGGCTGACTTGACTGACAATGTAAAAGGCCACGTTGGAAAAAGATGTACAAATATGCTAAAAGAAATTGTCTAATCAAATTTGGGTCAAAAGCTACTCTTTAAATGTGTTTACACATGAAGGGAAAACTCTACCATAGAGTTGTCAAATAGCTCTAAAGTGTGTTTACACTTTTCTACCCAACTCTACTTAACTCTACTTCTAAACTCTACTGAAAACACTATATACAGAAAACGAGCCTTTGAATATACTTTTTTAAATATTTTTAAGGAATCCGCTTGAATTTATCTAATTTATAATTTCATTGATTGGTTAAAAAAAAAAGTTTTGTGACCTCAAAAATTATTTTTATTTGAATTTTACACCTTTTTTGGTGCATACTCTTAGGCTTAGGGTATTAATGTGCCAAGTTTCCTGATGATCACGCCATCTATTTGTTAATTAATTTACTAGCGCCGCTTTTCTAGAACTACAATTTAACCGTTGCGACTCTTAACTTAGAATTTGAAGCTGTCAACAAGCTGAATGATTTGAAACTTATATAAGAAAGCATGCTGCTAAAATTTGCTTGTAAATTAATTTTATTGGAGATTACAAGTTCTTGAATTAAAATCAAAATAATATTTAGTGTGCAAAATATGTCACAGAAGCCAAGCAACGAACTTTGCGCTAAGACAAATGCAATAATGAACAAGGCAGACATAGGAACTAAGGCTGCAATTGAAATGCAGAAAGAAAATGTGACGCCTGCGCGAAGCAGCAACGAAAGTGTTGCACAATCAACACCAACAAACAAGGCAATGGAAGAAGGAGAACAAATGCCAATAGTGGCCACCTCTGAGTCTTCCTCTGGCAAGGAAAATACTGAAGCAGCAACCACTACGAAACCTATGAAAAAATGGGCGCTAAACAATTTTGATATTGGTCGTAAACTGGGCAGTGGTAAATTTGGCAACGTGTATGTGGCACGTGAAAAACAATCCCAATATGTGGTTGCACTGAAAGTGATGTTTAAGCGTCAAATCACCGAATCTAATGTGGAGCATCAGGTGCGCCGTGAGATCGAGATTCAATCACATCTTCGTCATCCTAATATCTTGCGTTTATATGCCTACTTTCATGACCAGGCACGCATCTATTTGGTCCTGGAGTATGCACCACAAGGAACTCTTTATAATGCTCTACAGGCACAACCGTTGAAACGCTTCGATGACCGCCAGTCGGCCACATACATTAAGGCCCTTTGTTCAGCTCTAATCTATTTGCATAAGAAGGATGTTATACATCGCGATATTAAACTGGAGAATCTTCTATTGGGCCACAAAGGTGTCCTAAAAATTGCCGACTTCGGTTGGTCTGTACACGAGCCGAGCTCAATGCGTATGACACTGTGTGGCACAGTTGATTATTTACCACCCGAAATGATACTGAACGAGCCACATACAAAGAACGTTGATCTTTGGAGCATGGGAGTTCTATGCTTTGAGCTGCTGGTCGGACGTCCACCATTCTATGCGAATAACTATGATGAGACATACAAAAAGATACTGAAAGTGGACTACCAGCTGCCGGAATACGTCTCGAAGGCAGCGGCTCATTTGATATCCAAGCTGTTGGTTTTAAATCCTGAGAATCGTCTACCGCTGGATCAGGTCATGTTACATCCATGGATTGCGGTGCACACGCAGTGCTAAAATTAACTATATGTTTTAATTTAATATTGATTTAAATCTAGTTTCAGTTTATGTGAATTTTTTGTGTTTAGTTTTTGCAGTTAAAATATACCAGTTATTAAGTAAAATAGCGTAAACATTTTAATTGAAATTTATGAACTCATTTTCTGTTGCTTTAGAATTTAAATAAAGATTCTGTTGAAGTAAAACCAAATACAGCAATAACAAATATTTAATTACATAGGTTTCTTAATTTAAATGAAACTTGAAACAATTTCTCAATCAGAATATAAACCATAACTGCCAACACATTTGTTAGGTGATGTGGATTGCGAATTTCGGTGGTTGTTAGGGGGTGGGGGTGGTGTTGGTGGTGCAGCTAAAGCTAATTAGCAGCACCAACATACGGCGCCAATAATGTTGAACAAAGTTGGGCAACCGAAAAAATGCAAATGGCTTTCTAAGCCATTAAATTTGGAAAACAGCCGCCACAGCAACGGCTACGGCAATGGCAATGGCAACAGTGGCAGCAACCGTGGCAGCAACACTGTGGCAGCAACACAGTGGCAGCTACGTGAACACCACCAAGCGGTGCTTCTGAACCCATAAAAAGTAATTTGCCGCCGCGAAATAACAAACGATCCAGAGCCAAAAACAATTGCGTTCAATAAAATAATTTTCGGCGAACGTTGGGCGGATGAAAGGCAGCCAGGCGGAAACATGTGTTGAAGGCCCTGACACGCCCCCCCCCCCTCCCTCTCTGCCCTGCCACAACAAAATTGGTTGTACATTGGAACAATTAAAGAGTTAATATTGTGGCCCAAATACAAAATATTGTCGCGACTTTAGTTTACTTTTTAAATTTATTGACACAAAAAAATGAAAGAGAGAAAGTTAAATTGAGAAGGAAAAGTTGCCTTGATGTGCAGAAAATCTAGGACCTTCGTCGGGTTGTGGTTTCATGATCCTTTGGTGGCTCTGCAGTAGTTGTCCGAGTTGGCAGTGGTGAGGCGGCAATTACTGCCGGCCTCATTGTCACCTCAATGGAAGGCAGACGACGGCAGGCATGAGGTTTATCCCCAAGTTGCATCTGGGCACAACGACGTCTGTCTGTCTGTCGCCAATCTACAAATAAGTAGGAGTATTACAAGGGGTAGGAGAAGGAACAACAGGACATCACTCACTGTTGCGTGGCGTTGAGAAGCAGTTGTTGTTGAGCAGCTGGCAGCGATTGGCAATCACTTTGCATATCCGATGATCCCGAGATCGGATACAGATTTCCTGATCAGGTGAAGTACGTGGACAGGTTGCCACACTGCCGGGACAGTCCTGATAGCACCAGTAGGCATGTTGTGCACCAACTTCACGCACTCGCCGACAATCCTTGCCCGGTGTGTGTGACCATCGATTTGCGGCAAGCGAATTTCGAGGATTAGCATCGATGAGATCACATATGTTCCTGAAGCGACGACATATACCATCAGGAGTACGGCCACAAACCAAAGGACTGCGTGCTCCACACACAGGAGGCAAGAGACACAGAGGCCTAATCGTTGGCAATGTAACAGATAGCGATGATATTGTGGCAGGAGTGCCACTCGCCGGCATCTGCAACATCAGCAGAGCCAAGCCAAATACACTGACTGCAAACAAAATTGAAAAAAAAATTGAAATCAATGGTACATTGGAAGATTTCTTCCAATCCTTTGCTCCTACCTGTTAACGTGGTCAACTGCATGTTGCCAAAAGAGTTCTTGTGGACTTCAAAATATTTCTGACGGTTTTATAGCTTGCAAGTATTATGGCAACAAAGGCGGCAGAAAAAGTATTGAAAGCAACAGCAGTTTCTTACACCACTTGCCACATTATCTCTGCTGCCACGCGCCCCTTTTGTTTTCAACGTCTCTGAAGAGCATTGACCTTAAGAAGAACTGGCGATAATTAGTGCAGTTTTAAGTGCTTTAACAATATGTTATATTCTGGGAATATGCTGGAAAAACTGATAAAGTCCAGGTTACAAAAGCTTCTGCCATAATATATGTACATGAAGATTGATATTATTATGGCAAATAGAAAAATCCAATTTAGAAAATAGTTACTTAGGAAAATATACGTTTTGTTTATCTCAAAAATAAACTTGGCAGCTGGACACGTTTCAAGTCAAGGTTCATTGGCTGATATTTGGATTATGTTGGACCAGTTTCAGGCCCTTTTTTAATGATGTCCCAAATGCGATAATCATGTGCATATTTACAACTTGTTGGATGTTTACGAAACTTAAATCAAAATTCGATTCGATTGAAAACATGAGTACCATACATACAATAAATATATATTCGATTGTTTTTTGCGCATTGAGTACAAAAACATATGCCACATTTCGGCAATTCAACTGTGAATTGAGATCGAAACACAATAAGCATAAGTGAAAGACTATGGGATACAATATAGAGCGTCGGGTAATCACTGGCAGTATAAATACCCGATCCGAATTGTCAGTTATCATCAGCTTCTGATAACAGCAACAGCTCCAATCAGTTTCAGCCAAGCCAGCTTTCATCAATCATGTTCAAGCTAACAACTTGTTGTTTACTCCTCGTTGTCCTCATGGCAATCGCTGAGGCCGACAAGAAGGAACCTTGTGCTGGTCGTTGCACCTACAAGGATTTGGCTGGCAGGGGAACAGTTTGTGTTCGCAATGCAAGGACCAACATTTGCACCCGACTCCAAGCCTGCCAGCTGCGTGAACGCAACTGTTCCTTGAGGGAGCTTGGCCTGCCTCCACTGCGCCAGACATCAGCCAGGAGTTGTGCCCGAGTTGTTGGCAGGCGCGGCAGTGCTCGCTGTGTATCAAGCCGTGGTCGTCGTCCACGTCCAGGTCGTCCCTCCAGGCTCAGGCGCTGCAGAAGGAGTCCATCCTGCCGGCGCCAAAAGGCCAACAGCTGCTGGCGTACTCGGGATGGACGCAACCTTTGGATGAGCGCTTGCAGCGCTCGGCAGAGGAACTGTGCCAACAGGAAGCGACCACTCCTTCAGTTGACCCGCACCAACGACTTGGCCTGCCAAAAGGATAAGGATATTCTCTACAACAAGTTGTAAGAATCTGCTGCCCACTGACAAACCCATCCATGGCGACCTAGACGACAAAAAGAAACCTACTTACATATAATAATCTTTTTTTTTTATAGTATATAAATTTTGCAAATTTCCTTTTCTTTTCCGCATAAATTCGATTCTATAAAAATAAATAACTTTTTCAAAAACTATATGATATTTAATTTTTATCAATAGAAAAGATTTATCTGTTCTTTAAATATCTAGTTCCTTAACAACTTTCTCAAATCAAAAGTGGCATCAAAATAAACTTCAGACTGATAACTTCCTGCTATCGATTGATATGTTAACTTAACTAATTATCGATACGAATACATAGATAGTTTTTCGATGACAAAAATAACCTACTTACATACATATGTATATTTATCTTTTTTTATAGCATATAAATTTTGCAAACTTCTTTTTCTGTTATGCATAAATTCGATTCTATAAAAATTATTTTTATATATATATAAAAAATTTTATAAATAAGTTCAACGAGAGCAGAAAAGAGTTACCTTTTAGATTAGATTTTACATTTCACAAATCAAAAGTGGCATCAAAAGTTCAGACTGATAACTTCCTGCTATCGATTGATATTTTAGCTTTGCTACTTATCGATACGAGTACATAGATAATTTTTCGATGTTTCGTCAGTTTTTTGGCAAGTCAACAATATTTTTATTTTTGCCTTTTGTGACTTTTTCAAAAGTCTTTCAGATAAATAGTAAAATAGAATAACTATTAAGCGACTCTTTGATCAAAATTGGCACCTCGAAAGATTGAATATATCCTTATCGAATTGTATATTGATAATAGGACAGTTCCATGGGTCAATCGAAATGCAGAGAGAACAATACAAAGTGCATAATGTGTTAAAATCACCTGCTGAGTGGAAGTCCACGATATTCTGATATCCTCTCTTTTGGTGCAGATAAACCATCATCTGGCCTTAAGCACATTCGTGGATTCGTGGCAACAAATTCAAAACACACATAAATATTTCATAATGTTACAACAATAAAAATAAATATCCTTTTATGGCAGCCATTTCTTTGTTCTGCCGTTTCGCTTTTATTTATTTTTTGCGCTGTTCTCTTTTTTATATTTCGCCCTGGTTTCTGGTTACTGGTTTGGTTCCTCTGCCATGTCACTCCGTGTACCTCCTTTCCAGGTCCTGGCTCGGATGACTTGACCATAAATTTGCTGGGCCCGCGTTTAAGGCGCCAAGTATGAATGGCGGGCGGGCGGTCGGTTGGACCAGGACGAACAGGACGAGTTGGGCCAAACGGCGCGGCGCGACATTGCAAATGTTCAATAAATTAAAATCGTCTGCCATAAATTTCCATGTCAGTACATTAATTAAAAGGCCGTAATTCGCTTGGCCCCTGTGTCACACGGTCTCCCCAGGCTCCACTGTCCAACCATGTTGGACTTACCTGACTCTGCCGAGTCCAGAACTCCGTGGCTGTATTTTGTAATGCCAAATACTGTGATCAGAAAGAGACTAAACATATAAATTAAGAGTTTCTAAATATTCTATAAATACTGAATTATTTAAAACCATTTTTTTTATGTATTCATGTCCCTGCACATCTCTGTGAGTGTGGTGACAACCCTGCTCACACTGCTCGCAAATCAAATCAAGTAGGCATTGACTTTGTCGTTTGAAGATTTGTTGGCCACGTTAGGAGTCAGTTCCACTTGCCATTTAGTTTTGTCTAGTCGCAGGCAGCGCATCAGAGTTCTGAATAAAATTGAAAAATCAAAGAAAATTTCTTAAAATATTTTCATTTTACTAAAAGAATCACGAAAAGGTCTTTTATTAAAATGCCAAGAACTCCAACAACTGGCAAGGCAAAGAATGGCGAGTCGTCGTTAAAGAAAGCAAAAGTCCAGAAGAAGCACAAGAATGAGAAATCTTCCGAGTCCAGCAGCAAGTCGTCTGATCAATTATCGAAGAAGAAGATCCAGAAGTACCAGCAGTCAACACCAAGCAGGACCAGCGATTCTGACTCGGATTCTAGTGAGGACACCTCAAGCATTGTGACAAGCTCCAGCTCCTCGTCGACGTCAGAGAGTGAACCGGAAAGGAAGAAGAAACGTAAATGTCATCATTCGTGCCGGAAGAAATGTAAGAAATCTTCAAAGTCGTCATCCAAGCGCCGATACTCGCGTATAACATGTGAAACTCCGCAAATTATATTTTCGCCAACTATGGAATCGACTCCCATCCCGATTCCCATACCAATACCCCAACCGGTACCCCCGCCGGTTCCAGCTCCCGTTCCCGCTCCAGTCCCAGCTCCTGGCACAGCACCAGTTGGGCCATCATTTGCGATTTGGTCGCCTGTTCCCATCCATCAGAAACACCAGAGTCGCAATCTCAAAAGTAGTGGAACTCCTGAGGCACCAAAGAAAAAGAAGCAGCGCTTACCAAAACAACTGGTTGAGAAGCCCAAGGACAAGGAGAAGGGAAAAGGAAAAGAAAAAGGAGAAGAAAAGCAGCGTCAAGTTGCCAAGTCGCATAAGACGAAAAGAGAGTGTACACCTGCTGATCAGGAGCGGAAACGCTCTCCAGCACGTGTGACGAAATCCTTAACCAGATTCGACAAGGAACAAGCACCATCGCGCTCGATTACCAGGCCAAGAGACAGCGCAAAAGAGGAGAAATCCTGTCCAGACTCAAAGAGGCATCGTTCACGCTCACGCTCCAAGGAAAAGGAACGTCGCTCCAAGGAAAAGGAACGTCGCTCCAAGGAAAAGGAACGACGCTCCAAGGAAAAGGAACGTCGCAAACGGAATCGCAGCTCATCTTCGTCCAGTCGATCTCGTAGGGGCAGGGGCGCGGGCGGGGGCAAATACTCGTCCAGACGCTCCGTATCCATATCCTCGCGCACTCCAAGTCCATGGCGCATAGGATCGCATCGCTTGAAGACCGTCCGTCTGCACATCAAGGGACTGACCCGTGACGTGACCAAGAGGAATATTGTGGATATCTTTGGCAGTTTCGGACCCTTGACCAATGTGGATTTTCCCGTTAATCATTATCATGGTGATCGTTATGTGCGCACCGGTCGTGGCTACGCTTTTGTCGAATTCCAAAATCCCAAGGACTGCGAAAGAGCTCTCCATGCCATGGATGGCGGCAAGATCGATGGTCAACGGATTATGGTCAATCGCTTTCAAGTCAACATGCTTCGTATGCCAATGCGCAGGCGCAACCCTTCACCTCTAATCATCCAGCGCCATCGTGATCGAAGCTTCTGAATCCTGGACAGGCAAAGGATCATTCCGAGCTATACAAAACTGGACATCAACACTCACGATTGAATAATTTATGTTCTGTGGAATAATAATAATAATAATAATAATAATAAATCAAAGCACGTTTTTTTTTAAATAAATTAGAGATGCACTCTGCATTATCGATATAATAATAAATCGATAGCTACCATTGCTGCTTTAAGCTTCCCATATAATATCGATACTGCTAGTGACAGGCAATTGTTGCTAACCTCTGAATATTTTGTATATTTATAACTCTTTTATTAAATTTTTGTGTGAAATAATTATGAATAAACATGAAATGAACTGAAAATTCTGAGCAAATAAGAGTGCTCGGAGTATTTTATTAAGTATAGTGAAGCATTATTTTTCCTGAATCCCATTGTTATGACCATGTTAACATTTGAAGCTTTAACATTTATTGAATTAAAATTAAAATTGTGTAGATAATTAGTTCAATAAGAAGAATTATTTTTAAATAGCCATTTATGTATGTATAATGTTCAATGTTCACGGTGCGGAACAGGAAATTCAATTTTTACAGCACTGCAGATGCAACTCTGTGGACATCGCATAATATTAAAAGGTGGCAACGCTGGGCCCTAACTTTTGTCGAGCACGTGTGTCAGCCATTTCCCATCTTTCTTTTCGTTTTGTCTCGTCAACGGCAGCGCATCGGAGCTTTGGTTAATTTCAGGAGAAGAAAATTTTTCTAAATTTAATTTTACTAAAAATCCGAAAAATGTCAGAAACTGAAAATCAAAACGAATCGATCGGCGAGCCGCCAATAAAAAAGCCCAAGCTGGAGGGCGATGAAGCCGAAAAAATTGAGCAAGAAAAAGAAAAGGAAGCTGAGCCGGAAAAAGAAAAGGAAGCTGAGCCGGAAAAAGAAGCGATGGAGTCTAGCGAGGACATCAAGTTGTCCGATGAATTGTCTGAGAAGAAGCTCCAGATCCATTCAACAAGCTCAGTCAAAGGCGATGAGTTCGATGAATCCGACGAGCAGGAACCATACGATGATCAGAAGGAGTCTAGCGAGACCCCCAACTCGTCCGATGAAATGTCTGAGAAGAAGCTCCAGATCCAGTCAACTAGAAGCTCGGTCCAAGGCGATGAGTTCTATGAATCCGACGAGCAGGAACCATACGATGATCAGAAGGAGTCTAGCGAGACCCCCAACTCGTCCGATGATTTGTCTGAGAAGAAGCTCCAGATCCATTCAACAAGCTCGGTCAAAGGCGATGAGTTCGATGAATCCGACGAGCAGGAACCATACGATGAGCAGAAGGAGTCTAGCGAGACCCCCAACTCCTCCGATGAATTGTCTGAGAAGAAGCTCGAGTGCCATTCAACAAGAAGCTCGGTCAAAGGCGATGAGTTCGATGAATCCGACGAGCAGGAACCATACGGTGAGGAGGAAGAGACCCCCAACTCGTCCGATGAAATGTCTGAGAAGAAGCTCCAGATCCAGTCAACTAGAAGCTCGGTCCAAGGCGATGAGTTCGATGAATCCGACGAGCAGGAACCATACGATGAGGAGGAAGAGACCCCCAACTCGTCCGATGAATTGTCTGAGAAGAAGCTCCAGATCCATTCAACAACAAGTTTGTTCAAAGGCGATAAGTTCGATAAATCCGCCGATTTCGGTTTAATTGAAAAGCAGGAGGAGGAGGAACCATACGATGAGGAGGAAGATGAGCCAAAGGAGGCTATCGAGCCGAGCAAGAAGAAGCTCCAGAACCATTCAACAGCAAGTTCCTCGAGCGGCGATGAGTCCGATGACTCCGCTGATTCGAATGCTGTCCCCAACACCTCGAGCTCGGGCTCCTCATCGACTTCAGAGAGTGAAACTGAAGAAAAAAAATGTAAGAATTATTTAAAGACGACACCATAGCGCAATTATTAACGCAAAATATTTGAAACTTTTACAGCCGTTTCCAAACCAAATAAGGCCAAAAAGTGATCGAAACTTGTGAGTCCTGCAGAGCCAAAGGAACATCCCAAATTATACAAAGCTGGTCAACAACACTCACGACTGAATAATTTACAATGTTCTGTAGGATATTAATAAAAAATTAAAACAATATATGTATACGTTTTTTAATATATTAGAGATGCACACTGCATTATTGATATAATAATCAATCGACAGCTATATTCGCTGCTTTAAGTATCCTATATAATATCAGACATTCTAGAGCAATTGTTTAACTTTTTAACTAATTTAAACGAATTTCTAGGTTCATTTTCAATAAGGCATGACAAACAGGTGATGCGGAACGAAGAAGCAGTTGTGCAAATATGTAAAAATAAAATTATTAAATGAAAAACGAAATTGTTTGTTTTTGACATCAACGTTAAAATACCCTGTCATGTCTACAAATCCATTAGCTTTTGGCACCGATTTTTATAGGTAGTCGAATGCATTTTTTTGCCTCAAAGCTCATAGAAAAATATTAAATAATATTCTCTGAACGGTCAAGTAGCAGAAACTAATAATAAAATACATATATAACTAAATATAAATGTTGATTGAAAATGCAAAGTAACGAAATCCATTGGCAAATTGACTGAAAAGAGAGGAAAAATAATAAATATGTTGTTTTATTTGTATTTTTTGTACAAAAATAGGCGACTGAAAATAAACATTTTAAACGCAATATTGCATAATAAGCCAGCCGCTAAATAATAATCATACATATGTTTATAGATAGCGCATTCATACGCAAGTATTTATTTCATTATTGTTCACAATACAAGTTCATATACATCAAGAAAGTCACCATTAATCCCGAGCCTATCGCTCCCAAATAGCAAAGCTGCCACGTGCTTCGCTGGCGATTGCGCTGCTCGGAACGTGATGCAAAAGGCGTTGGTGGATTAACGCCTGGTTCAAGGCTGTCCATATAAACCATTCCGTAGAAAAAGGACGCCACAAGGAAGCCCCAAAACAATGGGCTCAGTCGGCAGATAATTTCGTGCTCCTTTGTCCAATCTATGGCGGCTTTCAGCTGCGCCTGCGCATAGTCCATTAAGGGCATTGCTAAAGTGACGATAATTATTATACAAATTAGTATATATTATAAAATATTGTATTGGATTATTAGAACACACAATTGTCGACGATATTCAGTACAACAAACGAAGAAATGTAAGAAGATGGCAGCTGGAGCTTAAGATTTTCTTTTTCTCAACGTTTACTAACCATGCTTATGCTATCCATGCAAAAGCTGACTGCTTTGGGCTTTAATTAGTTATATGTTATTATTATTATATTATAAAATATTTTATTAGTTTATTAGAACACACAATTGTTGACGTTATTTAATACAACAAACTGTGAAATGTAAGAAGATGGCAGCTGGAGCTTTAGATTTTCTTTTTCTAAAACGTTTACTAACCATGCTTATGCTATCCATGCAAAAGCTGACTGCTTTGGGCTTTAATTGCAACTATCGATAATTGAGTAAAATTTCCTTTTGGCAGGAAATTGATTGTATTATTTATAATTGAAATGTTTATTAATGTTCTTATTTAGTGAGTAAAATTAATGAATATATATTTACATAGTGTTGTTTATAAATATTGGATTCATTAAATTAATTATTTGCAGTTACCCTCACGTGCGCTGAGTTCCATGCAAAAGCTGACTGCTTTGGACTTTGACTACAATGAGATTGTGAGAATTGAGGATTACAGTTTTTATGGATTGCGCGTGTCCAAGCTGAATATCAAAGGGAATCGATTGCAGGGTATTCCAGAGAATGGTTTTGCCGGACTGGAGGAGTGCATGCAGGAGATTGATGTATCTGAGAATGGATTACGCACATTTCCCATGATGGCACTGCGCAAATTGAGTCATCTAAGGATTCTACGTCTATCCAATAACAAGATATCCACATTCTATGGCGACATTCAACTTGCCACCAACAATGCTTCAGCAGCAGCAGCTGCCGCAGCCGCGTTGCAGTTGCCATCGTTGATTTTATTAGATCTGAGTTCCAATCAGTTTGGCGAGATTGTTCACGATTGTTTTCGCGCCTTTCCACAGCTGCAGACACTCTCGTTCTATGCCAATCAGATTGAACTTGTGCAGCCGGAGGCATTCAAGAGTCTCAAGGAGTTAATGTCTTTGGATATGTCACACAATCGGATCATCACACTCGATCCCAAAGTCTTTGATAAGAACAAACGTCTGCAGACGATCGACTTGAGTCACAATCATATACATGCCATCAGTGGGGTCTTCTCCAATCTTCCCCAGTTGAGGGAGGTCTTCCTCTCGGAGAATAATATATTGGAACTGCCAGCGGATGCGTTCACCAATTCGACCCTTGTGGATGTCATCTATTTGGAGTCAAATGGAATTGCGCACATTGATCCCAATGTCTTTAGCACCTTGGCCAATTTGGATCATTTGTATTTACGCTCCAATTTCATTCCCTTGGTGCCAGTCACCCTGTTTGATAAGTGCACAAAGCTATCATCACTCTCGCTGGATAATAATGAGATTCAGGACCTGGAGATCGGCATGTTTCGGAAACTGGAACAGCTGCGAGAAGTACGGCTTCACAACAATCGCATTCGACGGGTGAGGAAAGGGGTCTTTGAGCCCTTGCCATCCTTGCAGGAGCTGCACATCCAAAAGAATAACATTGAGGATATTGAGCCGGGTGCATTTCATACTCTGGGCAATATGCAGCACATTAATTTGCAGGACAATCAGTTGACAGTGCTGGAGGATATATTCCCCGAACAGAATTCCTCTTTACTATCCATTCAATTGGAGGCAAACTATCTGCATAAGATCCATCAACGGACATTCCGGCAGCAACAAAGGATTCAAATCATGTGGCTGAGAGATAATCAGTTGGTAAAGATCGATCGTTCGCTGTTCGTGGATACACCACAGCTGGGCAGGCTCTACCTAAGCAATAATCATATAAGGGAAATTGAGAAGGATACATTTGGCAGTCTGGTTCAATTGAAGTTCCTCGATCTGAGTGGCAATCAATTGAGGCAGCTGCGTCGCGATTACTTTGCCACATTGCACAACCTGGAGGAGTTGAGTTTAGCTCACAATCAGATCGAGGCCATTGAAGGCTATGCTTTTAGCAGATTGAAACAATTAAAGAACTTGGATCTATCACATAATCCTCTCGTGCAGGTTACCCGTGACATTTTCCTCGAGGAGTTGCCCCTAAGTACGCTTAATCTTCGGAATACTTCTTTGCGGAAGCTGGAGCTGCACACTTTCAAGTCTCTACAAAATTTGAATGAATTGAATCTGGAAAGGAATCAACTTAATCCGGCGGATATCCAGAAACTAGATGTGCCGAGTCTGCGACGTTTGCATCTGTCTCACAATAATTTCAGTCATGTGGGAATCGGCGGAGGAATCGGTGGAATTATGTCCGGCATGTTTGATAAACTGCGATCTCTGCAGCAACTCTCGATGGCCAACTGTAGTCTGACCAGCATTCCGGATCAGCTCTTTGCAAAGAATACAAATCTGGTGCGAATTGATCTATGCGATAATCAATTGACCGAAATGAATCGCAACATCTTCAATGGATTAAATGTGTTTAAGGAGTTGCGACTCTGTCGCAATAATCTCGTTGAGTTCCCGCACATTGCACTCTATAATCTGAGCACATTGGAGACCTTGGATCTGGCCCGGAATCAATTGATTTCCATAGATTTCTTTAAACTGAGTGGCACCCTCAATTTGCGGCAACTCATCCTTCGGGATAATAAAATCAATTCGTTGAGCGGCTTCAATGCAGTTAATCTGACTCAATTGGACAATGTGGATCTTAGTGGGAATCTGTTGCTGTCGTTGCCCGCCAACTTCTTGCGTCATTCGATCAACTTGCAACGTGTTGATCTATCGAGTAATCGCTTTTTGCAGATACCCAGCTCAGCACTGTCGGACGTGTCCATTCCACGCTTGTCGTGGTTGAATCTAACTGGCAATCCCATAAATAAGATATACACTGTGAAGGAAGAGCGTTATTTGTACCTTAAAGAGCTGTACATCTGTCAAACGAATCTCTCCATACTCACCTCGAAGGACTTTGAGGCTTTTCAGGCCCTACAGCATCTGCATTTGATCAATAATCGCATCACACGCATCTCTCCCGGTGCTTTCAAGTCTCTAACGAATCTTCTCACCTTAGATATCAGTGTGAATGAGCTGGAAATGTTACCCAAGGAGCGTTTGCAAGGATTACGCTTGCTTCGCCTCTTGAATATATCGCACAATACCTTAAAGGATCTGGATGAGTTTAGTGGTGATTTGGCCCAGTTGCAAACGCTCGACTTGAGCTTCAATCAATTGGATCGCATCTCCAAAAAGTCCTTTCGTAATCTTCATGGTCTTGTGGAGTTACTGTTAATGGGAAATCGGATGACTGCCTTGTCCAATGATGCTTTCCGTTATCTGCGTAAATTACATCTGCTCGATCTGAGGAAGAATTACTTTGAGCTCGTCCCACTTGAACCGCTGAAACCCTTGAAACGAATCTGCGAACTCTAAAACTGGAGGGTGAGTGAAAGTTGAACACTTTTTATATTGTCGGACAATTTGTTGACATTTTCCATTTACATTTTGTATTAATCTATTTGTCCTTTGTTTTTTACATTTATAGAGAATCCACTGCATTGCAGTTGCGATGCACAAAAGCTCTGGGAATGGCTGAGGGATCATCGCAAATGGTCACTATCGCCAACGGGTGGCGATAACATTAATTATCTGAGGTGCGAACACCCAACGGAACTGCGGGGCAAGGTGTTTGGACGCATGGAGCCGCAGCAATTTTGTGATGCCCCATTAATACCGAAAATGGCCATTCAGGATATTCAGCCGTATTCGGTGGTCGTCTCCTGGCAGAGTCGCGACCATTTGGGCCTCACTGGATTCGAAATTGTTTACCATGCCACAGGCGATGGACTCGTTACCGGACCAACTGACCGCGACCAAACCCGAGCCCATGATATTCATCGCGATTGGGACCGAGAACAGGAAAGAGAACGAGAACGGGAACGAGAACGGGAGAGAGAACGCGATAGGGATAGAGATAGGGACTATGATAGACCGCTAAATGGAGAGCGTGAACGTCTGGCCCAATTTGCCGCTACGGATGAGGTGAGTTGAGTCTGAGTCCTGAACGATGCCAAATTTGAAAGTAATTTGATGGTAAATACTCAATGCCGTTGGATAGTCCGTGTCCGTGGCCGAGTCTGAGACTGTCCTCATTCCCATGTGCCAGGACCGTAATTTTCTTTTAATAAACGCTTAATCAACGCTTTGGGTGTTGGGAATAAAGTGGGCGTGGCTGCCTGCCTGCCTGCCTCCAAAGGCATGTGGCTGCGTTCGATCGACGCGTCGATAAACTGCTCAACTTTGTGCATACAAAATTTAATTTAAGCATCACGTTGCCCGAGGTTCCACTGACTACAAAATATGTAGATGCTTTTCCAGCCTTTGTACAGTGGACAAATATGTAGAAATAACAGCTGGAATTTGTTTAAATAAACCAACTGCTGAAAGGTAAAAAAGTAGCTATTTTTGGATTGATTTCAAATCAAAATTAATAAATTGAAAGTAGCTTTCGATTGGCAGTTATCAAATTTATTAAAATTTATTCCATATACTATCGATACATTTATCGAACTGTCGTTACAATATTGAAACTGATATCATCATCATTTACCAAAAAAACGAGTCAGTTTCCATGTCAAATTAGAAATAGATTTTCATTTAATAAATAACTTTCGAGAAAATTTTCTTTTGTTTAGTCAGATGCAAGACAAGTCGATAGACAAATCGATAAATCGATAAACTGTGTCAGCGTTAGCTAGAATTAAAGTTTAGCCATTGTGCTGGCCAAAGAAAAAGCCGCAGGGTGCAAGATAATTTAAATAAAACGACACAAAGATGATGATGTTGAGGTTGAGGTTGGAAATAGAAAAAGATGTAGATTGCGGGTGGGGGGGACAGAAGATTATGAGTGGAATTAAGTATAAGGTTGAGTTTGAGGTTAAGGTTGAGTTTGAGGTTTAGAGTCACGACAATAACAATCTGACAAACTTGGTTAATTTATTCACATAGATACACGGAAAGCGTCTAAATGGCACGGCCAGCTCGACAAAGCTAACGAAGTTGAGTCCCAACACCCGTTATCACATCTGCGTCATCGGCACCGGTAATTGGCTCTCGGAGCCTTTGGCCAATGCGCTTCAAAGGCTGCACTCCAACTACAACAACGAGTCCAGGGATGAGATGCTGCTGTCGATGACGGGTGTCAGTGGCAACATGGATGTCGGCGCCTCGGCGCCATTGCCGGAAGCTTATTCCCCCTATCAGCACCTGAACGAAGCGGAAGTGGATGGAGTGAATGGAGGAGCTGAGGAGGAATTGGATCAACAGCAACAACAGCAGGCGCTAATCGAGAACACCATTGTGACGGACAATGTGCTGCGTGAGGTCCTCAAGAATTCACATTTTTCGGCCTGCACGGATGTGCAGACCTTGGATTCGACACCGAGCTTGATTACGGATGAGAATGGACTGTCGAGCAATGGATTTATTCACTCGATATTAACACGTCGACTGGGCCTCATTGTTGGCTGTTGTTTGGGCATTATTGTGTTTATCGTCATGATCTCCGTGCTGAGTTATGTCAAGCTAAAGAAGCAACGCATCGAGAATGCCAAACGACAGGCGGCAATGCCACCGGAATATATCTCCTATCGTCACTTTTCTATTCCCAACGAGGAACTAACTCGAACAGCAGCCAATGTTGCAACTGCGGCAGCAGCAGCAGCGGCAGCAGCAGCCGCATCGTCATCCTCCTCTTCCACGGCAGCAACGGCGAATGCCACACAGCAACAACAACAACAACAACTGCAACAACAACAACAACACCACACGATGTCTACAGTGCCGAGTGGCATCAGTGGCCATATCAGCGGGACCAGTTTGAGTACGGGAACCACCACAACCACAGCCACCACGCCCATTGGTGGCGTGTCCTTGCCCCTGGTCAAGTCTGGGAGTCGCAGTCCAATTGTGGGTATTGCAGGACTCGTTGTTGACAATGGTATGGGTGATGTCGGCAACGTGGTTGCCGTGTCCACCTCACCAGGCAACGGCAACAATGGTGCAGGTGTTGCTGGTGGTGGTGCAACTGCAACTGCAACACATGGCCACAATCACAGTCACAATCATCATAGTCACAATCATCAGGCGCATAGACAGAATGGTTATATGGCGGCTGGAGTGGTGCTCAATACGAATCACTTGAGTGTCTGTTAGTCGCATTCAATGTTATTCAATTTATTCAATTGGGTCTCATTGATTTCCCCACTGCACTTTGACACAACTCTCAACTAAATGATATATGAATGCGTTATTATTCAGTCGAGTTCGACTGTTTCCAAATGTGACCCCGTCGATGACATCCCTGCCGCCTTCCTGCCTACCTCCCCACCTTCCTAGATGATCTGTAAACTCACCATTTCATATTTCAAATGGCATTCAATTCATTTGCATAACTTTTTCAATCAGAGAGAAAATGCCAAAATATTATTCGTTTTTTTTCCAATGTGGCCCAAAAATGCATTTAATTTATGAGTAAAAATCACAAGCAAAAACAAAAATTTAAAATTAAAAATAAAATAAAAGGAAAAAGAAAAAACATAAACTAGGTTAGTGATAATCATCATGATGCGTTCAACGTTCGTTTAGTTATGGAACAATTTTAAGAAGATACAAACAAATAAATTTTCAATGTAAATAAAAGTTGAATCGAATTGAAAAACTCAGCGCATAAAGCCACAAAACCCGAAACGAATTCAATGAAAATCAGTTTTTAGATTAATGATAATATACTTATATATGGAAATATACAAATAAATAATACTATGGAAAATGTCAAATATGACGCATAAATCAAACAAACCAAATGCCAGTAAATGCAGCTAAATATGTAGGGTATATACACACACACACACATATTGTAATCAAAGTAACCTTTTTTTTGCAAAAAAAAAATAAATATATTTAATAAAATAAAACAAATTTAGTCTTAATAAATCGAATTTTTTTGAAGAGAAGCGCGGTAATTACAAAATACTAAGAAAATAGCAAAGGACAAGAAATTAAATATATATTAAATAAGAGATTAGCATAAATGATTGAATGAGAAACATATTAACTAATTAATTACCAAATAATAATATTAATAATGAATGCAGTAAATTGTTAGCAAAAACTCAAAGAGTTTCATTTGTAAAATGCATAAATCCGTTTTTTTTCGGTCTTCATAGTTAACTTTAACTTCATAGTTAATTTAATGGTTTTACTATTTTTTTTTTGGTATTATAAATATATTTATTATGAATTAATTAAATAAATAAATAAATACCTTTAGCTTTAGTCAAGAATTTAGCTATAAAAAAAGAATACAAAAACTGAATTGAAAGCATCTTATCGATAAGACAAAGGAAATAACACAGAGAAATAAGAAATCAACATATTTATATGGCGCAGTTCGATGACTTGTATAACAATTACTTTATAGCCATCTGGGAATGCGATAACCAAGTGAAACAAGCGGTCAAAACCAATTTATGGCAAAAGTGCAACAATTTACATAATGACACAACCAACAATAACAACCGTAATATGTACTCCAACAACAACAAAATGAAAAAACAAAACAAATGCAAATAATGCTCAAGAATTTCAAGCAAAACTACTCGTAAGCAAAGCAAGAGACAAACAACAAACAAATCAAATCATAAGAATTGTTGCCTTCCCCTCTTCCCCTCTTCCCCTTTTAACGCATACATCTTCAGCTTCCACTTCCGCTTTTCCACTAGTCAACTAGTCCCCTGCCCCTACCGTTTCCCTTTCCTATACTATACTTCCCTTTCCTTAACTAGATTCCCATTCGAGTTGATTCTATTATTTATTCACACAGCTTGGACATTTGTTTAATTCAAACTCAAATAGAAAAACATCAGAAAATTTCGTTTTCCTCGGCCTGCCGAATATGCAATACCCTTGCAGTTGGATAACAATCTGTGTCTGTTTAAATCCTTGATTATTTGGCTCCTTTAAGAGCCTATAATAATATTTCCTTTAATTTAATTAGATAGAACTTCGTCTTCTGCCAATGGAAAGCCTTTAACTTTTTACAGGAAGAAAGGAAATACAGAAACTCCTTTATTTTGATAGGCTATCGATTAAAGTGTATAAAATTTAAGCTCAATTTTCATTTAAATATATTTAAGTTAAACAAATAGTTTCGATTTAGAGACAAAAGATAACAACTCTATCAACTCAATTGCTGATAAAGAATATCGATATCAATTTATTCACCAACTGCAAGGGTATAAGAACTTGTTTCAATAGAGATTGTATATGTATAAGCACAACTGAAAAACAAAAAAAAAACTACACAAGCAGAAGATAGAAGCTAACAAAAAGGGGGAAAAGTTTCTAAAAAAAAAAGCAACAATAACAAAAACAAAACGAAAGAGCAAAAATAGCTGTGCATGTTGCAAATGCAAATCAAAATCAAAAATCGAACTTAAGAAAAACAAATAAGCCAAGCATGAATTATTTTGCCAAAACAAAACCAAAAATAAAAAAAGAGAATGATAAGAAAAAAAGTAAAGTATATAAATAATGAAGCTTTCAATGCTCTGCAGTGTGTGCTCTCTATATAGTCTAAAATCGAATGTGGATGGATGGATCTGACCCTCAAACGGAATACACTTCTACATAGTTCTAGGTCTCATGTAGGACATTAAAGGCAAATGCAAAATATTAAAGGGCAGAACAAATGAATCCGCAATACACTTAAACAAATACAATAAATGAAATTATTACTAATAAATATTGTATGGAAAGCAAACAAGAACTAACTATAAATAAATGACAAAAAAAAACGAAACTTACTTAACAAATTGTTGACTACATTTGGATTATGGGATTGTTGGAATGTTGGGATCTTGCTAATCATATAAGGCCCTTAAACTATCGATCTTAAAGTTTTGTGTGGAGTTTTCTATTAAAAAAATTGAACTTGTTTCCACTTCAACTGCTGTTGGGTAATCAATAAACTACAAGTTTATCATGTGGTTGGAGTATGTTCAAGTAATATTTGCAATTTCAGCTAAGTTGCGGAATTTCCTTCGATTTTAATTATTATTTTTTTTTTGATTTTGGGTTGAAAATTTTAATTAAATGGAAATTTCCGCTGTCTTGAGCACGTATTCTCATCAACGGCATTAAATGCAATGCGGAATTTTAATTAGGCTCGCAAGTACACACACACTTACACACACACATACGCCCACACCCAGCAACCAATGGAAAAGTTGTGGCAAGTACATATATATATGTATAGAGTGTGTGGCAGACACACATGTCTGTGTCATTTTGTATTGGTGTGTAGAACAGGACGTTCAGTACAATTGCATCCAAGCACAACAAAAAGCAAGCAAACACACTCACACACACACCTGCGTTGTAGTCCAGGCTTAAGTTGTTTTGGTAACAGTTTCTCATTGGATTACAAATGACACTGGCTAAAAGAATATATTAATATTCAGTTGATTATACTATTTTATTTATTTTGTAAATATTTTAGACAATTGTAAATTAAAACTCAGATAACTACCTGAAAGTAGTTGGCATTTATTTTAATGCCAAATTACAGCTTAAATCAGCTCTTTTCTATTATCCGATAATATCAGTTTGTGGCTTTAAAAAGTAACTTAAAGCTTTAGGCTACATGAAACTAAATCTCCAATCAGTTTTATTTTATGTTCCAAACACTTATGTTGTAAAAGCTTTCTCTAAAACCAATTAGACTTTTTCCTAAGGAAGCTTAAAGCTATTTCCCGAATTGTCCTACAATACACAAAGTAGAGGAATAATCAACTTAATTTTAAGATTAAAAGCAGTGCAATTACACAAGGATTATACAATTAAAAATTTAAAAAACGCTGTCAGAAATATTGAGGTGATTAATGTAGCAACAGCTTTTGAAGCTGAACAAAGTGTAAAGTATATATACATATATGTAAATTGGCTAGTAAACTAAGATGTTTGTTGTTTACCCAAGGTGAATGACGATCAAGCTAGGCAGGAGCTAAAGTTGAGGATAAGGATATGAGGATGAGGATGAGTTTCTGCAGATGTCGCTGGCTGCATTTGCATTACTTGCAACAATAAGTCGGTAACTAAATAAGTTGCTTAATTAAAACAAACTTTAATTGGCAAAATTTCCTGGCTACAGGGAGAAAACTACGCTCTCCCTTTCTCCCTCTCTCTCTCTGTCTCTCTCTCTGTGTGTGTGTCATCGACTTTCTCTAGCTCAGTCTCGGTCTGTTTCTCTATATGTGTTTGCTGAGAAAAAGATACATGACAATATTGACGTCCCGATGAATTGCCGCTCCACTTAGCTACTAAAACAGTTTGCCGGTTTTGTAGCGCAAATTGCAACAGCAAGGGGCATGAATAACTGCCACACCGAGTGGCAACGACCACAAGTCAAGTCATGCTCGACTCAAGTCGTCAACGTCATCATCATCATCTCAATCATCATCATCATCTTTATCTTTATCATCATCAGCTTCATCGTCATCGTCAGTTCCGTGGATGTCAACCATTTGCATCTTCTGTCGCTGTGGCTGCAACTTAATTGCTTGGCAAGGACAAGGACATGGATGCACCAGCTAACCACCACCCGCTCCACCCGCTTTTGTCTCCTCGCTTTTTTTTCGTCCTTGTGCCTAACAATTGCAACAATGTCGTCTAAATTGAAAGCCATCACATGGCTGGTTGCGCTTCGCCATTTCAAAATGCTGTGGATGGCATATTTTAAGATTTCCAGGTGAAAACTCTTCTCAATTTCACTTTCGCAACAATTTCTATTTCAACTTGTAACTAAAATTGGCGTTTTTGTTGCAAATAAAGCTGAAGGCTCTTCTCAATTTCACTTTTGCAACAAATTGGACGTCAATCCTTCTTCTAAAAATAATTAGGAACAGCTAAAGGAATTGGTGTCTATCTAGGAAATTGAGCAATTGAATTGTCAGAAGAAAACTCTTCTCGCTAGGAAAGTAACTGAATCGTAAAGAAAACTAAAATTTCTGATGTTAATGTGTATGAAAAACAGGTGCAAACTCATTTTCAGAAAGATAAATACTAAAATGGCCAATAACAAAGAAAGGACTATGAAATATATTCGAAATCGCAACTGGGAAGAGAGACTTTGGGCAATTAGGCAATCAAGTTTTGAGCTTGTTTTCTGTTCGTCCTTAGTGGTACTTCTCTACTCAAGTAGAACAACCATGAATCACTGTCAATGTGACTTAACTTCAAGATAACGAAAGGGAAAACTACCACAAAACTGAATTCTTTAGCCAATAACAAAAATACGTGTGTGTGTGTGGAAAATTGTAACATATTTTTCACACCAAAACACCGCAAAACTATTGAAAATTACATAAACAGCTTCGGCAAGCGTAGTTACGGACTCGACAACAAACAGTAACAACAACAGTAACAACAACAGTAACAACAAGAAAGATACATCCATGAAACCGACCACCACACATTCGATTTATGGTCGTCGATTTGTGTCAAAAAAAAGAAAAAAAAGAAAAGCAAAGGAAAATCCTGCAAAAAAAAAATATCAGCCAAACAAACAAACTGACCGAAAAGTTTTCCCATTAAATCAATGAAGCGTACAAAATATTCGCGCCAAACGACAGCATTAAGTCAGGAGTATGAGATACATATGTATCTCAATCTATATGTATCAATGTATCTATAACTTATGGGAAACTGTTACTGCTGCACGCCTAATCCAAAAGTAGTCAAAACTTTTGATTTGCTGTTTTTCCGTTTCAAATTCGAATATAAGTATGAGTATTAACGGGTCGTATACAGAATCTCAACGCGGTGCATTCATAATGTATATTGTATAATAATAAAGTTGGAAAAAAACGGGGAGAATATTAAAGATATGAATCCGTGACGAAAGTGTTGAAAGATACAAAATTTATTCACACGGCTTCACAGACATTTATCCGATTTACCTGGCAAATGCTGCATTGGGAGCAGATCTCCCTAGTTACCTTAGATACTACTCTATTTCTCTTGTTCCTTTACATTTACAAAGTTTTTCTTATACCCTGTCGGACGTAGGCTTTTAAAAGGAAAAGCGAATCTCAGAAATTATGCTTCTAAGCTGCTTTACAAACCTCTCAAAACTAAACCATAAGAGACACAGAAAACTCAGTGATTTCATTTTTCGGGCATATTTTCTTTTTCTTGTTTAGGTTTTTAAGTTGTAAAAAAAAGTGGGCCTAAGAGAATTTACTGCTTTAAAAGTATCTTCAAGTTGCAAGAGTACTGTCATTAGACTAATCTATAGAGTATTTACAAGTTAAGCACTCCCTTTTTGTGCATTTTTACTTGTTATGTATGATGACAGCTCGATTTTTTCTAGTTTCTCACTTTTTACTAGTATTCCAAAAAAATAAAATGCACCAAAAGTTGCGGAAAACATTTGAAACAAAAACCGAACAAAAAGCCGTCCAATTGGACACTGCAACGGTAAAGAACGTCACAGGGAAAGGCGGAAAGGGGAAGAGGGGATGATTTCAGGATGATTTCAGGGAGAGAGAGAGCTGTGTACAAAGACGGACACTGGAGACAGACAGACAGACAGACGGACAATGACAGTGGCGACACGCGGACAATGAATGGCCACATGACATACAAAACATACGCTTCGTGTAAAAATTTTTCTCATAAATTGTCGTTTTTGGAGGCTTTTGGCAATTTTTTATATAATTTTTCATATACGAGTATTTCTGAATATATACATATATATTTTTTTTTTATTACTATTTTAACACTCGTGTGCTTTTGGGTGTGTGCACACTTGTTGACCACTTTGTGTCTGCTGTGAATATGTTGTTGAAAAGTGGAATTATTAATTGAAATTCGCATAAACTAATTGCGCAATTTACTCAAGTCAAGGCAAATATTGGAACACTCAAAGCCTCAAATCAAAGAGGAAAATTAATTTTTCATAATCTGCATTGCAGAGAAAAGTCGAGAATTTGCATAGCAGGTGAATAGAAGGGGGTCAACATATTACGGACAAACCAATAGAACTTCAAATTAAAGACTTCAGTATAGTTGAATTAATTTGAAATGTGACCATTACATTTATTTATTATATTAAGTTGGGGAAAAAGAAATCCTTTATTTATATATTATTTTCCAAATTCATTTATAACGGTTTGAACTGTCCGATTTATTTCAAATATATTCAAATATTCAAATAATTTAAAGATATTACTATGTCAGTATAATGTAACAAAATTTAATTAATGATTTTATGTTTTAAATGAACTTTTCTATAAATTAAGTATCATTAAATTATAATATAATGTAAATAATTATTTTGTGTTTTCAATTAGCTTTTCTATAACAGTCGTTTTTATTGCAGCTTTCAAAATATAAAATATTATCCGACTCGACCTAGCCAAAAGATATAAAATAATAAAAGTACAATCTTTTTGTTTTTGCTTTATATGAATTCTAATTTTTTCCTTATTTATATTTAATTATTCTATTTCTCATTAACTTATTTGCACTTTTATTATCGTTGTAATATAATTCTTTTAAATTGATCACATTTAATATTGTGCAACCAAGTCTTCACATAAATATTTATATGATTAACCTATTATTGTAGGATTTATCAGACAAATTTTATTATACATATATTGCTCCTATTTGAAGACTACCTCAAGGCTGTCTCCAAGGATTTTATCACAACTCAACATGTTTCTTTGCATCTCTTTCCATTCTTATATCCTCATCTCATTCTTTGCAGATCAAATCTTGCTTTCATGTATGTAGAATATTCACGTTTATCATATGCAGAAGTGTGTGTGCGTGTGTGTGCGTGTGTGTGCGTGTGTGTCAACGTGTGTGTGTGTATGACAATCAAAATAAAAATAACATTAGTGGATTATCAGGGAATGTGACCATGGTGATGTTGATGCTCATCGAGGGAGTCGCTGCCATTGCGTTTGACAAGGAAATTCCATTAAAAATGAAAGTTTTAAATTTGCAGAAAACGCCAGTGACAACAGCAACAGCAACAGCAGCAGCAACAGCAGCAGGAACAACAGCAGCAACAGCAGCAACAGCAACGGCAGTAAATCAACAGCAACTGCAAATAAACCACAAAACAGCTAAAGACAACAGCAACAAATGAGCAACAACATCAACAACAGCAGCAACAACAGCAACAACAGCAACAACAGCAACACCGGCAACAACAAGCGGCCACAGCGTGTTCGTTATTGTTATTGTTAGTGCTCTAAGGGAGAGTTGTTGCTGCTGATGTTGCTGCTGTTTTTATATGTAGTTGCTTACAGTTAAAACAGGGAACAGTCTTACAATACTGATAGCAAAGTTGCTAGGTAAACGGTGGTAAAAAAAGCACAACACAAACACAACAAGAAGAACAAGAAGATGAACAACAGCAACAACAACAGCAACAACAACAACAACAATAAAAAGAAGACAAACAGAAACTGCCCGTCTTGTGATAAATGACCACTCCATAAATTTTTATTTCTACTCAACTCAATCTTAAGCTTAATCTTATGTTGCTACTACTATTATTGTTGTTGTTGTTGCTGTTGCAGATGCTGCTGCTGCTGCTGCTGTTGGTCAGTTTTATGGCCGCCACTGTGGAAAGCACTTTTCTTTTGGGCCATGATTGCAAACGGTTGTCCAGAGAGCCAGAGATCCAGTCCAAGTCCGTTCCTTAAGCCTTACAAAATTGTTTGTCTTTTATTCTGTTAGGTTGGTAGCATCCACTGGTATCTCAGTAGCTGACGAGTCGAAACGCATGTAAATTGATTGCATTGCCAGGTGAGAGAGAAGATAAGAAAAAAAGAGAGAGAGGATGGCATCCTTGGGTAGATAGATAAGCAGCCTGACGTTGTCATCAAGTGGGACACAAATAAATTAAGGCATTGTCAGCGCAAGGCGACAACATTCTTCTCCTCATCTTCATTTCCCCATCATTCCTCATCTTCATCTTCTTGGCCGTCGTCATCGTTATCGTCATCGTTATCGATTATCGGCAGCCGAGTATCGGCAGCCGCTGATGAGCTGCAAATTTATTTTGCACTGCGGCAAATTTCAATTTGCCACATCGCTCCGCATTTGTCAACTTCAATTTGCTGCTGGCAGCCAAATTAAGAGAAATGTTTTTACATCAAGGGCATCAAGTTGTCGCAACACTTTTTTTATGTAGCTTAATAACTTATCAAGGACTTACCGAAGAAGAAGTAAATCTGCAATAAGAAGTTTGCTGGTTGGTAAAAAGAAAATATAAATAAATAAAAATGTATTTCATACTCCTGCATAGTAATGTAACTAAAGACTGATGAAAGCCATATGAGATAGTAGTCAGATTTTAAACATATTATGTTGATTTTTGATACTATGCTAAGTAAGTCAACTAGTCAAAGGAACTTCCCTTAAATGCAGGTAATTACAATTCGCAAGCAATCATATTTAAAGTGTTAAATTATTTTCAAAATGAAAAGGTTAATTTTGGAAACCAAATTGTTTCATTATCAGTATAGAAAATAATTAATGTTTTTTAAAAATTCTTTAGCGCTATTAATAAGAAACGTAATTTAAGCTAAATGGATAAAACACAAGTACCTTATGTTTCTATAACTAAATTTAATTAAGGTTTTTTTTCTTTATTTACTAGCTAATATAATAGACTACGAAACACCATTAAACTTTTATTCTCTACTATAATATTTGTATACAAAAAATCATCTCAAAGTTGTATATATTTTATGTCTCAATTGTAGTTTTAACTAAATATTCGCCTGCTTAAAATGTTCTAGAATAAATTGTAAATTTTCAAATTCTATCTGATTGCAAACTTAAAAAAGCTGTTTTCACTTACACAAACACAACTCAATGTTGTTGAAAAAGTATTTATGAGCTCATTAAATACTACTAACTGGCAATTTATGAACTGTTTATATTATATTTTTGTTGGCCAGTTTATTTCGAACACAAAAACTGTTTTGGAATTGTTCCAAATGGACTTTAGATTCAGCTGTTGTTGTTGTTGTTGTTGTTGTTGTTGTTGTTGTTGTTGGTGGTGGTGTCCATTTTTCAGTTAGGCTTGGAGCTTGGGCAACTTCCAGGAAGGAGAACACCTTCAACTTGCGGTCATTGTCGCGTTGTCTCAGCTTTTATGTCCTTTTTGCGAACTGTGTTTGGGTGTATTTGTTATTATTCAGTCAGTACAGCATTCAGTGGGTGGGGCGGGAGGTGGGAGTGGAAAGTGGAAAGTGGAAAGAGGGAACTGGGAACTGGGATACTGGAAGTAAATTGTAAGCAGCCGTTCCACGCACGTTCGCGCACATAAATCAATTACAGTGTTCAGGAAAAATAAAAAGAGAGACGACTCCGAAGAGTGTAGGAGGTAGGTGAATGGGCGTGGCAGCTGCCTACAGTCCCTAGAGGTGTGTGGTTAGTGTGTGTGTGGGTGTGTGGGTGTGTGAGTGTGTTTAGGAATCGTAGACCTTTGTGAAAACGAAAAATTTTTAACGCAATAAAGAGCAACCTGCACTTTCTTGGGCTCACGAAAATTTGAAAACTTTTTTAATACTTTTCCAAGCGGAGAGACAGACTGAGCGAGCGAGAGAGAGAGGGAGAGACAGAGAAAGAGATAGATGGAGTGTGTGTGAGAGTTGAAGTGAAAGGAAATGGCAAATGTTAACGTGAACTTTACGATAGCAAGCCACAGGCTTTGCCGTGATTGCTCTCTTTTAACTTCAACTATGGCTATAGCTTCAGCATCAGCTTTAGCCTTAGCTGTAGCTTCAGTTTCAGCTTTAGCTTTGGATTTAAGGATTTCACAGTACAGGCCAAAAACTATGTGCATACATCGAATACAGAATAAAACAGAGGAGAACAGCACTTTAAGTGCCCTTCGACCAACTTTAAATACACAAGCTACAAGCCGTAAAAAAAAACGATGGGAAAAAAACGAAACTATGCCACAGATTACGGCAGACAAAAGGCGGAAATGCAACCCCAATGGAAGGAGAGAAGGAGGAGAAAAGTGGAGAAGGGAAGAGGCAGCATACGGCTCGTTGGCGTTATTGATTGTTGAACGAATTGGCCGAGAGGTCCGGTCCGTCCGTCCGTCTGTCCGTCCGCACAACTAACATGGCCCAGAAGCACATGGCCGTATAGTAGCCGTGGTAGTACATTATTGATTGATTGACTGGCTAGTTGGTTGACTGACCGCCTGACGAATTGTCCCATTGATTGATCGTCATTGTCGCACATTAGTCTACTGTCACTTTGTTGACCTTTTGGCCTTTTCTATGCGCCATGTCTGGCAACAATCCCACATACATACTAAATAAGCAAATACTTATTTTATTTTTTTGTCTTTAACATGTCTGTTGGCTGCTGCAATTCAATAATGAAATTTGCATTTCTCCTACCTCTTGGCCCCCCCTTTTTCAATGACCTTTCCTTTTGCCATACCTTTGACTGTCGTATTAACCATTTGAGACCTCATTATGTTGGTCTGTCGTAAGCCTCTGGCAGGCAGTCAACTTGCTTGCCACATTGATTTTCACGTTATCAGCATGACTTCAGATTCATGTCACCTGGTTGCTCCCCCCCTCCCCCCTATCGCTCTCTATATACATACATATATTCCTATCCCTATCCGTGGTGCCTTTGGAAGTCGCGGTGTTGCAAAATCAGCGTGCAACCCACCGCGTCAATGTCAGCAGCAACAGCAACAGCAGCAGCAACAGCAACAGGAGCAGAAGTTTGTGGCTTTTGCTGGAAGCGCCAACTTTGATGGGCTGCCTCTCGTCTTGCCACAAGCATTGCAGTCAGCGGGGAGCCAAAGTGCGTCTGTCCCCGGCTGTGGCAACTATTGAACCTGAAGCGCGGTAGTCAAATGAGGTACAACACAGCAAAGTGTAAAATTGTATCTCAAAGATACAATTCCTTCCCGACTCCAGTTAATACTCGACTGTAGGGTATTTGTTAGTCGACTCTGTAGTGTAGTTGTTGGTCTTACTTATTAGTTTATGATTGGTTGGTGCCGCTGTGCGGCATTACGTCAATTGTTATTGCTTCCCCTTTGGCATTATTCTAGTTTCTTGTCTATTCCTGTCAGTCAGTCAGTCAGTCAATCCTAGAGGTGGCCAACCACTTCATTATCCGCTTGCGCGCTTTTCATAATCTCATGGTGGCTGGATAAACTAAATTATATATTATTATACTAGTAACTATATCAGGTTAAGTATGATGGAGTTTCTTGAGTTTGCTTAAATTTACAAGAATATTCAATTGAATTGAGTTAAAGACAACCTGCTGTTAAGGCGATTTCTGCAAATCCCATTTTAAAACCCTCTCTCTCTCTTTCTCCGTGTTGCGTTTGTTTTCTTCCTGTGCGGCTTTATTATTGTGTTCGGTGCCAATTTCCGTTGGCGACAAATGCGTTTTGTAAATAAAATGTCAAAAGGATTTTCGTTTGCGTCGAAAACGACCAAAATGTATCCTATCAAAGTGTCCTTGTGCCTTGTGTTGGTAGAGAATCAGCGAGCTGTCATGTTCGCATTTTGTCAATCTGCCACATTTACATACACACACACATACACATTTATATATAGTATTTGAATATTTGGTAAAAGTAAAAGCTTGCTGTAGACTTAGCCAACTGTCAAACAGATGTGGCCAACTTCTCAGCGCGCGAATGAATTTTCAGTTCCACTTTTCTTATATACACATACATATACATATATTTTAGTTCGATTTGGCTAAATTTCCCAGCCACGCCCACACACACACATTGCGCCCACATTCACATACTTCCACGCCCAATGCTGACGTTGTCGCTGCTTCTGGCACATTTATAGCCAAACGCATTTGCATGTAAATTATTGCATTTCCCCCCTTTCACTCCTTGATCCCCAATCCCCAACTCCATTTCCCCTCTTCCCCTCTTAGTATCCAGCCTCTTGAAATACTTAAGTGCCGTCATCTCAAAGGGCTGCCATTGGAATTATTGCCTTGTCCATAATCATCAGTTGGGTTTGAGGACGATGAAAACTCTTCAATGACTTTTCGCCTGAATAACTGAAATGCCATTCACTTTTTGACGGCACTGTACTGCACAAATAAACTTATATATGTATATGATGCAAGTTGGTAGGTATATACGTGTCTCTAATTATAATTTAGTTTGAGCTTTATTCATTTATCACATCTCAAGTTTGACTAGAAACCAATTTGTTTCCACAACTGCTCATATCGTATGTGACATTGACCGCAAACAGTAAAGACTCCGTAACAGTAATAAATAGTAAATAGGTTTAAAATAAGAAGAAATAGTATATGACATTTTTAAGTTTACTTATATATAATATATGTAGCTATTTGTCGGTCAGTTGGCTATTTGTTGGCTACGTTCACCAGTGGTCATAAAGTAGAGAAACAGTCAATTCGGTGGGCTTTATAGAAAGTCAAGTCACATCAAGTCAAATTAAATGAAACAGGAAAAATTTTTACAAAAACATAAATTTTTTAATTTTTTCACCTTACAATTCCCAACTGGTTCTAGCCGTGCAAGCATGAGATCCCCCTAGGAGCTAAGTGCCTAGTGTGCCTAGTGTACTCTTAGTGTACCCTAGTACCCTAGTGTACCCTAGGTACCCTAGGTACCCTAGTGTACCCTAGTGTACCCTAGGTACCCTAGTGTACCCTAGTGTACCCTAGTGTACCCTAGTGTACCCTAGTGTACCCTAGTGTACCCTAGTGTACCCTAGTGTACCCTAGTGTACCCTAGTGTACTCCTAGTGTACCCTAGTGTACTCCTTAGCTGTACCTAGTGTACCTTAGTGTACTTGTACTTAGTGTACCCTAGTGTACCTAGTGTACCCTATGTACCCTAGTGTACCCTAGTGTACTATAGTACTCTAGTACCCTAGTGTACCCTAGTGTACCCTAGTGTACCCTATATACCTAGTGTACTCCTAGTGTACCTATGTACCATAGTGTACCCTAGTGTATTTAGTGTACTTCTAGTGTACCCTAGTGTACCCTAGTGTACCATAGTGTACCCTAGTGTACCCTAGTGTACCAAGTGTCACAATTAAAGATTAATTGAATAAATGAAATCATAAGTAATTTATTTATGAAATATTTAATTATGTCTCATTATTATCTTAATAAATAATTAATAAAATAAACTAAATTCTACAGAAATTCCAAAGATATTCAATTAATAATACTTATAATTTCTTATTTTTAAGCTCAAAGTTCAAGTAAAGGAAGCTCTACTGTGTTTGCCAATCTGCTTGTCTCTATAGACTTTTGCTTTATTTTTTCTGAGTTTATATTGTATCTCTTGGTATCTCTCAGTATTCCATTTATTTATGGCCCTCAACTGGCCACAAATGTAAATGAAAATGCATAAATTGGGATATACTAATCGAAGATTTGTTTGCCTTGTACCTTGGAAATTTTTATGGCGTTGATAGTTTCATAAGAAATATGCACAAAATGCCAGCGCATAAAGTATGAGTATATGGCAAATGATAAGGAATTGCCACAACAAAATAGGAGATTTCATGGGAAAATGCGGAAAGTGGAGAGAGGAGAGAAAGGAGAGAGGGGAAAATGAGGGTACCATATTTGTCCCTTCTAGTTCTTGGGGGCTAGTTCAATTGGGGGAATGATGTTAAGCCAGCAAAACGCATAAACGATAAATGAAAAGAAACAATTTCAATAAAGTTTTGGCCACACTGCAAGGCAAATCGAAATCGCTCGCAAGGACGAAATGCAAACCGGAAACGGAAACTGAAAACGATGTAAAAAGCAAATTACATTTAACTGTCTGTAGTCCTAGTCTCATTCTCCACCTATCCTTCTCTTTCTCTTCCTGTCTCCCTCTCTCTCTCTCTCTCCAGCTTTTGTGTAGAAATATGAAAATATTGTAGCAAAGATCTATGTAAATTGCAGACATAAAAAACCACAAAAGCACAACCAAAATGTGGTCAATGTAAAATGTAAAATAAAACGAAATGAAATGAAATTCTTTCTTTACAAATTCTATCGTGGCCAGACATTCTTGGGTCTCTTAACAAAGACAATAGATAATTTTCTAGGTAAAAAAATAGCAATCGTATAATCTAGATATCATTTATGTACATTTGAAGGCAAAAACTAATTCAAAATAGCTGACTGTAAATCGGATACCAACTGCACATATATCCTGCAAATCTATACAAGCCAAGAAAAGGTTCTCTTTAAGAGAAATGTGTCAACAAAATTACAATACTTAAAATACATTAGAGGCTACAGACTGAGAATTCGATTGAGTAGAAGAAAACGATATCAGAATTGTCTTTACAAATTTGCACAAATTTGAGAAACTTTCTTTAAGAGATGCTGAAAATTGCTGAATGCCAATCACAGGTTTTAAAGAGAAACTATCAATGAAGTTATTTTAATACATTTAAATGAAATTCGTAGTATTAAGCGGTAAATTTAGCTTAAAATTAGCAGAGGTCCATTGATACTTTATAAGAATAGGTTTTTAAGAATAAAAGTTTGAAAGCATTACAGGTTTTTTCATTAGTTGACTTCATTTATGGTTTGCAGAGATATAAGGCCAAAAAATTGTAATGCAAAGAAATTAATATTCAAGAATAAATGCATATCTAGAAAATGCGTAAAAGAAATGCTATCCTGACATAACCATAGCCAAACAGTATGGGCGTAATTGAGGGAATCCAGGTGAACTTGGGTCTTCTGAAAGTGGAACTTCAAATAGGTTTAAGAGTGGTAAATAACAATAAAGATAAAAATGGAAACTTGAATAAATTTTCAACACTTTTGCTGAATATCCTACAATGAACATGCAGATATCCTTGTAGGACATGCAAATGCATTTGAACGTATACATTTATATACATTTATCCAGCTATCTGTCTCTAACAAAACTCAATATTGTCTATATCTGTCTGTGTGTGTGCGTGTGTGTGTGTGTTACATACACAACGAAAATTACTCATACGCAGCATTGTGTTGTTGTTGTTGGTCTTGGTACTGGCAAATTTGACTTGTGCCTGAACAAATGAATGCATACAAGTGTAAGCAGCTTATTGGCCAGTTGTTCACTCAGCCAGAAACAAAAACATCAACAACAATAGCAATAGCAATAGCAACAACAACAACAACAACTTGCACTTTCTTAAATGCAACAAATGAACAGAAATTGCAATACATGTTGTGGCCAATATTGTTGGCCATATGCATTCAGTCTTCGCATTCGGCCAAACAAAAATTAACCCAAAATTCATACAAAAGCGTCGAGCATAAACAGCTAAAAAGGATTTGCAGTTAAGGTAAAAACAAAAACAACTTCATCCAAAATAATACAGAAATACAGACGAGCCTTAGATCTACAAAAGCAGCCAAATGAGTTGCATGCCACACACAAGAGTGTGGATTGTTTGTGGGTATATCCAAAAGAATCTGGATATCATACCTAGCTCTGAATATTATAGCTACACATGAAGCAGCCAGAAATCGAATTAAAAGATATATTTCTGCAGGTAAAAGATGATAATTACAGATCAATGTCTGCATATATATTTTTGTTACAATTTGTAGATAGTCTTTCATTGGTTTCTATCTGAGCAGTTGAATGTTAATCTATTAATATTGTCATAAGTAAAAGATAGAGTTTCTGGCAGACTGTAAATATTTTCCAATCCGATTCTCATTTCTCTCTGTTTTTAGATTTTACACCAACAGTTGAGCAAAGATCTTTCTTTTAAATAAGAGATACTCTACGCTGGATTCTTTCCGTAGTTTGTAAGCAGTCTCTTCTTCCGGAAATTGGTTAAATAAAGAATGACAAAGGGAAAAAAAAGGAAAATGGAAAAAGGAAATCAGAGGGCAACTAACTGGCTTAGCAGTCAGAAGTACATAGATAACATCTACATAGCTCAAATCCCTATTAGATTTAGTACGAGTAGTTGTTGTTTTCTCTGCACTCCGTGCGGAGTTTCCATTTTTCCGCTGCAATGCCAGCCGAAAGCAACAAACACTTTGCATAATCAAAGTCAGCCAGACGGGGCAAAAGGCCAGGCTAACTTCACCCCCTCCTAACTCCAACTCCACCTCTACCTCCAACTCTCATTCCAACTCCGACTCCGACTCCGATCCATGGGGCAAGTCGAACATGAATCTGTTGTTGTCTGTTTGTTGTTTGGCGTCCTTCTGGACTCGTGGGAGTATTTTGCAATGCCACGCTTCGGGACACGAACAAAGCATTTTTAAAATGGAATGGAAAGGAAAGGGAAGGCAGGAAGAGCGAGAATCCTTGTTGGGTTGAAAAGTGGATTACTTAACTGATTAGCGTACAATTATGTTGAATAATTGGTAATGCATTAGCAGCGAATGTGAATATTGAATGAATCAGTCGAGAGACAAGATGGAATATGAGTTATTTAGATGGCATGCAATATATAACGAGAGACAAGTCAAATCTGTTGGCATCTCGAATGGAATTACATAAATGACTCAAGTCAGGATTCCCCAAATGAAATTGACACGCTAAGGATGTTGCTCCAAATGTGAATTGCGAACTGGCTAAAGGATAATGTTAAGAGCAACTCTGGATGCCGATGGACACGGAGACGGAGACGGAGATGGAGATGGCAATAGAAATGTAGATGAAGACGAGACGAAGACATTATGCCGTTGATTGTCATTGGAATTCGCAGAGGTGTGTGGGAGTAAGGGAGTGAGGAAGGAAGGGAGGGGGTGGACAGTGGGGCAGATACATTTATCTGTGCCGCAGCCTGGCAATGACCATTGGCAATGCAATTGACGACAATGGCAGCCAGAAATGCGAGAGCAATGCAAAGTGCCGGACGGAAATGCAGACCAGAAGCACAACCAGAATCAGCACGAAAAGGAGCAGCAAGAAATAGGAGAAGTCAAAAAGGAGAAAGAGAAAGAGAAGTAAAGGGAAATGGGAGGTAAATGTGATGTGGATGCCGGAGCAGTTGGGCAGTTTTCTTTGCTTTGCAGCCGAAAGTTTATGCTGTAAATGGCAGGACGTACAAATATGTGAGTGTATGTGTGTGTATGTGTGTGTCTGTGTGTGTGTGTTCTAAAAAGGACTAACACACACGCATTCTTGTGCAATGGAATGGATAAGCATTTCAAGTCAAATTGCTTCAATATGCGTTGTGCATTAGCTGAAGCTCGTTTTGCGTACACACAGATACTTACAGCCACACACACAAACACACACACATACACAGACACACACACACACACACAAACACTTACACTCTCACAGATACAGGCACGCATAATTGGCGCAAAAGTCCTGCAGCTGTCGCCAGCTGCGTCACGTTGGCCGCTGCATCAGCAGAAAATCATCAAGGACCAAGGGAAAGGAAGCCACGTTAAAAGGAAGCAACAGCAACCGCCAAGACGCCATCGATGAGGATGATGAAGATGTGAATGTGGATAAAGATGATGATGATGATGACGATGATGATGGTGATGACGATGGCCAAGTTGAGGATGTGGAAAAACAGCGCCACAAACCTTTATTCAAATTCAGCATTTTCATGGCATTGGCGTAAAATCATTTTATTGCTTCCTGACTGAATGACTTTTACAACCTCGTCTCGGATTCAGATTAACCCAAATGCGGTGATGCGGCTGCTACTTCGGCTACTGCTACTGCTATAGCTCCTGCTCCTATTCCCGCTCCAATTTCTGCTCCTCTTATTTTTTTTGGTTGGTAGCGTCTCCTATCGACCCCACTGGGAAAGAAGCCTTTTCAATTCAAATAAAATTTCGCTGACTGCCCCATTTGCACAAGGTACAACACCGACCACCACACGAGTGCTTCACATTTCACATTTCACATTTCACATTAGACAAGAGTCATATCACCTAATGTCTTTCTTATTCCCCCCCTCCCCATTCGTTTTTTTTCTACATTCCTTTACCCTCAGCTCCCTTTACATTATTTTGTTAGTTGAAAACTGCATTTGCAGTTATCAAGTTGAAGAAGCGGACTGACCACAGGTCAGAATGGTAAAATGAAAAAAAAGGAACACAAAATTTAGGAGGTAACTGATTCTGAAAATAAACAACTTGTTATTGCTCAAAAGATTTCTTTAACACGGCAATATTTTTGAATATGAAACTATCACAATCAATAGTTTAACAAATATATTTATTTGTTTTATTTTCATTAAATTCTAGTGCTACAAGCTTAACTTATATCTAAAGCACTAGTTGATCCAATTTAATGAATCCTTCTGATCTAATTTACAGAATTTTCAATTCTGAGCTGCATTTTTTACTATATCGATTACAGCTTGAACGGATATTCGGATATTAAACGAATTCTTTGCTTGTAATAACTTATTAAAGTAGTTTTTAGTGTTATATGAGCCTTAATCTAATTCAGTTTTCTTAAAGTACAAGAAACCTGTAATAAATGGAACTTATGTATGACCTAAAATCTAGTTTAAGTTGATCTAAGATTAAAAATCCTTTCACATTTTAAGTCTCGTTTTATTTGATTCTCATTTTTAATAAGCAAGTCTTCGATTTAAAATATTCTTTCAAATTAAAAACTAAGCCAAACATTTATTAGTATTTACAATAAAGTAAGCCTTATTACATGTAAATTATAAAGTTAAATTGCTTTAATAATACCTTAAAGTTAAGTCAAGACTAGTTTTGTGATAGTCACAATGATTTCATTTAATATGTATATGTATTGTTGAAGGCTTTCAAGCAATATTGAATGCTTAGCGTGAATGTGAATGAAAGTGAATATTCACAAAGGACATCAATGTGGGTTATATATGTATGTGTGGTGGTTTGTGGTGCGAGTGTGAGTGTGTGTTGTCAATCAAATGTAGCCAAATCTAACGAAACCACACTCAAACAAGCCCAATTGACCGACTGAACACACCTCTACAAATGTAAATCAGATGATATACATATGTAATGATAACAAGGCTAACAGCCGATAACCAATAACCAATAGCCAATAGCCAATTGCCAATAGTGATTGCCTATTGGCCATTAGCTAATTGCAAAAGCAGCCAAAAATTTCGAGAAGAGTCACAATCAGTTAATCGATATTGGCCATGTGCTTACCTCTTTTGTAAGCAGATATTTTTAGGTAAAAGTGTTTGCATAGCCATTAGCAACAACATTCATCATTATGATGATTATGATTATGATTATGATTATAAATTTTATGAGAATGCAATGGAATTGCATAAATTTGAGGTTTACTTTTGTGGTGATTATCACTTTTCAGCAAACGGAAATAGACTAAATTCTATTCTATGAACACATTCGAAAAACCGCACTTATTATTACCGATTATGACGTGATTTCGCAATGTGAGTGTGGATAAATGTATGAGTGTATGAGTGTGTGTATGGGTGTGTGGGTGTGTGTGTGTATACATTTGTCTAATGAGCATTTTAAAGTAGCCAGAAAACCACAAATCGGCTTACAAATACAACACGATTAATGCCATGCATGAACGGAAAGTTTTAAGAGCAATTCTTAAAACTAATATAAATACTAGAATAAACATGACTGTGAATATGATTACGAGTGTGTATTAGAATAGTGTGAATAGTAAGTTAATGAAATATTTTCTAATCATATTAAGTACTGTAAAAACTACGCAAATTTATTTCAAACATTTCAGAATAGAGACAATTAAAAATATAACCATTTTAAGATATTTAAGTGTTTTTAAATTTTTACTTCATTTGAAAAAGTTCCTATAAACAAATTCTTCTTAATTGGAAACATATTGATCATTTATAATTCTTTAACACACACTTTCGAAAAAATTGGAATAGAAATTCTTTTGTTTGTTATGAATACTTTTGATGATAAACTTTCATTAAGCATTATTAAATCCGAAAATACCCTTTACAATACTCTTTACATTCAAACACTAAAATTGGTTTTCTCCAATTTAGTGTTAAACTAAGTAGTTGCAGCAAAATTAGTAATTATTGATGTATTGTTTACAATAAATAGATATGTTAAAAATGCATTCCGTGCATTTTTTATTTCATTTTAAAAATGATTGAATTTAAACCAATAAATGCAAAATTATATGAAATTTCTCAGGACTTTTTTTGTTTAAAGATTTGTAGGACTGCAAAAGGTGGTTATTTAATTCCTTAAAATTCATAAATCATATTTGTTGAAAATCAACTTTAAAGTTAGCATAAAAAATCAACCGTTTTACCTGTAGGAAAATAGTTTCAATTGTGAAGTGACCACTGTAGCAATCTACGTACTTGCTACAAATTAAAGTTGGCTTTGCTACAGTAGAGGGTTTGGTTGCTCCTTTTAAGGATATATGTGTGTGTGTGTGTGTGTGTGTGTGTGTGTGTGTGTGTGTGTGTGTGTGTAGAGGGCCATAATCCATGGCAGAAGCCACTCAAACTGCACCACACTTAATTTCATTCGCAAAAATGTTGACCAAGTTTTAAGCAGCTGCCAGGGAGTTGTAAATGCAGCACGTGCTGCCTGATGTTCAGGTGCTGCTCTCGGGGTCAGTAATGAATGTCGGCATGGTGGTAGGCACTGACGGACAGATGGACGGATGGACAGAGAGTCAGGTAGAAAGACTCATACTGGAGCCGGAAAGTGGCCTCGTTTCCGACTCTGACTCTGGTTTTTGTACTTTTTGTTTGGTTTTTTGGCCAGCTAACAGTTGCTCTTCCATTGGCCGGATGAGCACGTGCAAACTCTTGACCTTTATATCAATTTGAGCGAACCCTTAAAACCCATTATAAATTATGCCTTTTGTTTTGTGTGACAGTGTCACATGGTTTCTGTATGGCTGAGCTTTCGAAAGCTTTATCAAACTGTTGAGGAAGCGCACACAAACAAATTTATATACAAATACAAATACAATACATCACATGTATGTACATGTGCAGTGATTGCTTCTTTTTCTTCTTCTCGCAGAATGAAAAGTGAAAGTGACACACACAATTACACTCATTTGTCAGTCAGTCAGTCAGTCAGTCAAGTCTGCCAGTTAAGTTTAAACAAAAAGAATAAGACAAAAATACAAAAGAGAAGAAAAACTTTTCTAATTGTCGCACAAGTGCATTTGGGATTTTTCTCTCTCTCTCTCTCTCTCGCTCACTCTGTCTCTGTCTCTCTCACTTTCTCTGCTCATTATGCATGCAACACTGGGCCAGACATTTTTCTTAAACAGCCGCCAGGTGGCGTCTGTCAACTGGGGATTCAGGGCCAAGGAAAGATTGCACGTCTGCAATTTGGACACACAACGTGTTCCATTTGCTGCCTCTCATTCATTCATTCATTCATTCATTCATTCAGTCATTTGGCATCCCTCGACCTCACCTCTTCTTTCCCTGCTTCCATTTCTAGCTTTGCATATCCATATCGCTGGAAAAGTTCTTGTTCTACCTTCCTTCCGCCTTCAGTTTCCACTTGTCATTTGCATTTTAATCGAAAATGCTTTCTGATCGAAAAAAAGTAGAAAAAGAAGAAATTGATCGGACATCGTCGCCTCGTTTCTGGCCTCATTTGTGAAATTGGTTTAAAGCGTTAATCAGGCAACTTAAAGTGAAAGTAAATGAACAACACTCATCTCCATACATAAGTTTGTATTGTATCTCAAATTACAAGTGCTGTCCATATTTCAGTTCTTTCCAACCAAGAGTGCCACATGCCACATGCCGCAAAGTATGCTTAACAACTTTGTTATCAAAATGAATTTCTCCACAATCCGTGTCCATTTCAGTTATGTATATATGTATAATATACATTGTATATATCGCTAACTTCTTTGAAGAGTGTCGAAATAGCAAAAATTAATATGAACATTTTACAAAATAAAGATTAGCATATAATTTATATTTTTGCATCATTAACATTGTGATTTGTGAGTTATGACTGTCTTCATGTAAATAAACAGTATATATTAAATTAAGCTAGTTTTTTAAAATGATTTTAGTTCTCACTAGAAAAGTTTATCCAGTCGAATGTCAATTAAAACCTTTTTGACATAATATAAATAATAAATAAGTATAGTTTTTATTAATAACTATATAACTAGACCAGTTTCTTTGGAGTCCAATTAAATACCCGATAGACATGGAACAAAAAGAGCTTTATAATAGTTGAAGCAATCGATCTATAAATATATGTATATAATAAACAGTTCTTTATAAATTTCCATAATAGAGAACTATAAGTGGAAATACCAAAAAAACTTAAAAATATCTATAAGGCCTGTTCCTGTTTTCACTTTCAGTAAGTTTTTATCGAAAGTGAATTACTTTTATCTGCTTTAATATTGAATTTACTTGATGATTTAAAATTCGATTATCTGAAATACCATACATACATATTTATAAAAGAGGGCATACAAATGGTGAAACCCAGAATATGTCTTTATATTAATATATATATTTCCAGACTTTTGGTCTTTTTGCTTTGTATTCTTTTACCATGTTTAAGGCACAATTTCGTAGATTTTTAGAAGAGGTTTTCTTAGTACGATTTTTGTTCATTTCTAGTTGTCGCTTTGGTGTTGCACCTGCCACATTTTGTTGGATGTGGCATCTTAACCACTGAAGCATGCTTTTGTTTGCGGATAATTGCGTTTATTGAAGTTTAAAAATGTTGTGCAAATGAAATGAACTTGAATTTGGCTTCGCTTAGAACTGCAATTGAAGAGCTAATATATATTTTTTTTGTTGGGAGGGGCTAACAGAGCTCCTTCTGACTCTTTCTCTCTCTCTCTCTCTCTCTCTCTATCTATCTCTGTGGCTGTGTGTGTGTGTTCACCGCAGCGACACTCGTAAGTAATTCAAGTGAAACCACATTAAGCTTACTTTGCTAATTGCGAGCGACACGTCGCCAGCGTTGTCGTCTCACACAGTGCATGTGAAAATTGTACACACACTGCCACACACACTGCCACACACACACACTCGCTTATCTACATAACGTAGCGGTTGTGCGTATAGGAAAGTGAGTAAGTGTGTGTGTGTATGTGTGACTCCTGTGGGGCCCGGCAGAAAGCATCAGCATCAGCATGAGGAACAGGAGCTGGAGCTGGAGAAGGAGCAGGAACAAGAGAAGGCAAAGCGAGAGCAGGCCAATCATTTTAATTAATTTGTCAGAGTGTTGGTAACACACAAAAATTTATTATACTCCAACGTCTCTTCAGCTCTCGTTGTCGTTGTCGCTGTCGTTGTCGTTGTCGTTGTCGTTGCCGTTGTCCTTGCTATCCTTGTTGTCGTTGTCCTCGACAAACTGCAGCAAATTAAGCAGCGAATACATATGAATGTGAATGTGAATGTATGTAGGTGCCAAGGAAATCAGTGTAAACGCGCCAGGGGAACACAAAACTTTTGATTACGAAAACCAAGAAAATCAATGGGCAAACACACACACACACACACAAATACAGAGAGATACACTCTCTCTTTCTCCTTCTCCTTGTGCTTCCCCTTCTCCGACTCCTTGCCACATAGTGTGGCAATTGAAGCTAACGATGGCTGCTAATGTGCCGCTCCTTGTGCCCAGAGTGACACCTTTTTGGGGGCGTTGTCCAATGTGATAAAACGTCGCGATTGCCACACAAATGACCTCGACACAGTCACTGTACCACATCCACATCCACATCCACATCCAGATCCACATCCCTCGTGCCACAATTAGCTGCAAGTCGAGTGGCAAGTTGCAGCCCAAGCCAATACTTATAATGAGCTGCCAGCACTATTTATCGTACTCCAGCTAATTTTCGCCAACTTCTAAACTTTTATTAATCGACGCTTTCGTTATCGTTATCGATAATCAATTTTAAATGAAAAGCGAATGAAGTTTATCGGATAAATATTTAAATATGGAGCTAATTTAATTAAAATAATTCGAAACTTTCATGACAAATATTGTTAAATGGCAAATAATAATGATACTCGATTTCTTAGCGCAAGTCAAGAATTCTAGCTAACGAAAAACTAACTTATAATGTCAGATATCATACAGATTTAAAATAAAAGAAATCTAGAGTTTATCAGGCATCTTTCAGGGAAAATGAAAACATAATTCACATAAAAGAAAACAAAGAAAATCGCATAGTTGAGTTGCAGAAATATCTGATTTATTTCAGTACTTGAATTTGTATCACAATACGTATACGTAATACAATTTGTATATATATTTATAATTTATAATAAACTTTTATGATTTAAATTCAAAATGACAGAAGAGTATATATGTATGCACATTTTAAATTATGATTAAATGTTTCTGGATTTTCAATTCACAAACAATAAATTAACTTTTAATGATCCTAAGATTCGAATTACAAAATACTTACTTTTCTTTTTCTTAATTTGTGTAAATGGAAAAGTTACTTTATATTTTACCATTTGGTAAACCATCTGAGGAATCTGTTGGCAGACAGTGCGTATACTTCATTTGGTCAATGTACAGAAAGCAACTGCTACATGCGAGTAGAAGTGAAGTGAAGCTGTCACGATGTTGCATTTGAAGATTTTCTGTTACACTAGAAGTTTCTGTTGTTGTGGCAAAGCCAAAATGAAATGAATTGCCCAAAGTGCTGCCGGGTGTTTAATTTAAGTGTGTGCAACAACCACGCGCCACAAATTCCTTTTCCTCTACTCCAATCTCTCTTACCTTTTGCTGTCAAAAGCCAAGCTCTGTTCTCTCTGTTGCAAGTGCCGCACCTGACCTCAGTGCCACACACACACACACACATGGCAGAGACAGTGCGAGAGCGAGAGAGAGAGTGTGTGTGTGTGTGTGCGTGTGTGTGTTGGGGGCCAAGCTGAAATTGCACGCCATTAGGACAAGTAATAGGCGAGGCGACCCCGAGTGCACTCCAAGTAGTTTCTTATTGCAACTTTTAATGACTGCCGCTTTTTGCTTGAGCTGCCACGAAAATGTAATCGCCAAAATGCCAAGCTAAATCTCCTCTCTCTGTCTCTGTCTCGTTCTTGAGTCTCTATCTCTGTCTCTGTCTCATTGACTCTTTTCGGAAAAACCAGCTATGGTAAAATCCTGCCTACAGATCGAGGCAGACGTGTTCTGTAGTCTGCAAAAGAAGACTCTTGGTGTTTTTTGCTAATATCAAATTGAGCCAAATATTAGATATGACAGCTTGTTAGATACTTGACAGCACGAGTTTAACACTACCTGTTATATCTGAAAGATAACATTCTGATTATTGCATTTCTTAAAAAATTTCCATTGAATCGTTTGATTTCTACAGGAAATTGATCTATTTATGGATCGCGACAATCGACATATTATCTTTATAATCAGTTCTCTTCTCGTATTTTTATATTTTCATATCGATCCTCCGCTGTCAAAATAAAGTTATAATTACATAAGTGTTTTACACAATCAGTGGTTTTTCTTTATATTCTTAAAAATTATTAAAGATATTTTATTTTAACTTGAACTTGAACTTTACTTTGTTTTAGGTTTCATACAGTAGACAATATTTGTAATATATCAGATATAAATGCATCTGGCATTTAGTTGCTTATAAAAGTTGTAATTCCAAAATCTCGAGGAATTCAACTAAGTTAAGGCTTCACTCTAAAGACTACAAAACAGCATAAAACTCTTTGTTGATCACAATTACATTTGCAATGTCAGGTTAGAACTTATACTAAATTACTAATTACTAAAAGGAAATATGTTGGTCGTTAAATGTATAAAATGTGATTTTAAAAATAGAAATCAATTGAAACCAAATTGAGCTGTGGTTAAAAAATAGGCCCTTAAAGTATTTTGATTAGATGCAATCCAATTTAATCGTGTGTGCTCGTGTCACGACACGACAATCCTAGAGCCTGCCAATTTTAATAGCCTGCTTATGTGGGCTTTGACTCGATTGCTTCGCACACAACAACATAATATTGGCATATGTTGAAGGGTTTCGGGTTCCATTTCCATTTCCACTTCCACTTCCACTTCTAATCGACAAGTTCTGGTTCCATCTAATGGTTGAGCAGTTGATTAAATCCGGCTTAAGCTTATTAGCCATATCAACGCAATTTGTTTCATATGGACAACTGAACTTATTGACTGTTAATTGGCATTTGTTGTTCTTGTTGTTGTTGTTGTTCTTGTGTCCTATTTGTGGTGAGGACTTAAGATTTATGGGTTAAGTGGGATTGGGATTGCACGTGGGATTAATGCTGTTAAGTCCTCAACCCTTTTTAGTACAAAATATGTTAACTGGCGTAATTAAATGGGATATTAAGCGGCTTATCAGCTATTGAAATAATTGAAGAGCAATTGCAATTCTGCCGAGGATTTGCTTTAATGCTCTCTCTCTCTCTCTCTCTCTCTCTCTCTCTCTCTCGTTCTCTCTCACTCCGACGCATTCGCGGGGTGGCAGAGAGAGAGCAGGGAAAAAGCATAAAAAGAGAAGTATATTTGCCGGTTAACAGATTCAGCAGCAACATGTTGCGCAACATTACTGCTTGGCAACATGCTGCGCTGCTCAACAGACTCAGCGATGTTGCCAAGAAGGGATATTTCTCGTGTGTGTGTGTGTTTCAGAATTGAATTTGGCCAACTGGTGTGTTGTTGTTGCTGTTGTTAGTTCAACAGTGGGGCAAGTTGGTAAATGCTTAAAGGAAGGGATGGGGAAGGGGGAGGGAGGGGCGGCATGTGTGCAAACAAAATGCGCAAGACAATTTGCTTGCGTATGAATTGCAAATGCAAATGAAAACTTCTGAAAATTGTATATCATTTTCAAGAGTTCTCTGTGTGTGTGTGTGTGTGTGTGTGTGTGTGGGTGTGTGGAAAAAAAGGGGTGGGGTATGCGTGTCTTGCAAATCACGTCGTGATATTTACAAATGGTTTCTTGTAATTAAATTAACACAAAACGTGACATTGTCACTGCCGCAGATTTTTAAGCGACACACAAATACAGAAATACAAATACCGAAACACACACACACACACACACACACACATGCAGACAGTCAGTGAGACAGACAGACAGACACAAATCACAGCAAGGACAAAAGGCACAATTCACAACAGAAAAGAAGAAGTCCCCAAATGGGGAAAAGGAAGATGTCGGCCTCAACTTGCCAACCAACCGAAATTGTAACTTTCTTTACTTAACATTACTTTGCTCTTGTACTTGTTGTACTCCTTTTGTTGTTGTTGTTGTTGTTACTGTTGTTGTTGTCTCAAATGAAATTTAAAACACAAATGAGCAAAAGTGCGTGACGCTCACGCTGTCTGCCTGTCTCTGTGTACGTCACTGGGGATCCTGAATTGTGCCTGGACCGGCTGGAGCGGCCTTAAAGTGTAGTTAGTGTTGTGCCCCAATATATACACATGTGTGTGTGTGTGTGTGTGTGTATGTTGGTATTTGTGTAAGTGAGTGCGGCGCCTTACAAGATTAGGAATGTAATTTACAATTTACCTGCTCGCAAATAAATATGACTTCTTTTATACAGGCACTTATGCCGAGCACCACCCAAACAACCAACCAACCACCCAACTCAACCCACACAACCCATCCATCACCCATCAACCACCCAGTACTCACACTCAGACACACCTTGAGACAGTCCCCTTCATTCGTCCCCCCTCCCAGTAACTCACGTGCCACAAAACGATACAATATGTGTATCAAAACACATGAGCTGAATGCTACTCGAAGATGAAGACGGAGACGGAGCTGGAGACGAAATCGGAATCGGAGCTGGAGCTAGAGCTGGAGCTGGAGACGATGTCATTGAAGGAGGCTTCATCAGCCTTCACAGTGAAAAGGCGGCAACAAAAAAATAAAAAGATTGACAGTTGTTGGCGCTGAAATGTGCAAACAAAACACAAAAGTAGCAACAAAAGTTGCCCGAATAAAGGCACAAGAACAAGAATAAAAACCGAAACGCATTCAGCAACTACAGGGTGTTTCTAATTGCCTTATTTTATGCACAATCTGCAACTATTTTCATAACATATTTCAATCCAATCCGAGAAAGGAAAGAAAAGGTTTTGAATTCTTAGATGTGGCTTTCTTAGTTCCAAATATATTATCTTTTACTTGTATAATTCTGCTGAAATTTTCAGTATATAGTATAAAGATGGCATTTTAAAAAAAGGGATATGAGCTGTAATTAACATTTTCAATCATTTCAATCATTTTCAGCTTGAGAAAATTATTCAAGACCTGCCATAAATTGTTTTAAATAAATATGAAAGATCATACTTCCAGCTAATTTATTGTAGTTGCTGAGATTGTACAGCTATTTGAGAGAGAGGAAAGCATTAAGTACGCTCTAATCTGCACTAAAAGTAACTACATTAGATGCGAAAAACACCCTGTATTTGACTGACTACTGAAATGTACATACATATGTATATGTGAGGTAAAAGAAATCTGGAAATTCCTTATCGCACCTCAGTGTGCTGCATTAAGTGGGCCTGTGGCACGTCCACACACACACACACACACTGAGTGTGGGTGTGAGCGTGTTAGCATGACAGCAAAGTATAGAAAGAGAGAGAGGGGTGGGAGGATGGGAGGATGGGAATGTGGCAAGTAAGTCACCGTTGGCGTTGCAAGCGACCGATTAACTACCCGCCAGCGTCAACGTCAACACGAAAGTATTTTCACATACCGACAGCGATATAAATGTGGACAGCAAACGAGAGGGGCAGAGGCAGGGAACGGGGAGGGAAGGGGGGACAGCAATGGGAACAAGCAGCAAGCATCATCCAGAAGCAACGTGTTGAGAGAGGCAAATGTATCTTGGACGTGCTGCGGCTGTGAGGCACTCGTTATCCGTTCAACCAGCCAACCAGCCAACACGACCAACGTGCAGCAAAAAAAAAAAAAAAATAGTATAGGAAAAAAACGTCCCTGACTGATGCCACTGGAAACAGTTAAAGGATTTTATGCAACTGCCACTTGAGGTCGGAAAACGGAGGGGGGGAGGGAAAAGAAACTTGTCTCGAATCATAGTTTCGTTTAGAATGACATCTAATCTAATTCAGTTGTTGGCTGTAAACTAAGCTCTCTTCATAAACGGGACTTTTTGTTCTATTTGTGGACATTTTCTTATGCACTACCCCAAGGTAATAGTAGGAAGTTTATGATAATAAAGAAACCTAATCAAGTCGTTATTGAATATTACATATTATATTTATAAATATTTCCTAATTATATCCTAACATTTTCCCCACAAAGAAACAATTATTAAAAATATTTAGCCAATACTCCAAATACTTAAGTAAATTATAATTTACTGAACAAAATAATTATTATTTTACAATGGGTCATAGTCTTATCTAGTGTTTTGAATTAAATGAGATTTAATATAATACATTTTATATATTTTAAATTTTATGTGAGGTTAACAGATTATATTTATGCTCAGTCAAAAGCTTCATACTTTCGTTACTAGCATTCGCTTTAGTTTTATTCTGTGCAGTGAGAATTTACGAAACTTTATACTAATTGGCAGCTTGAAGACATATATAGAAAACTAGGGGAAAGCTAGTGCCTAAGATCTACATAAGTAAAGTGAATATATGTTATAGTTAAACCTAAATCATCTTTTACCGATACTTTTAATAATTTTGCATGTTAAATTGAGTTTAAGTACCAAATAAGTTTTATGGATTTCAGTTTGTAAATCGAACATAATTATCATCAACTGTTTATGAATCTAATCTACTTGTAATACGTTAAATCGAAGGTCACGTAATGTTTAAATGGCCAGCGACCTTAACTGGTTGACTTGACCAACTTTAGAGCTGTTCGGGGTCAGGTCATTAATGAAGCTTACTGAATACCCCCTTCCCACTCGATTTAAGGACTTGCCAGGACTCGGCAGACATTTGGGTGGACCGCAAGAACTTAAGGAATATTCAGTAAAGTCTACAAAGAACAAAACCAAAAAAAAAGCAGACAACAAAAAATGAAAAAAACTGGGACGAAGCGAAAGTGAAGTGCATAAATTTTATACCTAATTAAAAAGTAAATGTTCTTTTATGCAAATCAAGTTGCTAACCAAATAAATTAACCCAGTCCAGAAGGAGACAAACAGAGAGAGATAGAGAGAGAGAGAGAGAGAGAGAGAGGGCAGCAAATCCGCGAAAACAAAGTTTAGAGTCCAAGTCGAAAGATACAAGATGCATAGATAGAACGATAAACGGAGAGTGAGGTGTGGCCTGCTGTGAAAGTGAAAATAACGCAAAATACTGGACACACTTAAGCCCACACACTGATACACACACACACACAAACACACACACACACACACAGACTAACAAACAAGTTATGGAAGATGCGGTCATCTCAGCTCGACAGCGTGTTAATCACACTTAATCTCATTTTTATTTCTGGGTCAGCATCTTTATTTATTTTTTTTCTTCCTTCTCTTTTTTTCTATTGTGCCTTCATCTTTCTGCCTACCTCTTAGAGAGTGTGCTCTCTCTCTCTCTCTCTCTCTCTCTCTTTCCCTTTTCCCTGTTTGCTTGTTGCCCATCGCATGCAAAGCATTGCTAAGCACAACGTCCTCTATCTCTTCCTCCCTGTCTCTTCACCGTTCTGGCCTGGTTGGTCTGCGTTTCCCTTGGTCCCTTCAGCCGTTGTCCTGCCCAGCCGTAAATATCCTTGACAAATCTTTTTGCCCTTTCGGCGCGCGAAGCGCAAATAAAAAGACATTAATTCGTTGTCGTTGTGGGTGAGCTTCACAGCTAGCTGGCATTGCCCCAAGCCCAGGAAAATGCCACTGCCACTGTCACTGCCATTTTCACTGACTCTCAGTCTCAGCCTGAAACTCTGCCTCAGACTCAGACTCTGCCTCAGACTCTGCCTCAGACTCTGCCTCAGAGTCTGCCTCAAGTGGCGTTCCAGTCGATGCCGCCATTGCCTTTTTCTCTCGTTTTTTATGGCCAGGTAATTTACGTAACGAACCTGACACTTTCTAATTTATAGCATCAGGCACTAGCAGCAGCAGCACCAACAGCAGCACCAACAGCAGCAGCAGCAACACTCGCTTGTGGCAGCAACATCTAACAGCTACGTCAGCGACAACGCAGAATGTTCCACGTTGACAATAGAAAAAGACCAAAACGATGATGATAATAATGATGATAATAATGACGATAACACTGATGATGATGATGATTAAATGATGATGGCGATAGTCTAGCCGCCTGCCATTTCCATTTGTGCCGTTAACCGCGTGAACTTAACAGCTGTGGAGCAGGTGGTGTAGAGGGGCTATGGATCAGGATCAGAAGGGGGCAGATATCACAGAGAGCAGCTCCAAGAAACAAAAACAACAACAACCACAGTAACTGTGGCAACAATAAGTGCCGCTAGCTGTGTCAGCTTTAAGGGTCAGCATGTCAGTTGATAGGGATTAGCACACAGGTCACTGTGAAAATGATTATACACAATTTAAATAATTGAACTCACAGACAAGTGTCATATCAATGAAGTGATCATAGCAGACAGCTATAGAGTGGCTGCTTTCGAAATAAGTATTATGCATTTTAGTAGGAGTTGAAAACTGTTATTTTAAAACCTTACATTGAAACAATCTACAAGTAGTACTTATTAAGGACTATTGTTTTGAGACTGTGAAAATGATTATACACAATTTAAATAATTTAGCTCACAGACAAGTGTCATATCAATGAAGTGATCATAGCAGACAGCTATAGAGTGGCTGCTTTCGAAATAAGTATTATGCATTTTAGTAGGAGTTAAAAACTGTTATTTTAAAAGCTTACATTGAAACAATCTACAAGTAGTACTTATTAAGGACTATTAATTTGAGACAATATTCAAGTTAAAATATTTAAATAAATATTTAAGCATATATTACAAAATATATTTAACGTACATTTTCTATGTGGAGAATTAACGCTGTAACTGGAAGATTAATTGAAATATTCAGCTTATGAATAGACATTTCAAATATTCAAATGAATGTTTAAGATAATTTTTTTTAATCATTATTGAATAACAATTACAATTGACATTCTTTTTGTAAAAAAGCTTAGCTAAGAATATTTAAGAAGAGAAGTTTTAATATTTAATATTAAGATTACTTCCTACTTCCTTTAAGTTCAAAGTTAATTTGTGTTTCTTGGAAATTTATTACTAATTTTGAGGTATTCAAATTTTTAATAACGGAAGTTGAGCTCTCTTAAAAATGAATTAACAACAAATTTAAATTGTGTGAGTTTAATGTTTATTAAATCAATTTTCTAATTTGTACATATGACACTTTTTCCAGTAATATTTTTAACTACTGACAGTATTATAATTTCACATGATAATTTTATTGGTAAAAAACAGTTGGGTATCAAAATAGACCTTTGAATTGATAATATGCTGATTTAGCATTAGGACAACTTTGTTGTTATATTAACTAGTATATTTACATACGACATTTCTATTCATGAAAAAGTGGGATTATAAATTGATTTTATATTGATTTTACCTTAGCATGACTTTGCCTTTATATTAACTCATCAAAAACAAAATAGAAGCCTGCCTATTCAAATCGTAGCCCAAATTGTAAAAATCGTACCTCAAAACACATGATGTCCATGTCCATCTATTAAAGTAAGAGTCTACTTTTAATGGTGCCCATTAGCTGGGACTCGGCTATTACTTGCCTCATCGTAGTAGCATCTATCAAAGTGCGTTTCCACTTTTTCATTTAGCCCCGAGCGGCAGTTACCGGCTTTTGGAAAATGTTTTAAGGGAGAGAGAAAATAAAACACAGAAAAAGAGTGCGAATGTGTGTGCGTGTGTGTGTGTGTGTGAGTTGAGGTAACTGAACCAGACTGGGTCAGTATAGCTAAAAAAAAGTGCGGTAACGGGCATCCAAATCCTCACCAAATATGCAAATTTAATGAAGTAATTCAAAGGGTCAAACCGAATTCAAAGGGGATGCATCCATAGAGAGCATGAGTTGACCAGAGCGAGCATTTCATTTTCATTTAGAAGCTCCTGTTTGCTCGACACCTTCACCAAACACACACACAGAGAGAAAAAGAGAGAGGGAGATTGAGATAGAGATAGAGAGAAAGAGGGAGACACAGAGCTGAAATAATTCACGCAATTTGCCGCACATTTTGGCCAACGCGTTGACCGAGCCCCGAACCCCAATCCCAATCCCAAAGCCTCCGTCCTCCGTCCTCAGTTCTCAGAATGCCTGCCCCCAAATGTGGCAGACAGACGCAACTTTGGCCTGTTGGTTAATTAATAAAATGACCTCTGTCGCAGTTTTACACTTTTTTAGTGTCGCCTTTTCGGCTTACAAACGCCCCCAATTCTTGCCACTGCGCGTATTCAACTGAAGACAATGGGTCAGCGAATGCGAGACAGAGAAAGAGACAAAGACAGAGAGAGACAGAGACAGAGACAGAGAGAGAGAGACAGAGACTGAGGTGGCATCCACAAAAGTATACAAAAAGCACAGGCAAAAACGATGGCCAAATAGAAATTAAGAGTTAATTGCGTTGCTATTAAATTTAATTGTCGCGCTGCGTTCACCACTCACACACGCACACACTAATACACACACACACTTTGGAAAAATATATGAAATAAAAAAAGAAGAAGGGAAAACGGAAAAGCGGAAAAGCGAAGCCAGAAACGTGGCAAATGCAGAAGCGTTAAGATGAATGTGTGCCGCGTGTAAATTAAATGAATGGCATTCAAAGGCATTTACTGCATTCATACAGCACGAGTCCGAATTAAGGTTCAATGCTATTTACAGCACAAACTTGAATAAAGATTGTAATAAAACAAACTCTCAATAAGAGTTCTGAAATAAAGCACTTAACAGCAGAGTCGTCATTCAACATCATTTCAATTTTACACAAATACAAATAAATCGATCGATGAATGGATATTTATATTTATAAAAATAATACCCCCAATAGATACGCCATAGAAATGTTGGAAAAGATTAACTAAAATTGGGGACTGTAAGAGATGGTAAATTTAGCTACATTAAGTAAATAAAATTTAAACCAAAAAGAGTTTCACTCTAACATGGAAAACTAAAGATTAATTGATTATAGTTTTGGTTTTAAAATAGTCCAAAATGGCTTTAAATTTTGTAGCTGATTCTTTTTTGCATACAGAATTTGAAAGTGAGGGAATTTTTATGATAAACAAACTATGTTAAAATAATGTTAATATACAACTTAAGGTTTAACTTAAGCAACGATAAAAAAAGTCAATTCAAATTGTGGAATTAACTTTATAACAACTTTTAAAAGAAAGAGTTCAATTCCTAATTAAACATAGGAGGAAACATGTTGTGGTAATAATATTAAAAATACAAATATAGAATTGATTATGATAAGAGTTAAAATAGTATAAGGCAATCTGTGTTTTATGCCTAATCAGACAGCAGTCTTCAAACAATAATATAAAGAGTTCTATGGTGTTGAAAAGAAGAATGTTTTGTCAGTTTGTAAGACTTGAGGAATTTATTAATCGCAAGGCTATATCATTTATATATGATTATCATCGATTACAAGTTATATCTGTTTGTTGGAACGCATTACACAACAATTTTAAAATTGTGATGTGACACACTTGACAAACGATGAATTCATACGCCATGTTGCCTTAAATGGCAGTCACTGTTTGTGTGTGTGTGCGTGTGTGTGTGGGTGTGTGTGGGCAAGCGAATGACGACTCCCGGTTGGCATCTGGCAACTGGCAGTTGTAAGTTGGCAGTTGCGACTCCACAAGGACATGTTGCCGCACATTGCACGACAAACTGATAGAGATAGGGAGAACGAGTGAGAGAGAGAGAGATAGAAAGAGAGGAGAAGAGAGAGCGCGAGTGTGTTGGCGGCCTCTTGTGTATGCAACATAATTGAAAGCTGCATGCGTCAACATAATTTTCTGACAACTTTAGTTAAGCATGTAAATTAAGTTAAAAATAACGATGACATTGGTTACATAAGCGCAAATGCATGCAACACACTAGACACCAGCTGAACCGAACCGAACCAAACCTAACCAAACCCAACCAAACCGAACCGAACCAAAACGGGAGCTGAGCTGAGCTGAGCTAAGCCTCACCCAGCTTGTGGCAGCAACTGTGGCAGAGATGAACACAGGCCGCAGGCAGCCCGAGACCCGAGATCCGAGACCCTAACGTTGCCCATTTTTCTTATTTGCAACACTGCTGCACGGCTGCTCGTAATTGGAGCGTGGAATATCACTCTTCATGTTATGACATTTTTTCGCCAAAAGCGAATTAATTGTGCACTCGGAGAAATAATCGACGAGCTGCATAAAATGAGTTAATCAAGCCGCAGATCTTTTAGAAATAAACTTAAGACTTGGACTTTTGATCATATATTTATTTCCCCCAGATATCAGATTTTACTTTAAGCTTTAAATTCTTTTTAAATTCTTTCATAATTTCACAGTAAAAAATAAAATTTAAAGTGTCCGAATTTTATTGATTTCAGTGTCAAGAAAAGAGAGAGAGAGAGAGAGAGAGAAAGAGACAATCTTAACAAAATTCCCATTGGTCTTATGGGCAAGAAAACCTTTTGATTTTGCTGAAAAGATGTCAAACTTTAAAGCTAACAGGACTACTGTTCCACAGCTCTGTATCTCTGAAAAACCTTTACGTCTGGTGTCAAATATTGATAAAAACTAATCTGAAGGTGTTCCATTTAAGTTATCTAGAATTTCAATTGAATATTATTATTATTATTTAATCACAATACTGTGAAGTTTCTTGCAGTGCAATATCTTGCCAAGCCTCACAAGTATTTACATGCAACACACACCGACTAACCTGTCGGTGTTGGAGCTGCGATGTTGCGGCTGCTGCTGTGGTACACCACTCACAAGCACACACACACACACGCACACACACACACATACACACGAAGACAGGTCTATCCATGGCACATACAACAGCTAAGGTAACGTACGCCTAGAAATATGCAAAGCAAACCGTTAAGCAGAAAAAGAAACCGACGTCAAGGTTACCAGTATGTATATTATACACAAGCTATAGATATGCACTTACACTCACACTCACACGCACATCCATGTACATAAATATATACAGATATACTTATGCAGCACTCGACACACACACCCAAACACGTGCCCCACACACACTCATGAGAGTGAGACAATGTTCGCATTTTCTTGACTAACAGCGTTGCCCTTTTCCTACCAACAAGTGTAGGATGGATGGGGGATGGCGGATGGGGGATGAGGGGGCAGGTTGCATGTGGCAGACGTAACTAAAAGACACGCGCGTTGCACGTAGAAATGCAAAAATATGAAAAACAGATGAGAAATGAAAATGCGAGTAATGTTCGCTCGTTAGGCTCGTTGCAAATGCCCCAAAAATGGTAAGACACTTGTTTGGCATACGCACCCAAATGACATGCAATGTTCATTTAAAAGCACATAAATGAGACAGATATAAGAAGTCTGTTAAGAAACTTCGTAGAGAAATTTAAAGCTACCATAAGAACTGGCAGATTAATAATATTTTTAGTATCCAAACTACCTTTTTTAATTCAGAGATATTTAATCGTTAATATCAACAACTTCAAGTTTACTATGCGTATGTGTAATATTTACTAGTAATAATTTAATGTTTTTGTGTTGTAAACTTGCTCAATAAAGTGCTTTTTTCTTTGTATTTTAAATAAGTATTGATATGTATTATATTTTTTGATCAGAGAAACCAATTCGTGATGAGATCCATGATACACTATGCGTATGTGTAATATTTATTAGTAGTATTTTAATGTTTTGTCATGCAAAGAAGTTCAATAGTGTGTCTTTTTCTTTAAATTTTAAATGAATACTGGTATGTTCTATATATTTTGATCAGAGAAATCATTTCGTGATGAGATCCATGATACACTATGCGTATGTGTAATATTTATTAGTAGTGTTTTAATGATTTGTCATGAAAACTTGCTCAATAGTGGGCCGTTTTCTTTGAATAGTAAATAAGTATTGGTACTTTCTATATATTTTGATCAGAGATATCATTTCGTGATGAGTTCAGTGACACACTATGCGTATGTGTAATATTAAAAGCATCTTTGACGATACATAATGTTTTAACATGCAAAGTTGCTCAACACGGTACGTTTTCAAGTCACTAAAGACAAACAAAATAAGCAAGAATCCAATAAGCTACAAGACTATCGTTATCACATCAATATGGACAACAACATCAACATCCTTGTTGCATTTTCCGCGCCTCATCGCCGTCAACTTCCGTGGTTATTCGCATCCCCAAAACATTGTTCATGCATGGGTAACAAATTTTCTCTTAGCCATTGAAGTTCGCCTCTTTCTCTGTCTCTGTGCCTGTCTCTGACTTTGACTCCTTCTCTAGTCAGTTTTGACAAGAGTGGCAACAGCAACAACGATAAGAACACGGGTCACAGCTGTTATTAACGAGAGCATCCACAATGCCCGTAAAGTGCTTCATATTACGCCACTAATTGCATAATTTCGTTGGCATTTTTATTAGTCCCGCCTTTGATGTCGCCAACAGACCATTGCCCATCTCTCATCACCCATTACCCAACTAACATCTCCTGCCCACCATCTTCCATTTACCATCGCCCATCGCCCATCTCCCATTATTATCAACGACCATCCACCGTCTTCTCTGGCTGTTGTTTTTGAACTCGTTCCAGCTTTACTCCAGAATAGACTCTTTCCATTCCATTTGAGTTGAAGTACGAATACTTGTTCTCATTCTACAGTGCTAACCGAATGTAAATAGTCGCCCACAATAGTCATTTGATTATTATAAAACGATACTATTTATTGCAAAACATGCAACGTACACATCTATGGATTGTCAGGGATTCTTCCATTTGATTTCACTGCGTTTAGAGATGAGATTTTAAATGTAAATAGTTTCTCATTTCACCTTACTTGGCAGCGATTTAAAAATCTTTTAAAGTTCAATTTAGCCTTGAGTTTAATATGACTTCAAAAGATATAATTACAATTGTTACAAGCTTAAAATATTAAATATTTTAAGACATTTATACACAATACTATGTTAAGCATAAAATTTGTCTTTTTTTCATTCAAAGGACTCATCCTATTGGAAAGTAAATTAAATAAAAATGATATTGCCAGAATGTCCTGAATGCTCTTAGGTATGCACATAGAAATGTCTATTTTGTATCCTGTTCTGTGCACATGTCCTGCTCGATTAAACAGCACTTTTCAATGAATATGGCAATGGCCATGGAAATGGGAAATGGGATATGGCAAGGACATATTTTATAGACGCTTAATAACCATTTTTCTGCCAACAAGAGTTGTTTTGTTGTTGTTGTTGTTGGTTGTTAGTTGCTTGCTGTTGTTGTTGTTGTTGTTGTCTCACCAAATGGTCAATGGAGTTGATTGTAGTATAAGCCGAATACTCGGTCTGCATTTGGGTACTTGCCACATGGCGTTGCACAGATTCTACCTGACAGATTTAATGGGTGCAAAAATGCTGGTTACCATAATATGGTCATATTGTTATTGCTATTATTGTCGTTGTTATTTTAGCTATTGTTGCCTTAAGCATTTCTATCTGCTTCCTATGGGAAGCATTTCAAGTCGCCAACTACTGAATTGGAAACGATAGAGAATAGAGAAAGAGAGAGAGAGAGAGAGGGAGAGAGAAAATGAGAAAGTTAGGGACCTTTTCAAGTATGTGTCTGTGAGAATGAAGTTAAATTTTGCAAGGGTTCATTAGACACCGGAAATATTACGTTGAGCGTCAATGCACGACTGAGTTTTGTGTGTCTGAGGTTCAAATGTCCTTTCCCGAGCTAACCAATTTGTGTATCCAAATTATTGACCAGACAAATTATAATGTTATCGAGGTTCTATTGTCAGTTGCCTTGACACTAATGGTTAAACGGTTTTTTAGAAAATGAAACTCTGCAAATTGAAAGTATTTGCGAAAGCAAATATAAAATATAAAATAAAAAATAGAAAGTTTAAAAATACACAATAGAATGTAACAATTATATCTCAATTTTGATTTAAAGATTACGAAATAGCACATATTTATAATTTTTATTTTAAAATACATTTTTATTACTAATTTGTACATCAGGCTTTCATTAAGGAAAACTAGATTTAAAATAATAAAATTGTTGATTTAAAAAATCTGATTCCAAAAGATGAAAATAAAGGGCATGCTTAACAATTGACTATTTTTAAATGTACATACATATAATAAATATATCGTCAAACTGTTAAAATGGCATTGCATTTTATTGTGCATTTAGCTTAATAATTCATAAGACTTATCTTGTAGCGCTAGGATTAAGTTCTTTATAAATGTAGCTTTAATGGAATCATCCTTACCTTAGCCTCTAAAATTGTTAATATAATATAAAAGAGAATGTTTAAAAATGGACTATTTTTTAAAGTATAATAAATTTGTCATCAAACCATTATTAAAATTTAAAAGACTTATCTTGCAGCGCTAGGATTAAGTTCTTTATAAATAAGTAGCTTTTATGGAATCAACCTTCCCATCACGTTCAAGGAAAGCATGCAGTATTTAAGAAACTTTCTTAGGGTACATATATACATATGTATTTAGATGACGAATATTTTCAGTTTTAATTGAAATCGGAAGTTGCAAAGAGACCGACCGGATCGTTAGTTTTATGATCTTTAGCTCGTGCTTAAACTGCAGCGATAAATGAAAACCCGCACTTTTCCGCTCAATTCAACAAAATGCCGCATTTCCTGCACCTACATACGTGCTCGGCCCCAGTGCCACTGCCACTTCTCTAGCGGAAGAGAGTGTGTGTGAGAGAGAGAGGGAGAGGGAGAGGGAGAGGGAGTGTGGTGTAAGCGAGATGAAACATATGCGGAGATTACGTATTCAGCAATGCATGAAGTTTAAAAAGTTTCAAGCCCATAAGCCACAATGGCCACGTCTCTCCAGGCTTGACATTTATTATCTGCCGGTTTGGCCCAAAATGAAGTTGTGGCCTCTTTCGTCTTACCCCCCACACACACACACACACATTCATATACGCATAAGTACACATACGACAGAGGGAGAGGGAAAGGGAAAGAAGGACGGACGGACTGACATCCCGTCTCTGCTCGTTTTGCGGTCGTCGTCGGCGACATTTGCATGCCCGGCTGGCCATTTAACGTGTCCGTGTCCGTGTCGTCGAGGTGGAGATGGAGATGGTGATGGAGAGATGAGAGGCGGCATTGTAGGGGCGTGGCTCTTGGCCCTTTGATTTCGTTAGCTTGTTCAGAGAGAGTGTGGGAGAGAGAGACAGAGAGAGAGAGAGAGACTCTGGCTACTGTTCTCTAGCCTATTACGCAGTCCGCACACGTTTCTGGTAAATGTGCATTTTTCGCTAAATGTTTTGTAAATGTTTCCGTTGCCAACTTTATAATTAGTTGGCATGAGGGTGACGCAAAAGAAGAAGAAAACGCAGCATCGCACTATAATATAACACCACACCGCGCTCAGTGCAACAGGAAGCGGAAAAACGAGAGAAAGCATTGCGGAAATTGTGTAAGTTAAGCGGCTGCCACAGTCTACGACACAGTCTAAAGTCCCCAGTCCACAGTCCACATTCCGTAGTCTCATAGTCTACATTCTGCAGCACGCATCAAGTGTCGCCACTATGTTGCACCATTTCCAGTTGCTTTGCCTCAGATAACTAGCTCAAGAGCCGCTTCCACATGCAGATAACTACACACATCTCATACACAGAATATTACGTGACCTATGGCCATCTCAGATACAACTTTTAAATGCTCCGATTTTTCTAATAAAATAAAGGCTTGCTACCTTTTGGGCATAGGTTGCGTTCTATGATGAAAATTGAGCGACCGCTAAATTTTTAAAAATGTTGAATTGGAATTTTTAATATGCGATTTATTTTGGGTGGGTGCGTGTATGTATGTGTGAAAGTTGTGCGCTTGAACTTGCAAGCGGCAACCGCATCAAGAAGCGAAAATGAGCGCAGAAATACCAGGCACACAGCAATCAGCAGCAGATGGAAATTTCCCTTTAAGTGACGTCATAATTCCCTCACAATAACAAAGCTCAGCTACGCACTCTGAGTGGCTCGTAACTGCTTCCAGGTACCGTACACTGTATGCCTGTATGCGTGAGCGAATGACGGCTCTCAATGTGGATCATCGTTCGTCCTCTCTAGGTACGGCAGGCGCCGCACACTGTATGACGGCTCTCTGAGCAGCACTCTCGCTCTGTGGATTTCGTTCAATGCTTAGAGCGCCGTCTGTGGATTTCGTTCAATGCTTAGAGCGCCGTTGGTCCTCTCTAGGTACGGCAGGCGCCGCACACTGTATGACGGCTCTCCGAGCAGCACTCTCGCTCTGTGGATTTCGTTCAATGCTTAGAGCGCCGTCTGTGGATTTCGTTCAATGCTTAGAGCGCCGTTGGTCCTCTCTAGGTACGGCAGGCGCCGCACACTGTATGACGGCTCTCTGAGCAGCACTCTCGTTCTGTGGATTTCGTTCAATGCTTAGAGAGCGGTTGGTCGTACATAAATGTATGTACGCTTGGTACCGATTCAGTTTGCAACTTAGCTTTGGGCTGATTGGACAGGGAAAATATGACCGCGGTAAGTTTTTGTGTGTGTGTTTGTGAATTTCCATGCATTAATTTGCAACAATTGCTCTACAAACTTAATATACGCTGCCCCCCGCCACTGCCAATATAAAAACGCATTATCAATTCAAAATATCAGTATACTTTATTCTTAAAATCCTTTCCTTGTGAAGTAACATTGAATTTATACTTCTTTTTATTAATATAATTAAATTATTAATAAATGTGTACCGCAAAATAAAAATTAATCTAGTAGTCGTGCTGTTTATGAATTGTTTTCAACAATTTTCCAAGCGTGGTCGCAGACTCCAAAACCTGTAATATAAATATAAATTAATAAATATGATATAAATATAAATATATAAAGCAGAGTTGCAAACAAAATTGATTATGAAAATCTAACTTAAAATTAATATTTCATTTTTAATTATTATAATTTCTTCTTTGATCAAAGAATAAACTTAAACTTAACATAACTTTTCTAATAATAATCTCTTATTCCTCTTTTACAGCTACTATGACACGTTCCTGACGAAGGATAGCAATAGGATTTACAGTTGGCCGAGTTAAAACCTCGTTGGGGAGTCCCAAGGATAAGGTTCTCCGCTGCCAAGTTGATCAGTCTTGGATCAATGGAAGAATGTACCTAACTGTAAGTAAAACATTGATTAAAAACATCATATCTGATATATAAAATACATATTGATTAAATAAATTCACTTTTTCTTGCAGTTCTGCTCGAGGAACATCGAAATCTGCTCTACGATGTTGGACTTAGGAAACTGACGCCAACCAAAGCTGTCAAAACTGGAGAATATCTTGTAACCAGTTGGACAAATAATTATAAGAATAAATATAACAAAAACTAAATTGTAATACATTTGTCTTAATCTATCGAAGCTATTAAATAAGGTTTCTGTTTAAAATTACTGTATATTAGTATATTTTTTGTTATCTCAATGTTATTCGTAAGTCAAGGATTTAAGAATAAAAGAAACTATATTTTGAAAAATATAATTATCTTATGCTATGTACATTTAACTTTATTTTAATATAATACTATTATTAAACTGTAAACTTTAGCTTAAAGCTAGTATAGATAAATTGTTAATTATACTATACTATGTATATTTAACTTTATTTTAAGATAATACCATTATTAAACTGTAAAATTTAGATTAAAGTTACCTTAAATAAAATGTTACTTCTTATATTAACCCTAAAGTAATTTCTGTATTAAATTACGGCACATTAACTATATTAAAGCTTTTTTTCAATGTTATTCGTAAGTCTAGAATTTAAGAATAAAAGAAACTATATTTAAAAATATAATTATACTATGCTATGTACATTTAACTTTATTTTAAGATAATACTATTATTAAAATGTAAAATTTAGCTTTAAGTTAATTATACTTTACTATGTATATTTAACTTTGTTTTAATATAATACTATTATTAAACTGTAAAATTTAGCTTAAATTTAGCATAAACAAATTGTTATTTATTAAGGATAGGATTTTAAGAATAAAAAACTGCAATTTTAAAATTAAAACATGTTTTTTTATTGGTTGGGTAGCAAAATTCAAATTCAAATTTAACGATCATTTTTAAATTCAACGGCCGCTCAAATTTTTACTCTCGGGGAAATATGACGTCACGCTCAAAAAACTAAAGGGGAATTTCGACCTGCTGCTAATTCTGTTCGCCTGGTATTTCTGCGCTCATTATTGGTTTTTCGGGTCGGTTGGGGCTGGCAAGCTCACACACACACCCGCACACAATCCCACAGGTACGTGGCAGCCGCAGCAGCTGCCAAAAACCTAAAATGAGCGCAGAAATACCAGGCGAACAGAAATCAGCAGCAGGTCGAAATTTCCCTTTTGCCAAAAAAATTTCCCTTTTAGTGACGTCACGCCAGCTGTCGCGGCTGCCAAGTGAGCAGCACGTATGGGTGTGTTTTTTGAGCGTGACGTCATATTTCCCCGAGAGTAAAAATTTGAGCGGCCGTTGAATTTAAAAATGATCGTTAGATTTGAATTTGAATTTTGCCAACCAACCAAGGAAAAAACATGTTTTAATTTTAAAAATTCAGTTTTTTATTCTTAAAATCCTATCCTTAATGAATAACAATTTGTTTATGCTAAATTTAAACTAAATTTTACAGTTTAATAATAGTATTATCTTAAAATAAAGTTAAATATACATAGTATAGTATAATTAACAATTTATCTATGCTAACTTTAAGCTAAAGTTTACAGTTTAATCATAGTATTATATTAAAATAAAGTTAAATGTACATAGCATAGTATAATTAACAATTCATTTATGCTATTTGAAGCTAAATTTTACAGTTTAATAATAGTATTATTTTAAAATAAAGTTAAATATACATAGTATAGTATAATTAACAATGTATCTATACTAGCTTTAAGCTAAAGTTTACAGTTTGATAATAGTATTATATTAAAATAAAGTTAAATGTACATAGCATAAGATAATTATATTTTTCAAAATATAGTTTCTTTTATTCTTAAATCCTTGACTTACGAATAACATTGAGATAACAAAAAATATACTAATATACAGTAATTTTAAACAGAAACCTTATTTAATAGCTTCGATAGATTAAGACAAATGTATTACAATTTAGTTTTTGTTATATTTATTCTTATTTGTCCAACTGGTTACAAGATATTCTCCAGTTTTGACAGCTTTGGTTGGCGTCAGTTTCCTAAGTCCAACATCGTAGAGCAGATTTCGATGTTCCTCGAGCAGAACTGCAAGAAAAAGTGAATTTATTTAATCAATATGTATTTTATATATCAAATATGATAATTTTAATCAATGTTTTACTTACAGTTAGGTACATTCTTCCATTGATCCAAGACTGATCAACTTGGCAGCGGAGAACCTTATCCTTGGGACTCCCCAACGAGGTTTTAGCTCGGCCAACTGTAAATCCTATTGCTATCCTTCGGCAGGAACGTGTCATAGTAGCTGTAAAAAAGGAATAACAGATTATTATTAGAAAAGTTATGTTAAGTTTAAGTTTATTCTTTGATTAAAGAAGAAATTATAACAATGCAAAATGAAAATTTAATTTTAAGTTAGATTTTCATAATCAATTTTGCTTGCAACTCTGCTTTATATATTTATATTTATATCATATTTATTAATTTATATTTATATTACAGGTTTTGGAGTCTGCGACCACGCTTGGAAAATTGTTGAAAACAATTCATAAACAACATGACTACTAGATTAATTTTTATTTTGCGGTACACAGTTTTTAATAAATTAATTATATTAATAAAAAGAAGTATAAATCCAATGTTACTCCATAAGAATAGGATTTTAAGAATAAAGTATACTGATATTTTTAATTGATAATGCGTTTTTATATTGGCAGTGGCGGGGAGCAGCGTATATTAAGTTTGCAGAGCAATTATTGCAAATTAATGCATGGAAATTCACAAACACACACAAAAACTTACCGCGGTCATATTTTCCCTGTCCAATCAGCCCAAAGCTAAGTTGCAAACTGAATCGGTACCAAGCGTACATACATATATAACGACCAACCGCTCTCTAAGCATTGAACGAAATCCACAGAGCGAGAGTGCTGCTCAGAGAGCCGTCATACAGTGTGCGGCGCCTGCCGTACCTAGAGAGGACCAACGGCGCTCTAAGCATTGAACGAAATCCACAGACGGCGCTCTAAGCATTGAACGAAATCCACAGAGCGAGAGTGCTGCTCAGAGAGCCGTCATACAGTATGCGGCGCCTGCCGTACCTAGAGAGGACCAACGGCGCTCTAAGCATTGAACGAAATCCACAGACGGCGCTCTAAGCATTGAACGAAATCCACAGAGCGAGAGTGCTGTTCAGAGAGCCGTCATACAGTGTGCGGCGCCTGCCGTACCTAGAGAGGACGAACGATGATCCACATTGAGAGCCGTCATTCGCTCACGCATACAGGCATACAGTGTACGGTACCTGCAAGCAGTTACGAGCCTTTATTATTGTGAGGGAATAATGACGTCACTTAAAGGGAAATTTTTATCTGCTACTGACGATAGACATATATATATATATATACAAATTTATCTGTTCTAAATTTCTAAATCTATCTATTTGTAAGACTAACAAGTATAAAAATGAATTCTATTAGAATTAATTTAATGGTGTTCTTTTTTCCGAAATCCCTCATCTTCTCAGATGGATTAGATTCCATTTAGACACCACTGTAGTTCTCTCTCTCCCTTTATCTATCTCTCTCTATCTCCTTCTCCCTTATTTGATCACTATGTTGATTACCCGTGCTTTGTGAACAATTTACTTTATGAAGTTTACGGCTCAACAGGTGCCGTTTTGCCAACACGTGATATTTAGTCAATGCACTTGATGTGGTTGGTAATCAACAACTTGCAGTAATCTCATTCAGGCAATCCATCCCAAGGAATCCTTTCAGATGTGTATGCACATCAATCGATGTTAGTGTGTGTGTGTGCGAGTGTGTGTGCCTCAAAAGGAAGGTAGGTGGAAGGATTACCCAGAACCATGTCTATTGGGAGTAACGTCTACGAGGCTGTTTAATTAGATTTTCAGTCGAGATGTGAGCCGCGTGATTGAGGATTGTGGATTCTGGATTGTGGATTGAGTCGCAGCTGACGGAGTCACGCAACTGCCTCAGCCTCAGCCACTGCCACTGCCACGTTGCCTCAATCACCTGGCCCCCAGGACACGATACGATGTGGTGCGGTGCGGTGTGCGGTGTGTTGGCTTCAATTGAAGTTTTAATTAAAAGCAACTACACAACACAGCAAAAGCAACTGCATCCGAGAGGTTGTACAAGGCAAGAGAAAGAGGCTTAAGCTACGCATTTGCAGCACCTGCTGCCTGCTCCCAGCGACTTATTAAAAGCTGTCAGCGTTATGCTAATTAGGCAACCTAACCAAAAAACGTTGCACGCAAATCAATCAGGATACGCTCCCCAATGGCAACCCCCTCCTCCCCCTCCACCCACTTTGCACTTTCAGTTAACAGGCAAACAAGTGCGAATAGTCTTAACGAGATACTCTTTGCACCCAAGTTCACATATAAACATGGATGTGTTTGCATACAAGCCTCTTCCCTCTGTTGAATTAACTCTCTGTTTATTATTAGAAAGCAACGAAATTTTCAGGACACTCATATAAATTGTAATACTTAGTAACTGTTTACAAAAAATTAAGATGTTAATAATAAGGTTGAGGACAACGAAGAGGTCTTAGCAATGTGTGCAAATTTATAGTTCTAGAGATCTGTTTTAAATAAATGGGAAAAGTCTTAGCCAAATAAGCTTGTCTGCACATTGATCATTTGGGCAGGACTGCTTCCTCTTCTTAATATCTTCTATATTAAATGTCAGAGTGTAATTTATGTTTAAGACATTTATTAATATATCGTATAATTTTATTGCGATCGTAATATTTATTCTTTGCAATTAAAATCTAATCATCCTAAACATTCCAAGCTACTGAGATATTATATGTTAGTTTATAAATATACCAAAAATTCAAGTTTGATCAAAGAAAGTCTCTAAGGGGCTTATTTGTTTTTATCCAAAGTCAAAATTCAGTCAGTCCATTAATACTCTGATACTCTGATTATACGTAAACACCTGACACCAATAATTGGAAATTAAGTTAAGAGCTAATCATTAGATCGTTTTAAACATTAAGATAATATGCAAAAGAATTCAACACCCAAAGCTCACAAAGAGTGTGGCATTCTCAAGTCCCTGATCATCCTTAATCATCCTTGAAACAAAGCGCTATCAATCAGTTCAGGATGTCTGTAGCATATCCTATTTACCAAATCTATGATGACAGGGTATAGAAAGGCCAACAAATTAACGGTACGGTCGTCCAACGCATGCTGATTAGCGGTAATCAGGCCAAAGGCGACAGCGCGGCCAATTTCAATGTAAATTTTTTCAGCTGGCACGCCCAAAAAGCACCAGAAACGAAACGAAACTCAAAATTCTCTAACAAAATTAAAAGTAACACGCCCTTTTCCCGCTCTCTCTCTCTCTCTCTCTTTCTCTCTCTCTCTTACTCACTCTCTTTTTCTTTGTCTTTTTTACTATTTCTACTGGCATTTTTTATAGCATACTTTATGGCACTTTTGGACCAGGTCGTCTCTTCGAACTGAAGTGGCAATAAGCTTAGTAAAATTTGATGAAATTTCAGTTATGCTTAACGAACACATCTAAAAATAATATAATTCCCAAATGGTTTACAACCTGTTTTGATTCATTCTCATAATATAGTTGTTTTTTTTTTGTATTTCTCTTGAAGTTTTTTTTGATATTTAACAACAATTTAAAACAAATTTACAAACTGGCCAGCAATAAATCTAGTGAAAATGTTGACTTCCCTTCAAGTTACGGGTTTTGTTGTTGTTTGATTTTGTTTTCCCTCCTGCTGCTGTTGCTGCCACAAAGGGTGGCAACAACTGCGGAGATGTTGCGCTTAAAAAGGAAAAGTTCAAGTGTCGAGTACTAAATAAATTTTGCTAGTTGCCCAGCAGCGACTTGGAACCGTGTTGAGCTAAGAGCGAGAGAAAGAGAGTGAAAGAGTGAGAGAGGGGGGGGAGAGAGTTGGGAAGCGTTCGCTGATGAGGAAACGGAAATGGAACATGAACGGAAGTGCCGACCAGCTGTCCGAGTTGTGGTGGTGCTCGAAGTTCCTTTTCACTTCGAAAAAGGTGTTTATTGAAACGTTTAACGCTGCTGGCTGAAGGTCAAAACGATTGCTGCATGAACGCTTCGTTGCATGCTGAAGGAGGTGGAAGGTGTGGCAAGTTTTAAAGCGGAAGAAACTCTCGCTTAAAGAGCAAAGTGCAAACGTATCCATCGAACCATCCATCCATCCATCCATCCATCTAACTAACTTTCTATCTGTCCATGTAGATGTCGACGATCCTCTTGGTTAAAGTTCAGCGGCAAAATCTAGACTTGACAGCCGGCAACTTGCATGCAGCGCGATGTGGCAAGGCAAGGCAAGGTCTTTGCCTGCAGGGGCACAACCATTTCGGTTGTGAGACATTATTAGCTATTTCAAGCTGCCACTGAAACAGACAAGTAAACGAGCTGCCGGCGCCAAAGATGCTTCTCTGCTGGAGCTTGCCACTGCCACTGCCACTGCCACTGCCACAACTGGCTGCAACTGCTATTCTCGTTGCAACACACAACACGCACACCACGCAGCCACATTGACAACGCCGTGTTTATATGCAACATTGACAACTTGGCGTGACGCGAGTGATGCCACAACGCAGCTTGTTGTTGCCACTGCCGCATTTTGTTGCCGTTGCCCGTTACTCCAACATTCCCATTACTGATATTGCTGCTTCTGCTGCTGCCGCTGCTGCTGCTGCTGCTGCTGTTGCTGCTGCTGTTCACAGGCAAGTCATAAAAGTTTTCTGGCTTAGACTGTCGTAGTTTTCTCCATTTTTTTTTTTGGGTGTGGCATGGAGGTAACTGCAGCCGCCACCTCGTGTGCCAGTTAAAAATTCCAAAATGAAATGCAAAATGTGAAGCAAACGTAAAATGCACTGCAACAAATAAATAAGGTAAAAACGATTTTTTTTTTGCGATAATTTAGTAATAAAAAACCAATTAAGCTATACAGAAAGTTTTTTAGACCATACATAAAATTTTAATGAAAAAATTCAGTCAACAAAATAAATAAAAATATTATAAATAAAGCATTACAAAATATATCAAGAGGATTATATTAGGCGAAAATAAATTAAAGTGTGCTAAGGAAATTACAAATAATGTGGGAAAATAAAAATAAAAATAAAATATTAAAATAGTTAATGACAATATTGTTGAATGAAATAACATTTTAAATTAACTTAAAATCCTGTGGTCATGTTATTTAAAAGCACAAAGAAAACTAAAGTGTAAGTTTAAATTAATGTTAAAAAAAAATTAATAAAGAAATTAAAATTTAAACGATGAAAATAGCAGTAATTTCAATTAAGATAACATATTGATATAAGTAAGTAAAATAAAATTAGAAAAAATTAAATAACAATGAAAAATGACAATAATAAAATATAAATAAATAAAATTATCAAAGTATAAATTATAATAAACATAAATATCAGCAACATTAAATAAGATAAACAAATTTTTAAAATTGCCTTAAAAAGTAATAACTAAAAAATGAGTATAACTTAAGAAAAAAAACTGAATATAGCCCACAGGTTATAAACATTATAATAAAATATATGACTTTATATAACTTTCTAATATCTTTCAGCCTACTTGGAAATTTGACTGGTACTGACTCGTAGCAGGTTGTGAGCCGTCGTGTCTTGAGTTGCACCAACTGTTCTCAGCGTGTTGCATGCTTTGCATAAAACTGCCGTAGATGTTGCAGCATCTTTGTGTCAGTCTAGAGAGTCTAGAGTGTGTGTGTCTGTGTGTGTGTGTGTGTGTTTGTGACTATATTACATTTTATGTCAAATGCGCACGCTTTCAATATTGACAGACAGCAGAACGGCGAACGGAGAACGGAGAACGGAGAACGGAGGCACGGAAACGGATGCGGACGCCACCTGTTCCGGGTATGAGTACGGGTTCGAGTACGGATCCGGGTCCGGGTCCGGGTCCGGGTCCAGGCCCGAGGATGCTACGTCGGCATGTCAAGCTAATGTTAACTTATTTTCGTATTTTGGCATGCCTTGCAGCATACCGGAAGTACCCCAGTCACACCCACACCCGCATCCACCAAGTCAAACTTGTTTTCAAATAAAGAATACAATTTTCTTAGACACGCAGCTGTGGGTGGGTGGCAATGCCACGCCCATTTTTAATAGAAGGGCTGCAACAACTAGAAGGGCTCCCCAATGGGCTTGATGGTCAACTGATGCACCTGGACATGCGGAGGCGTGGCCAGAGCGTACATAATCCCGGCAGAAATGTCCTCCGACTGCAACATGGGCAGAGTACGGAATCCGGCGGGCAAAATCTCGGTATCGGTAACACCCGGAGTGATGCTCTGCAATCCCAAATTCAATATAAAGAAGAAGATCTTAAATGTTCTACTTATTTCACACTCACGGTCACTTTGATCTGCGTCTTGAACCCATTGAGTTCCTGACGAAGTACCTCAAGGAGACCGGTGATACCATGTTTTGAAACCGGATACATATTGAGCAGCTGCATCTCTTCTGCTGGGGGATTTATGATATGGGATCCAGTCAGGCTATTAATTAATACCACATGTCCAGCCACATCACGTTGTTGCATGGATCGAAAGGCGCGTTGTGTACAGTTGACCACACCCATTAGATTCACTTGCAACACTTGCTGCAGTTTCTCCAGTTCCAAGGTCAAAATTTGACCCGAATGAAGCATTCCCGCCGAGTTGATTAGTATATCGACACCGCCCAAATGCTCCTCGATCCAATCAAAGGCCTCGGCAATAGAGGAATCAACACCCACATCGCATTTAATCGCATGGAGATGCGATTGTAAATCCTCTGGTAACTGCTCCTTCAGGGCCTCAATTAGTTCAACACGACGGGCCAATCCAACTACAACTAGTCCTGCTTTCACCAGATCCTTGGTCACAGCAGCACCAATACCGGAACTTGCACCCGTAACAACAGCAACTCGATCCTGCCAGCGTTCCATTATTTCAGTTGAGTTTCCTGCGGCTTTGGAAAGAGTTCCTCGATATGTATGTCGCTGAGCAAAGTATTTTTGCAACTGACTGTAGTCCATCAAAATGCCTTTATTTTATAGGTCATCGGCTTGCTTTCTCCTTTCACCTCCTCGCACATTCCCTCAAGTTTTTAGAACTTTACGAGTCGAATTCTCAATTGAATTTTATAATAGTTCCCAAGCCAAGCCTCACGCCCCCTATTTTTAATTTCTGAATGAGTTGAATAATTAAGCAATTCATTGAGCAATTAGGCATATTGTTGATAAATACTTTGTGGAACTTTCACACCCTTCGCCCCCCCCCCCTTTAAATTGCGGTGAGCCACATGTTTATTTAACACATTCACCCATTTCTTAAGGTCAACCTAAGTTATCGTATTTGCGCACAGGAATTCAAATTATTTACACACTTATTTACACTCGCTGAATACATAATTTCAATAAATCTAATATTTTTATTACCCTCTCAAAAAAAAAACAACAATTCTTTATGAACACTTTGCGAATTTTCAAGCGTTTTTTGAGTTGTACTGACAGCATATTAATTTTGTACACTTGGCAATTCAGAGCATTGAAATAAAATCAGTAAAAGAAAGAAATACTCAATATATAGCTATTATATTTATTTTTCCGAATAGTAAATACCCTTTGTCTTACTCATTTACAATATAAAAGTTTTATGAAACCAAAATTTGTTTACTTAAATAAATTTTAGTTACGATTGATTGAGTTATGGTATAGTATTTTATAGTATAGTATAGTATAGTATAGTATAGTATAGTATAGTATAGTATAGTATAGTATAGTATAGTATAGTATAGTATAGTACAGTATAGTATAGTATAGTATAGTATAGTATAGTATAGTATAGTATAGTATATAAAAGTCTTTTCTATTAAATTAACTAAATATGTTAAAATTTATAAACTCAATTTTGTTTCATAATATTATAGATTGAAATAACATGATAAAAATTATATTTAATACATCAGATAATAGGTAGATGGATGTGTATTAATATCACTTTTTTTAACTTGATTATTTAACTGAATTGAATCTTATATTTTTCCATTTTCAATATAAGAATTAGGTGTTACTACTTATGTGGCCATATCGACTTAGCTTGTCAATAACTTTTCGACACAGATATACATTTTAATAGCATTTTTTATAACATTTTCAACTAATTTATAGCCAATTGATTATATCTTGTCTTTTTGCATCTATATCTCGAAATAAATGTTAATAAGAACTTATATATATTTCAATTTCTTTATTTAAATCACAAGCATATCATGCTTACCTTTCCCCTTCATCAGGGTTCTTCGAGAGGTTTCGATATTGATATTAGTATTTATTTTAATTTCTTTAAATATATTATTAGCATTTTACACTGATCTTTCCCTATCGGAACACTTCGTATCTGGATATATGTATATAAGTATTGATATATATTTAAATTTTCTTTAATGATTGAATTATAAATCTTATAAAACTTATTTCTCCCCCGTTAGAAAGGTTCTCCCATTGGCTTGAGGATCACCTCATGCACCTGAACATGAGGCGGTGTTCCCAAGGCATACATAATGGCATTGCTCACATCCTGTGGCTGCAGCATCGGCAATCGTTTATAGGCCTGTGGCACCAGATCCGTATCCACCAAACCCGGACTAATGCTCTAAAATTAAGTGTAGGCATTAGTGTTTGGAAAGGTAAAAGATTTTACTACTTACCGTGACCTTTATCTGGGTGTTGAGGTCACGAAACTCTTGACGAAAGATCTCCGTCATGGCGGTCAGGGCGTGCTTCGTGGCCGGATACATGTTGAGCTCCTGGAGGCTGCCAGGCGGAGGATTAAATATATAATGTCCAACAATGCTGTTGAGGAGCACCACATGACCGGGAGTATTGCGTTTACGCATCGATTCAAAGGCACGTTGGGTACAGTAAACAACACCCATGACGTTCGTCTGCAGCACCTGCTGTACCTTATCCAGTGCTATCGTCACTAGCTGTCCACCCGATAGCTTGCCCGCATTATTGATAAGAATATCTGGACCTCCCAGTTCCATTTCAATCCAGTCGAAGGCATCATTAACCGAATGCAAGTCCGTGACATCGCATTGACTAATATGCAATTGGGATCGTTGATCCTCTTCCAAATCCTGACGCAGCTGCTCCAATCGGTCCAGGCGACGGGCCAATGCCACAACAATTACACCAGATGCAATCAAAGACCTACTGATCACAGATCCTATTCCGGAACTGGCACCAGTCACAACAGCGATGCGATTCTGCCAACGTTCCATGTCAACGATTGTCACTAGAATGAGACTTTAGCTAATTCCCCATCCAAATGTAAGCCTCAACAATCACAGATATGATGGGCAACCTCAGATGTGACAAGAGCATCGCTTTTCAATCCTCTCGAATTACCAACAATTGTAACAATTGCATAACCTATTGTTACCGGTTTTAGCTGAAGTCAGCAATTGCATGAGCTTGAGGCTTGAAATTATTGTAGAATGGCATTCGTTAAATAAACTGATTAATAAAAAGCTTTGAAAGATATGTAAGAGTTCACAATGAAGTTCAAATAATCGAAAAAATTCAATGGGCTTTTGAGTTTGCTTTTCATTTTTTTTTTTAACCTTATTTTATCGCTTTAGATTTTTAAAATTAGCTTTTTTCATAGAACTTTCTTGAATGAATAGAGTAAATGAAAGCGTTGACAGCATTGTAAGACTGTTAGTTTTCTTAAACTTGTTCAAAATTATCTCTAAAGCGTTTCTATATCACTAATTTTCAATTTTTCTTATTTAGGTAAGAAGACTTAATCGAATCTCCCTTCATCCAATGGGAGTGAAACTCATTCTTTATAAAATTACTTTGAAGTTAGGTAACTTTTTTGTGTTTTCAAGAAGAAAAAGTGACTTGTATACAACATAAACTCTGCGTTTATAATTTCTTAGACTATATATTTATTAGAGTACTTATATTTATAAAATAATTTTCAGTGTTTTATTTTTTTGTTGCACTTTCAGCCAATGTCATTGGAATCAATAGAAGTCGAGTGTGCTCTGATCGACTGCGGGTATGTGGATGGATGGATGGGTGATATTCAATATTTAATGGCGTAAACAGGTTATTCAAGCTACTCGTAGAGGGATCTTATACAAATTTGATTATGACCACAACAGAATAATAAAGTTAAAGTCAACAGACTTCATATATGTATATTTTATGTGCCAAGCGTAGTTCAACAGCCTGCGGGGTGTTTAAGGTAAACAGGTCGATTTGTATTTAATGGCTTAATGGAAATTCTATGAACAGAATACGATTACAACACATGGGTCGAAAAATATTGTCACAGCTGCCAAACAGGCTCAAAGAACAAAAAAAAACAAGAAAAGCTCAACAGCTGCAAAAAAGAAAAGTTTTCTTTTGAAATATAAATAAAAATCAATTTAAGGCGCATTTTACAGCGCCAACTCAACTCAAATAAGAAAATCGTAGACCTTAGACGTTGGATGCGATGCCTTCAATCAAATGCCGGCAATAGTTAGCTAATGTTAAGCACCTTCTCCTCCTCCTTTTGCTCTGTCCTTAAACGATGTCTCGAATGCCTTAAGCACACGTGCTATTTGCACACGTGTTTATGGAAATTGAGAAACGTATTTCAAGTTGAGCGTCAGCTCAAAGCGCCGTTTGTTTGCCCTCAAATCGAGAAAAGAGTAGAAACAAAAAACAACCAAAAAAGGAAAAGGGAAAAAAGGAAAACGTAAAGAAAAAGAAAAATGTGCATGAAAATTTTACTGATTACGTATTTGCCAAAAGAGGAACGAGAGCAGAGAGCAGAGGACAAAGTGAGCCTGACAAGTGGCCCATCTTAGGCTGGAAAACTTTTTGGCCAAATGGGCAAACATGGGTCTATTAGCCGCATTAGACGCACGGCTAGACGAATCTTCCTCCTTCTCCAGTCCATTCCAGTACCAGTCAACATCAATGTGCTCCATTCTCCATCTGCATAACATAAGTTATGCTATGTTGACAGTGGTCATATCATAGTTTAATATATGTACATATATCTCTACAAATACATGCATACATAGTAACATAGACATAAGTATATGTATGTCTATTTAAATTTGCAGTTACATCTGCACATGCAAATTGGATAACTTCTGATTTGTGGAGTGTACACGTTTCTAAAGCTGTTTGCTACACAACTTGATACAAGGAAGAATATTACCAGACAGATATGTGTAGATATAGGGAAAGATATATGTATAAAGAAAAATTTAAAAGAAAACATAATTAAAGAATTATTTCTATATTATTTTATTATTTATATAAATGAATTTGATGAACCAAATATGAAATATATTTATGAAATATATTAACAAAATGTTAAGGATAAGATAATTTTCCAATTAATTTATTCTCTTCTTACGTGTAATTTGGAATTTGAATCAAAGCTTAAACAATTATTAAGAATAAAGTTGAAGAAAACAAAATAAAGTTAAATTAATAGACCTTAAGTCAAGTAAATGATACTCCAAAATTCTATGACAAAAGTCTAACATTTAAAATGAAATTAAATTTGCATTCTATTTGAAACTATAAAGAAGTTATTTAAAATTTTTAAACTGCAGTTTTCTCGCTATAAATGGAATGATATAAAGAATGTAAATATTATTTTATTTTATTTAATATTATCGATTTATCCTTGCTCTGCAAGGTTTCCCTTATAGATTAGTGCACTAGTCACAATGTGTAAATTTGTTTAAACTTATTAACATTTTAATTATATACGTATTATTGGGATAATATAAATCCAAATCGTATCTGGAAACTTCATAGCAATGTAATACTTGAAAATAGATTCGATTTTATATGCAACTCAGATCGAAGTGAGAGCATTTGAAGTTCGACTGACGCGTTGACAATTGTTATGGTATTTCTTAGTGTTCTTTTTTGATTGGACAACGCATATATTTACCGCAAGAGGAGGCAGATATGTATGGTAGAACAGCTGCTGCTTCTGGCCATAATTCAAATTTGCAGTTTTCTATGCTAATTCATGTGATATTGCACAGAAGATGCCGTTCAGACGACAGCGAAGAGACCCACGAAAGTATGCTACAAATTATGCAGCCAATGCACATGTGTGTTGGTGGGTGAGTGTGTGAGTGTGTGTAAGTGGGGGCAAGAAACATGTAGTAAGGCCAGCCAAGAACAGAAGCTGTAAAGGAACACGCGCCATTTGCATTTGGCATGACCCTCGAAGGCGTCAAACGCAGCCTTTCTTTATGGACCATGTTGTCAATATTGTGGCTCTTGTTGCTCTTGTTATTTTTGATGTTGTTGTTGTTGTTGTTGTTGTTGTTGTTGGGCAGCCATTTTGCAAATGCTTGGTCCTTTGGCATTGCATAATTATGCACGCATCTGGCCAAGTCAATGGGGGTCAAATCCACAGCCAGTTAACTCCACCTCTAGCCATTTTGGCCACCGTTTTATGCGCAAGGCCCGTTTGGATTTTATAGCCAGGTAGTTGTTGGTAACAGAGAGAGAGAGAGAGAGTGGAAAAGGAAGAGTAACGGGTAACGGGTAACGGGTAACGGGTAACGGAATCACTTCCCATTGTTATGGCGGCCATAAAAATCGGTAAATCGCATCATGAGTGCTCCACACATTGTTGCGCATAAACTGAGGCAAAACCAAATGGGAAACTTTGTTGCCAATCGTTTTACTCCATTTACCTTTACTTCTCCCCCCCCCCCTCTGTTGACAATCTTTCTTCATTCTCCATTCTCCATTCCCAGGATGCGGCAAACAGGACATGAGAGACGGAACACGGAAGATGGTAGACGGGAGACGGGACACAGGAAGCCGCATGATTGATTCGAATTTAATGCGCAATGGAATTTATTTTTCTGACTTGCCAGTAATTAGATTTAGTGCGTTGCCAACTGAGGGACAGGACATTTACATTATTTTTTCTTTGCTTTGCTTTCCATGGCCAAAGTCAGTTTATGATAGGTGCTTCCGTTACCAGAAACAAACACAATTGGCAACATTTCAAGGCAAATAAATATTATCAAATCTGCATAGTTGCTAAAAACAACACGTTTTAGTTTCTACGAATTTCAATTAATTAAATATTGTTAAATTTTGCTTTCTTGATTTTAAGTTAGCATAATTTGTCCGAAAATAAGTAATAATGAAATTAACTTGGTTTGCCTGAAGAGTAACTAATCACTTAATTACTTTTTTATACTCACTTTCCACCGAAAAATTGATGTCCATTTTCTGGAATCTTACTCATTTATTTTTATATTTAGAAATTTTAATGTGTTCGGAATTGTTCAAGAAACAAATTCAATTTTGTTTTGTAAAATTACACAAAATTTGTACACGAAAGAGGAAACACAATTAACAGTTCTATATATATGTAAACTAAATGCATAAAACAGACGGGAAAGTAAGGCTCGAATAATTATAATAATAATTATAATAGTTTATTCCCTTTTATACCTCCTAGTGCTCTAATTTCTAAAATAATTTTATTAAAATAACAAGATTTTCATTTGCCAGAAACAAATATCTTTCACAAAGCAGCGATTGATTCATAAAACGTTTTGAAGTTGCCTCCAATTGTGGCTGGCAACTTTAAGTGGCACATGTGTTTGCCTTAAAGCATGTACATATATGTATGTCAGTCAATCTATGGAAAATTATTTCTGAATATGAGAACCGCATGGTGTAACATAGTGTGGTGTGTGGCCAGATGTCAAAAATCTCATATTTGTAAACATCTTCATTTTCATGTGTTTCAGTTTTGGCAGCAGCTTGTGTCATTTATTCAACTCATTTATTGATTCATTCGTGACTCAAGATGAGCGCACGTTTTCATCAAATAGATTGAGAGATGCCAAAGACCACACACAATTGAATCAAAGTCAAACTCAAACTCAAACCATGTGACCTCCAAAATGACCTCATATGCAGCTCTTCACTTCAAATGAGACAAAGACAACACTAAACTCAGTCCAGCCTGAGTAGAGCCTTAGGCATTAGGCTACCACAGTTATGGCAAACGTATGGAGCCGTCATAAAACTGAACTGAACTGAACTTTCATCCTGGCTGTCTGCAATTTTGCCAGGATCTTTGACGACCGCTGCCAATTTTGTCTGACAGCGAATTTTGCAGCACGTGTCTAGCTCTTAACCTAGAAGACTCAATACTCGTAACTTGTAACTCAGTAATAGCTCCATCGAGTTGTGAATGACAGGTTCAAAGGATAGAGCTTGATGTGTTTGGAACAAAAACTCGAGCACACATAGCTTATTAAGAGCACGGAAAATGATAAATTTCAAAGAAAATGTACCAAATAGATTCGTTGTTAATTCATAATAAATGCCTAAATTGAGATACAAATTATATTGAAATGAATAATATGTGATCAGTAATAACATAAACAGCATAATAATAGTAGTAATAATAAAAATATAACGAATAGCTTGGCTCTGTAATACAAACTGTATTCAAATTAAATAGCTAATTAGATAATTTAATACTCATACGCCAGGTAGTTCAATGGGAACAGAGAAACAACTTGCTTCTAAAACTAGGAAATACATTTGATAAATTGCAGCTTAACACATCAGCTGTATCAAACAAGTACTTCAAGCATCATTTGCAGCATGCACTGCAAAGTTGTAGAGAAAAATATCACTCATACGCCAGGTATGTAGTTTCATAAGAATAATTGCTTAAGGTTTCCAAATGAATTTGATAATTTGTAACTGACTGAATCAGATGGGAGACGAGCCTGCTAAGCATCATTTTATTGCAGCAAAAGTTTTGTGGAAAAATATTACTCATACGCCTGGTAGTTCATTTGTTCAACAGGCCAGATTAGAAGTATATGTACATATATATTTGGCAGACTTACGAGTCAAGTGCCTGAAGCCTACAAACAAGACCAACACAAATGATTAGCATGCAAGTCAGACCAAACAGTGAGGAAAGAGCGAAAGGGTAAGGAAGATATCAAGGGAGGCAGAACAATTCTCAGGCACGTCAGAAGTTCAGTACTCTATGGAAAAGTTAAAGTTATGCTGGCAGGACATGCACACAGCCAAAGCCATTGGCAGTGAGGTCACAGCTCGAGATGTTTAGACCAAAGTTGAGCATAATATTTTACGAGGATTTTGAGTGGTAAATCTCTGCACATGTGCACTGATTGCAACGTCCTAAGCAGAGAGAGAGAGAGAAAGAGAGAGACAGAGCGAGAAGGAGAATAGGAAAAGAGGAAGGGAACTTTGGGTCAACCATATGATAAATGGCTTAAAGCTGCAGCCCAAGCGAAGAGAGAAGACTTGTAAAAATTGCAATTGAAATAAATAACAAGTTTACAGCAAAATTTTAGTTTTTCAATATTTATTTTCTCATTTGACTAGTTAATTTCCATCATAGTGGTGGAGGGGGGGGGGGAGGGGGTTTCTTTTGCTTTTCTTTCGCGTCTGTTCCGTTCATAATATATTGTATTGTGTTTTTAGTTCTTCAGATAACGCCATGTATGTGTATATGTATATGGTTATGTATATTTATAATATATAACATGTGAAAATTGCCATTCAGGATTTATAGTTTTTTCATCTCCTTTCTTTTTGCGGGGGGGGGGGGGATTGTAATTTTCAACTTCATCATTTTTTATTGCACTTTATTGTACATAGAATACATATCAGTATATATATATATGTATGTATATATATAATTTTTAAACGTAAGTAAATCAAGTATAACATACAATACATAAATGAGAAATTTCATATTGGTTTGCTAATCCAATAATTCCTAGAGGGTTTACAATATACATATAGGGGGGCCATTTTTTTATTTATTTATATATCTATTCATATATATTTGTTTAATATATATATATATATGTATCTGTATATGTATATGTATGTGTATACATATGTATTTGTTATATAGCATGTGATTTAATATGTCCATTGAGAGTCGTTTCAAAATAGTTGTTTAGTATGTTTAATGTATTATTTATGTTTTGTGTAAACAACGAAATAAAGCAATAAATTGAAGGAAGGGGGAATTTAGTAGAATTTAAATGAATACATACATAAATACGAGTATGAATATTCGTTAAACACTAAATTAACAAATCTATTATGCAATTTTTGCTATTAAACTCAATTTATTTATCAATATGCATGTATAGGTTGTCTTTTTGTTTGTTTTGTTTGTATATTTATGTTTAATTTATAGTTTTTCTTTTTTGTATTTGTGTTTCTTTTTATACTTGAATGTAGTACGTAGTTTGCTTTATAAACTTTTTTTGCTTGTTTTAACAAAGATGCGTTATTCCATATTCATTTAGGTTACTCTTTTTTGTATTCATTTTCATTTATATTTTTTTGTTTTTGCTTTGTTTTATTTGAATAAATATGTAATTTAGTTTGATTCACAACAATAACATTTTGAATATGCATTTCCGTTTTTGCTTGAAGTTAAATTTAAATAGAATTTATTTATAATTTGAAATCAATGTCTCGTAAAGCTTAGTTTTATTTGTTTTTTCTTCTGTTTAAATACATATTTGCTATGGGATAGTGTTCAGTTTCATGTTCATGATGATCCATTGCAGAGTTGCACATGCGATAGTGTTGGAAACGGCTGCCAGCAGCAGTGTTGGCAAGCGTCGCCGGAATGTTGAATTTACTTTCAGCTGCATCCACTTTACATATATCCCATCCCATCTTGCGTTAGGTTAAACTGAACTAACTGTAGTTTTCTTTAGGCGGTAACATATAAATTTAAATCTTTTTAATGTTATTATTAATCTATGTATGTGTATAGGATTGTGTGTGTGTTTCTATTAGTATATGTGTATGTATGTGTGGTGTGTGTGTGTGTGTGTGTGTGCGTTAGCCTGTCGCCTTAACTTTAGACTCCATTACCATATCGCATTATTGAGCTATTATCCAGTTGGCGGTAACAGGTTTACGAATTCCAGATATTCAACCTTATAGATGTTGATCTTCTTCAGAGGTCTTCAATATGTTGTGAGAATACTTTCAACGATTTCAACGCTAACTTATATCGTAGGTGAACGATGTTTTGCGAAATTGCTTATCATTTCTTTTTGTTTGTCTTGTCACTTGCGCTTATTGTATACGTAACATCAGTAAATACGTTAATAACTATGAACTTTCATATATATGTATATGTATTTATATGTGTATATGTATGTATGTAGTATGTTAGTATGTATGCTATGTATATATTTAATGTATATAATTTGTTTAACCATTAATCTCTATGCATATGTATGGGTTGACTTTACGTACCGATCAAATATCTCGCATCGTTTGGTCGCTTGGTTAACGTAGTTATTAGAGATGAGATTACATTATGTATAAGGAATGTATTATAATGGTTAAATATATGTATATTGAACCGAAGACACAATAAAACTCAAAGGATTTATGCTATTCGCCTTTTCTCTCACTTTTTGCATTCATTCTATTCATTCTTTTGTCTAATCCTCTATTTTGATATTCCTTTCGGATTCGCTCCAAGTGTTACTCATTTGCGGTTCTTTCCCTTTATTTATTGTCAACTAATCATTACCAGAAACTTCGAATTACCCACACAAACACTTGAAGGAAGTTCGAGTGTTGAGTGAGTATTCAAAATGAAATAATACGATGAGAACACTTTGGGCTGAAGCAAAGGATCAATCGAAATGCCAGATGATTGAGGCTGTTCTCTTTCTCGCTGGGAACTGACATACTGGAAACTTCGTTTCCATTCAGCAATCGCTATGTGTGTGGCTGTGTGCTGTGTGTGTTATGCCTGTGTGTGTGTGTGTGTGGAGTATAGAGCTTAGTTGGAATCCGAATCCGAGTCACTGGGTGGCACCGGTGAGGCAGTTGGTTTGCTAGCAGCGGTGCCACTAGAGGACTCCTCCTTTATAGGACGCGTTGCCGCCAAATACGCATTCGTGGACTCGCCGTGCGTGGTCTCGATGCCAACCCTGGTAGAGAAAGAGAGAGAAAGAGAGAGAGAGAGAGAGAGAGAGAGAGAGAGGGAGAAGAGAAGAGAAAAGAGAGAAGTTAGAATTGTTATCCTGCAATCATGATGTCTTTATAAAGGTGAAGTACCAACTCATCTAAAGGCCTAATGAAACTAACAAGTAAAATATTTCAATTAATTTGAATTTCTTGCGTTTTAAATAAGTTTATAGAAAAAATATAAATATGCTAAGTTGTATAGTTAATAAAGGAATACATATTTATTAATATACAACATTATTATACTTCTTTCTCTTTTGTGAAGATGCTTAATTCTTCAACACATTCTAGTTTTGCAAGAATAGAATATAACTAATCTCTGAAATTGGCAAATAGGCCTAAGATATTTCGTTCAAATTAAGCCTCTTTTGTAAGAAACTAAATAAAAAACCGTATTTGAATCCAGTATTTCAAATCTAGGCTTAACAGAAAACCAAATTACCGAACATAATTTCAGATTGATTTCAGGAAAATATCCCGAATTTTTCCTCTATGTAATAACTCAGTAAACTGAAATCGTTTTGCCTTTGAAATCGAGACTTCACCTTATTTATTGTATCATGCCTTTGATATAGAAGTCATCGAAAACTTACTTGTACTCGTGCCGTGCCAGGTAACGGACATACTTCTCGGGTGGCTCATCCGCATCGGAATCTTGGACACTCACGGAGCGCACGGTGGTATGCGAGACCTGCGTGGCGGGCATAGTGAACTCCACGAATGCGTATGGCGCCAGTTCACTGGGGATTTGATCGTACGATGTCAATGCCATACGGCAGACCAGCTGATGTGTTGTATATGCGCCTGTCGAGAATGGATAATTGAGAGAGATCAGCAGGATTCCCAAATAAAAAGAACTATATGTAAACTTACCCTGACCCTCTTTGGGCAGTCGGGGACAGCGCCAGACGATGGCACGATGATGATGCTCGTATTTGGCCTGACCGGAAGTCACCTCAATCAGTGACTCCTGGAGCGTGTCCACAGCGCCAAGAATACGCTCAATTCCCTTGATCTTGCCAGTGCGTCGATGTGCCGACTTCACAGAGCCATATCTGTTATAGGAAACAATTAGTTCTAGTATTTACTATTAGTTTTAGTTCTAGTACACTACCTGAAATGTTTCTCCACGCGGAACAAATAGATCCAGCACTCGGGTATGGGGAAACGCACAGAGACATCCTCGCAGGGAATCTGTCCCAGTTTGCGTGAGGTGAAGCCCGGCACAAGGATGTCGGCACGGAGCTCAACCTTGTTGCCCGTGACACACCAGGTGGCCTTCAACTGAAGCGGAAGTTCACGATTCTTGGGCGGACGCACACGGAAGCGCAGCAGTTCAATATAGTTGGCATCTGGTGGCTGAAACCTATCACCAAAAAAAACGGAGATTCAATTAGAAAGGAATTCAAGGAAGCTACCTCATTAGGATCACCCACTTTATGGTGCGCGTGCGTTCGTATTCCTGTTGATTGACAACGCTGTGGAATTCGACAGCCTCGAGTCGGATCCATTCCTCGGTGGCCACCGGGATGATATCATGACGACCAACCACCTCCTTCCCCTGACGCCACATATCGTTGACACCCAGCTCAATGGTTGGCATCCCGGTGAGGAAGGCCAAAAAGAAGAGACGTACGCGGGCAATCTGCTTAATGATCTTACCCTCGTAGTCCTGCTCCACGGTAATCTCATCGACGGCCGTCACTTGTACCTCCTCCATCTTGTAGGTGAGAGCACGCTCTCGTAAAGCGGGAAGCTTGAAGAGCGCCTCCTCGATGCACACCGAGAACTGTTTCAAGTCCTCGTAGTTCATTGAGCCAATCTTAAAGAGCTGCGATGATTGAGGCGCATGCTCCACGGGCAGACCAAGCTTCTTCAGATCACTGCCAAATTCTTTGACACCCTCGTAATCGCCGGCGATGGCATATTGTGCAAACTTTGTCAGCTTGTTGGTGATCCTCTCCGCCTTGGTCACCTGGCCGGGTCGGACTCCAGGTCGTTCCTTGTAGAAGATGTACTGCAGCTTCATGGTGAATATCTTGCCAAACTGATCGTATTGCTGTGCTCCGATCTCCGACACCGAGTAGGAGGGCTGTAAGGGTAGCTCCTGGAAGGGTTGCTTGTCCCCAACCTGGTTGAGAAGCTGAACCACCGGCACATCGTTTTGCACCACCAAACGAACAAAGATCTTCTTCCAAAACCGTTGACCAGTTATCTTCTTCTTGTTGGGCTGACGCAACTGCATCTCCCAGCCGGGACCGACATAGTTGAGGCGTGGGAACTCCTCCAGAGGTTGCGACACATCCTCGTCGTACAGTGGTGTCTGTGGTGTATCTTGCGAATCGGTGCGCTTTATGCTACCCTCTTTGGCTGGCGGTGGTGCCGGAAAACCGCTGACATCCTCAAAGGGATTGACAGCAGGTGGTGATGTGGTTGTGGTTGTGGTTGTCGTTTGTACCGCTGTGCGTGCTGGCGGTGGTGGTGGAGCTAATGCCAATTGCGGAGCCACTCCACCGGATCCCTCTGCCCTAGGCCGGATGACAACACTGAACTCCTTGTCCATGGACTCCACGGAATCGGCACGCACTGGCGCCTGCATCGCATAGAAATCGTCATCCTCATTGCCGAAACCATCATCCGTCGAGTTGACCTCGCCAAAGGCATTCGCTGTGGTTGTGGCCGAGCCAAAGGCGCTGTCACCCCAAGCTACAAAAAGGAGAGAAAGAGAAATCAATGAATAGTTGTAGGATTCAAATCAGTGAAACACTCACCATCTCCACCCGTTGGTGTTATGGCACCCGATCCTCCTCCACCTCCAAAGCCATCCAGTATGCTAATGTTGTCCTTCTTCACGGAGTCAAATTTGGCGGAGAATGCATCAAATTCATCCGGTTCCGCGGCAAAGATATTGCTTACATAGCTGGCAGCTGGAACTGGAACTGGCGGTGGCGCCTGTCGTGGTTTCACCTCCGGCGGCAACTCCACTTCCGGCTCATCCACCGCAAAGATATTGCTGACAATGGGCGCTGGGGCAAAACTTGTCGGCTCGTCCTCGTCTTCGGGACTGGCAAACGGATTGGCCGAGAGTTGGCCGCTGGCGAGACCAGGAAAATCCAATCCCGTGTCCATTTGCTCCGGTTCATCGGTACCCAATTCAATACCTGGATCGTATGCTGCTTGTGTGGTTGCCGCCGATTCCGTAGGTGGACTATGATCCGACTCAATGACAATTCCTTGTTCCGGCTCCGTTGTCAGTTCTGCCTCTGGTTCTGGTGCTAGTTCCGGTTCAGGTTCCGGCTCCGCTTCAGGCTGTTGTGCAACCTCTGGCTGGGGTTCAGGATCAGGCGTAGTTTCAGGCTCAACGTCCGGCTCGGGTTCGGACTGCTGTACAATTGGCGTTGGTTCCGGCTCCTCCTCATCATCGGAGCGGGGCAAATCCTCAACCGTGGTGATCTCAATGTCCGGCGTAGGCGCTCGCGTTCGCTGCGTCGTGTCCAGTGGTGCCGCAATATGCACCACAGTGGCCGGCTGGGGCTGTGAGGTAATGTCATGGGTGCTATCATCGGGTCTAATCAAGAGCGATGTGAAGATTGGATCGTTTTGGGACTGCGAATCGGGAAGATCATCGTTGAGCAAATCCGGTTTGGCAGCTGCTGTTGGCGGCACCGCCGGCTGCTCGAATAGACTGAGTATATCCTCCTTGGTCTTGGGCGGTGGTGGCTTTGCCGGCTTGCTGCTACTCCCAAACATGTCCAACAGATCGTCCGCATCGCCAGCGACCGCAACTGCTGGCTCCTGGGCTCCGGCTGACGGCGGAGGTGGACGTTGTGGTGGCGCCGGCTGCTGTTGCCCATTTCCTTGCATCATCATCTGGGGTGGCGGTACTGGCCTTGGCGGCGCTGGTCGCGGCGGTGGCGGACGTGGTGGCTGCTGTTTGGCCGGCGACGGCATCGGGGCTGGACCCTGCAGATTGGGCACTGCCGTTGGCACACCAAAGGGATTGTCGAGAGGCGATGGAGCCATAACCATGCTGCCACCCATCAGATCCACCTCAATAGCCTGTGTATTAGCACTTGATCCACTGTCCGAGACATCCACATCCAGCAGATCGGCCAGCCCCGAATCAGGCGTGGGACTAGGCGAATGCAGATCCCTCATTGAGATGGGACTAGGCGATCGAGTGGCGGGTATGCGGCCCAACAATTCCGAGCTGGTCTCATCCAATTGACTGGAGACCGTATTGATTAGTTCCTGTGTGCTTTGCGGCGGTGCCTGTGGTCGTGGCGGCGGTGCCGCTACCACCTTATCCTCCTCCTCGGCAGCGGACTTGAGACTAAGCGCATCGTCCTCGGCCTCAATGGTTGTGCCAAAGAAGCTCATGGCTGCATCAATATCCGCAGCTGGCTCTGCCGCCTCTGTTTCCAACTCATCGCCGCCAAAGGCAAAAGGATTGGATGCTGACTCTCCAAAGGGATTCTCCGACTCCTCCGCATCCGGTTCACTTTGCATTAAGAAGGGATTGACGGCCACATCGCCGCCATCGAGATCGTCGTCCATCAAAAACGGATTGGCCATTTTGTCTGTTTCTGTGTCTGTTTCTGTGTCTTTGTAAGTGTATTTGTGTCTCTCTCTCTTTAAATAATATTCGGAATACTTTCCGACTCCCGACTTAACGTTCAATCAGCTCGTTCTCGAGCAACTTGATTTCCGTTTCGCCCGGCGCTAGATTCTCCGCAATGGATGTGTCAAAGGGATCGATTTCCTGTTGCTCCTCAAGCAACTGTTGTGTTGTGCGATTGGGCAGCGACGGTGTTAGCACCTTATCGCCTAATCCCAGCTCCTGTGCGTCGCTTTGGGTATCAAGAACTCCGGTGACTGGCTGACTGTTGCTTTCCGGCAGCAGCTCGTTTTCGAGCAGCTTAAGTTCTGTCTGTCCTGGTTGAAGATTTGCCGCAATTGAAGTATCAAACGGATCAATGTCCTGATCCTCCTCGGTCGGCACGTTGCTCGGCAATTGTCGACGCTCCTGGGCTGGGGTCAAGACCTTGATATTGATATTTTCCTCGACGGCCAGCAAAACTTCTGCGGGCACAGGCGTGGGCGGTGCACGAGGATTAAAGTCCGGATCAGAGAGGCTATGTTTTAGCGTCCGCTCTGTGATGAGATCAGCCTCAATGTGCTTCAGTTCGATATCGCTAAGCTTGGCCTCGGGCACATACGATGTGTCAAAGGGATCCTCCGATTCCCGCTCGGCAATTGACTGTGCACTGGGCGCGTAATAGGGTGTCAATGGCTTCTTATTGCCACCCAGACAACCGTCATTACCAGCAGCTAACAAATCCTGCCCAGAGGGCACCAGAAACCCAACACTCTTCCCTTGTATATTGAGACTAAGCGAGGATTTGCGTCGAGCACTGTCAAAATCGGCTTCTGCCACAGAGATCTGAGCTACGGGCAGCGGAGCAACAACTTCTTCCTGTCCGGCACGCGGATCAAAGTCGGGATCGCTCAATGAGTGCTTGAGATTTGATCCGGATTCGTTCAAGAACTCACGCTCTAAGAATCGCAACTCTGTCGCCTTGGGCTGAACGAGAGCGTTAATGGCCGATGTGTCAAACGGATCAAAGTCCTGATCCTCCTCCTGCTGGTCGACACTGAGTGTTGGAGCTAGTGGAGCTGGAACAACCTTGCTTAGATCGGTAGCACTGCCAGCCAAGAGATCACGACCAGGTGCTGCTAATAATCCTGATCCTCCTCCTCCTCCAGCTGTATCCTCCTCGGCACGTGGATCAAAGTCGTCGTCCTCCTCGAGTACAGTTGTCTTTCGGATCACCTGCTCCGCGTAGTTCGTATTGAAAGGATCTTCGTCTAGATTGTCGTCCTCTTCGTCGTCACTCACGTAAATCGCACCGGGCACAATGTGCGGTCCTGTAACTGGACGCCCTGGTGGCGGTGGACGCTTCGGTTTTCCTGTAACAAAGAGAACAACAAGGTTAGTATCAATAAGAAATCGAAGACCGAACCGATGAGACTACAAATTCTTGAGTCTTAAAGAGGAAAGGATACTGGAAGAGAGGTTCCTTTTTTGAAATGGTTAGAGCTTACCTGATGTCTCCTCTTCGGGCTCGGGCGCAAACTCGGCCCAACTTGTTTCGGCGGCCGCTTCGGCAAGTAATTCCGCGGGGGGCAGTACAACCTGATTGACAATGGTAACCTCTTCCTTTTTGGTTAAAGATTCGGCTGCGAGCTCCGCAAACTCGTCGTCCTCCTCGTCCTTGAGAGCATCAAATTCAGCTAAATCAGGATTAAGTGAGCCAAGTGCAGCGTCAACTTCCTCTTCGTCGTCGTCCTCCTCAACCTTTTGGGGCTTGATCAAATGCAAATGCAGAGAGACACTTAAATCAATGGGTCCTACAGATTCCGGCACATCATCGTCAAGATCGTCGAGAAGATTGTGCTGTGGCTCCGAAGATAGAAGATCCGGTTCGTTATCGCCAATATCAATACTCTCACTAAGCAGAAGATTTTGGATACCCTTGCGGAGTTTACGCTTCGGATTGGCGAGAGCAAGAGCGTGTTCTCGATCAACACGGCCGGAGAGAACCTCAACGGCGGCACCAAGACTAACTAACTTCTTGCCTCCCTTGGATTTATCGGCTCCAACGATAACCTTCTCGGCGTAGGCAGTATCGAAGGGATCGGGACCGTCGTCTAGTTCGAGAACTGGAGAATCGGGTACAACTCCTAATTGCACCTCACCGCTGGTAATTGCCTCGATGTAGTCGGTGGCAAAGATATCATCGACCTCGTCCTCAGCGTCGTCCTCGGAATCCGATAGCTCAACAACGGCCTCGGCGAGTTTATCCCGATTTGCCTCTCGCTCCGCGGCAAGTTGACGTTCGCGTTCAAGACGCGCCTCCTCCCGACGGGCGGCCTCCTCCTCCTCCTGTTTCTTCTTTTCGGCAGCCGAGGGAAGCCGCTGATAGAAGGATTCCTTCTTGATACGATCGAGTTCGTCCTGTGTCTTATGTAGGATATTATCAACACCAGAGGTTAATGCCTTAAACTTTGCCCATTCCTCGTCGCCAGCGGCGTCAGCGTTTTGTTGCTGGTGAGGATGTTGTTGATGTTGTTGATGTTGTTGATGTTGATGTTGCTGATCCTGGCCAGCTTGATAGGACGCTGTGGACGATGTGGCCGCCGAATCGGCAGGCCTATTTGAATAGCTGGTACTGTGACTAGTATTGTGACTCTGACTGTGGTGGCCTGTGGCAGTTGCACCCTCGACGTCTGATGCCGCGTCCGATTCGCCAGCGTCTGATTTGTTGGCGGCCGCCTCTTGTTTGGCTTTGAGATCCCGTTTATACTGCTCGAGCTCCTCTTCGGTGAAGAGTTCTTGGTCCTTTTTCGACTTCTTCTTTTTCTTTTTTAAACCTTTTGGTAACTTAAGCATTATCTAATTGCGGAGACATCGAGATCGGTCTGCAAAATAAGCAACACACATACATACAGACCCTTGAAGCACATATACATCTACATCTATGCGTAACGGGCTTTCTACAGATTATGTAAGCTACGGATGCCAAGTAACTATATACATATATACTTTAACTATATGTAGTATCCCATCTCAAAATGGCAAATCATAATAAGAACAACTATTATAGTTAATTTCTTTAAATCGTTAAGAAAGCAAACTCTACGCTTTTGTCTGGTGGAAAGTCTATTGATGGATGAGTAATTGGGAGGTAGTTAATGGGGAGGTACGTCTAGAGGGGGTTACATACTCGATACGAAGGCAACTCACCGCCGCACCGTTGACCCCTCACAATATCCAGTATATTTGCCGAAATATTCAACTTGCAAAACCTCTTACGATGTCTTTTCTTTTCTTTTCTTTTCTTTATTTATTCATCAAGTTTAAATTCGTTTTCCTTCAAATTTTAATATTGAATCTGTATGTGCTTTGGGTTTCAACTGCGAGATTGTGTTGCATGGAAAAACTCAAATATATATACGAGCACACACACACACACACACAGAGAGAACTCTCTGAGTTTGACACAATTGTGTACCTACAAATGAACTTGCTACTTGGCAAAGCTTTTATACCACCACACCACAATTCACCACGACAGCAGCAACAACAACAACAGGCAAGAACTGTAACAGCAACAATGAAAGCTTTACTTACACTTGGCCAAAAAGAATTGGCAATAGAAATGGAAATGGAAATGGAAATTGAAATTGAAATGGCAAAGGGGCAAAAGGAAAAAGCTTCGTTGTGGCGCCCTTGCACCATGCAACATGATTTTTAAATTATAAATATTATTTTAAATACAAAACCAAAATGATTTTTATAAAAGAAAAAAAGTTCAATTTTATACAAAGTTCAAGAAAATCCAAAATCATTTAAAAACTCCTGACTCTATTAATTATTAATGGTTATTTATTTCTGCTATTAGTAATTTTGAGTAATTTCAATCTTTTCAATTTTTAGTTTTCCATAAAACCATCATTTGTAGATACAATTCTTTTAAATGGATTTTTATTTGCCCACAAAGTTGATTATTGCTCGCAATCATTCTATATAGATCTAATACAGACTTTACATGACATTTTATGCTCGTAAATGCAATAGAAAGCTCAGATCAAATATTTAATCTTACTTGACATAGGTACATATTAAAAATTCTATTTAATATCAACAATAAAGTATTGATTTCATATATTTATTTCAATTTTTTCAAAACTGATAAGTCAGCGATGCTAATGAGCAAACTTGTCCTTCCTCAAAATATTTGGCAAGTGTAAGCCAAGTTGGAAGACCTTCAATTCAAGGCAATTTAATTGGCTTTTGCTCATCGGCGATAATAGAATCTCTTGATCTTGAGATTGATAGCGTTTTCGACGTCACACCGGAAGAAGCACTTTTTAAAAGTGTAGACCTCAAAACGGATGCGAGGGGGAAATCCAAGTTTCCTGAACGATTTTCGACATTTATTTTAAGGCTCTAAGGCGGAAATAAACGGAATAAACTGAAAACCCATCGAAAATAACAAAAGAACATTACGAAATACCGAAAAAGGTATGTACCAGATGATTACATGAGTGTGTTGGAACGTACGAGAGATACAAAATAGAAATACAAAGAGAAAGAAAAAACAACAGAATAAAGAGGAGGAAAAAAAGGACAAACGTCAATGTAATGGGGGGCAGTAGTGCTACCTCTTTGTTGTACTTGTTGTTGCTGTTGCTGTTGTTGTTGTCGCTTTGTTATATCTCGGAAAAATCGATGATTTTGAGACGCACTCAGAGCGAGAGCGAGAGCGAGAGAGAGAGAGGCAGGCGAAAAGAGATGGGTCCCAGGGAAAAGGGAAAAGGGAGAAACCGAGAGCGTCATAACGATTGCACGCCTACGCATAGAGAACGCACACACACACACACAAACACACACACATTTGTATGTATGTGTATTGACTACACGTTTATCTTTCTCTTTGACTGTTTGTTCACTTGTCAAACACGTTATGAAAAAAGTTTTCCATTCGTAAGCTTTTCATTTGCCTATTTGCAATTTTGCCACAGAGAGAGAGATAGAGAGAGAAAAATACTTAATGAATCAAATGGTTTGTATATAATTAATTAATTGTTAGTTTTGGCAATTGCAATTCATTTTGGCATTTCACTTTTCGCTTTTCCCGTTCACTTTTCTCTTTCGTTACGAAAATTATGCAACTTACGTCTCACTCTTGCGCACTTTTAAAGAACGATTCAAAAAAAAAATAGAAAATAACAATTGCAGATGCAGATGACGAGTCGAAAGCGTTCTGCTTTTATTTAAACATTGTTTCTATTATTTATTACATTTACATATATATAGCAATAATTTATAAATAATTATTTTTGGGATTGGTTCGGTTTTGTGTTGGATGTTATCTGGTTTTTCTTTTTCTTTTTTTTCTTTTTTATTTCTTTGGGGCCTTTTTCGTTGTTACCTCTGATTTGAACTATCGGGAAATCTAGCACAGAATGAATGAGAATGTCAAGAAAACTCATAGGAAGTGCTTTTGCCAAACCGCAGCAGCAGCACCAGCAGCACCAGCAGCAGCAGCAGCAGAGTATCCTTTAAAAGCTTTACACCGAAAGCTTTTCGAATCAGAAAACTTTTCCCGTTATACACACACGAGCACGTGCACACACACAGCTGACATCCTGGGAGTCCTTCATGCCGTATTAGCCATGTTATATGTGTGCCAGAAAGCTAAAAAGCTTTCAACCCGCGGGCATAAGCTCACTAAACTTAGAGAGAGAATGCAAGAGAGAGAGAGAGAGTGAGAGAGAGAGAGAGAGAGAGAGTGTGTTGTTTTTGCTTTAGCACAAACGAGGGTTGCAGCTGAGGCCAAAAACAAAACACATCCTGTCATTGTTGTCACTTTCATCAGTTTTTGACACATGGCATTTGTCCGACGCATGCTCACAAATCACGCTTGTAGCCCTGCAAACTGACTATGCAGCCCTGGCACAGTGTGCTAGTTGCGCGGGACAAACAACAATCCAACAACAACTACACATGAATTCTCCCAGTTCATCTGGTACATTTCACAATAAGACGAAGGTTCATTCGTTAATAATGCTAACTTTTATTAATGAGAACTATTTATATTTAGCCCTCAATCTTAATTTATATAGTCTTAAAAACAAAATTACTTCGTATTCATAAAATAACTGTCATTTTATACTGTCATTTTTATAGTACAAATAATATGTCTAATTTTTAATACTATTTGATCGCCATATCTAGATGTTAACAATATATAATTTTAATGTGTTATGAATGTTAAGTGAATATACATACAAAATTCATTCCAAATATATTTAACTAATTAATTAGAATATGATAAATGTCATAGAATCTTCACTCAGCTCAGATATTGTTGATAGTCTATATCTATTGTATTTTATATCTATTATATTGAATATCTATTTTAATATATTTTGTATCTATTTACGTGATAATTTGGATTAATAGAGTTCCATTATATTCACAGATTTATAAAAATGTTGACCAATTTTAGTAAATATAAATATATCTTATTCAGTTCATAGCACATGTTCATTTTTAAAGAATACTGAGATGTTTTTAGTAGTACTATATACACTGTATTCATATCTATTAACTACAATCTAAAGATAACCATAGGCACTGTTGACTCATAAGCCAACTCTTTCTCAATTTCACAAAAGTTAATGATAACGTTTTATGATAAACTTGGGCTAGTTTCATTTGTCATAACTCTCTGACATACATGTTTGTATGACACAAAGTTGTTAGTAAATAAAGCGTCTTGTTTATACATAAATATTGACAATGTTAATGGAGAGACAGAGAGAGAGAGAGAAGAGAGCAGTACTCAAAGCTAGTTAAATAGGGGCTGTTTAATAGGTAGAAATAATTAGTCAAAATCCGACTAATTACTGGTTACATACTGACTGACTGACTATTGCTTTCTCTTTTACTATCACCTTAGGTTGTCTCTTTCGGAATCGTGTATCGAATATCGTTGGACTGCTCAGAATCGTATGTGCGACTCAAATTGGCAAGAGTTGAACCACCAGGCTTGTATGTCATCATAGATCTGTTTTCTATGCAACGAGCTGGGACGATGAAGCTGGGCACAAAGTTCACAGAAGGGAGAATCATGGCTAAGTTTATAGTATTGTCGCCACCAGAAATAACTCATGTATTCAGTCACGTTATTGGCCACATATCGAAGATGCATGGCCAACTGCTCCACATTGTTAAAGCCATTCGCGTCTATGTAGGAATGTGGAGGCAGGAATCGTGTATAGTTGGCTCCACCGAAGACTACGGGCACAATGTGATGTTGCAGAGCGCCATAGAGTTTCTCAGTGACATAGTCCACGCACAGGGAATTTTCAAAGGCCAAATAAAACTTGTAGTCCGTGTCCAACATCTCATCACAACGTGGATCACCACGGGCACAACTGTATTGGGAAATTTAGACTGGATTAAATTCGTTTCGTATTACCAATATGCTCTTGAACTCACCTGAGACTACCACATTTGCCGTAGATATCTACCTCGATGTGTTTCTGAAGGGCTTCCGCCAGCTCCTCACGCCGGGACAGCGTCTTGCAGTGAGAGACAAACCAGGCAACCATTTTGGTCTTCTTTGGAAATAATTCCAATATCATGCTGTCATTCCAGCTGCCCAAGAGTGGAGGTCGTCGCCAGTAAGTTTGAAGACTGGGCGCCACTCTTGCTCCGGTTTCCATATCCATAAACTGTGCATAGGGCCACACAATGTCCGAGTCCAGGCGATAGCTCATTGTTAGGTTATAGAAATTCTGTTCATCGCTTAGTCGATGCTTAGTCTCCCCCGGTGGCTCCATCAAGGCAAACACATAAGCCTGATCCGATCTACGACGAGGAGGCAGTGGCTTCAACAGCGGAAAAGGTTGTGCCACATGGAACACAATGGCATCGTAGAGTTCCAGATCGGGCAGATAATCATGACGATTGCTTAGCTCACACTGATATATGGGACAATGGAGATCATTCCGAAATTCCTGCGGACCTAGTGTATCTCCTGGCAACTTCCAACGTTCATCCCCAAAGAAACTGCTCCACAGCAGAATACTTCGTGTAGCCGGACGAGCTTCCGGTTGCCTGCTGTCAAAATAATCCCGAAGAATGCCATACTGATTGAACAATGGGGAGCTGCTTATTTTATAGATTCCGATCAGAAGAACAAACAAAAGGAGACAGAACACAAGGAGCTTAAGGCTCCAGCGCGATTGTAAGCGCATTCTCCACTCGAACCACTCAAAATTGACCAACTAAACTGCTTGAACGGTCATAAACTATAGTCTAGCGCGGTTTACCGATAACATGCCTGGCCTCCAATTGATTGGTAACACTCTAACATATTAACACATAGAAAGAACCCCGGCCGATACCTGATAAAGCAATTCATACCTGATAGTGTCATTGAGATAACGACATTTTCGGCTATCATGTTAGTTGTTGCACCTTGTCCCGAGGGTAGTTTCACAATTATCAATTACCACAGGAGTTTGAAATCTTACAAATTTGTATTTGTTATAAATTAATAGAGTAAAAATTGACAAGCTTTATGCATTAATTAATGAAATGAAGATGAAATATTAATTATAAAAATTAAAAAATTATTAACGTTTCATCTTAAACATTTCTATAGATTTTCTTTTACTACTTGACAACTTGTTCAACTAACCTCGTGGCTTATCAGTTAACTATCGGTAAAATTATGCTACCACACCCTTCTAACACAAAATTTGTTTCATTTCATAAATAGATAACATCAAAAAAAGGTAAAATCAACATATCCCTCACTTATATGTAGCTGTCATTACTCAAAAAAATTAAAAAAAAAATGCATTTAAATTTTTAATCCTTTCGACTCTCATAACATACATTGTAAAATTAGTACAGTTCAGTTAGGAACAAATCTGCATCATTAACTAATTTTGTTTTCTAAGTATGGTCTGTCTTTAATTAATAGAACGATATACATATGTATATATCGTAGACTGCGAAACTTTAATGATTTAGAGCTGTACCTAACATTATAGTCTTTATATAAGTCTATCACACGAATCGAGGAGAAAAGTTGGGAGCTTATGAATAAAGGTTCTATAAACATACCAATATATTTTCCTAGTCTTCTTCTCTTCATATTTATGCCAGTGAGTGCATTACCTGCAACGATCTTTGGATCAGATACGAGAGCAGTGTGAAGACTGTAACAAATCCATAGACCAGTAAAGTCTTTAATAGCACCAACAGCACTTTCATTTTGAATATTCACGATGTTGACTGTGAACTGGACAATTAACGATTGTAGATTGACTGTAAGACTGTCCCAGAGTCGACAAGTGAGTTTCCTAAGCTGTGGTAACCACACCAAATGCTAAGACACTTGACCATGCATTAATAACAAGACACTCGAGAATTCTAACACAAGGCCTCGACATTAATAAAATCATTAGTAACAATAAAAGTATGTATACTGCAGTATGTACATACATATGTACATACATATACATATGTGTGTATGTACTTATTTTATGAATGTGTATGTAATTTAATAGATAGACTTTTGTTTTGAACTCTCACATGCAAATGACACTTCCCATGGGGAATTGCGTGGTTAAGTTTGGACAACAAACAAAATTGAGGTAATTGAAGAGCAATCTTTGGCCACAATATCGGTTTCATTACGTTAATGGAATTGTCATCAAACAAATTCATTCAATTCAATGCAATTCGTTGAATTTTCAATTCATTGGTCAAGGGTCATGTACGAAGAAGGCTAATGCTTATTTGGCAATCATCAAAAGTCAATTGAATTTCAAATAGTATATGAAAGTAATTCGAAATGAGGGAAAAGTTTGCAAACACAAAAACATTTCTATTGAAAGCTATTTCAGATACACATGGGTTTAGTTAGGAAAGTTTTGGAAACATTACAACAACAATAATTTTGCAACGATTAAATCATATTTATTATTTAGATTATAATTAAGACAAAAAAAATTGTATTATGTATATATGAAACTAATTTGTATTTATAAATAGCACTGGCTATTATGGCCTACGGCTAAGACATCACAACATCCATTTAGTAGGCTGTAATTTAAGCCCAGAACCGAAACCTCGCTCAATCAACAACAAAAAGAATATGTTTACTTCAAGTAAAATATAATAGTCAAATAATTACTTAAATATCTGTTCAATTGGGATTATTTGAAACTTTTATACAGCTGGTATTATAATTGATTGAGTTTTTTTTTCCAAACAAAGTCACGAGACTCTGTTCATGAGCATTCAGAAATTAGCAACTTTAGATTGTTCACCCCACTGGCTTTTAAGATAAGACGTATTCGCTGCTTTAAGAAATTCAAAAGCTCTCAGAGTTTAATGACGCATACAAACGAAATTTAATTAACAAAGAAAAGTGGATCGAACAATGTGCAAAGAGGAATTAAACAGAAAATGTAGAATAGAACAGAAATACTGGAACGTTTTGAGGAAGCCAAAAAAACGGATATCTTTAAACTGATAACAATATCGTATACCACATGCATGCGAACATGGTATGTGGATTAAGATTTTGGGGATGGGAGGGGATGGGAGGGGAGCCTAGGGGAAGTTGGGAGATACATAAATACACGTATTATATACAAATACACACATCGGTTACAGATCTACTAGTACATATGTATTATCACAATGGACGGCTGACTAGGCAGCCTAGATGCCACAGCAGGATCGATGAGCGGCCGAATCAGCATTGCCGTTATCCTGTTCACCATCTGCATCATCTGAAATGCTAATGGAGCCCGCATTGGACGAGCTCTGTAGACGCAGTGCATTGGTATTGTTGGTATCGTTCTGCTGCTTGTTGCCATGATGTTCGACCATCAGTTGGGTAAGCAACTCGAAGAGTTCGGTGACACCCTCATTCTCCTTGGCAGACGTCTCGACATATTGAGCGCCCACTGTTTGCGCATAACGCAATGCTGTGTCATAGGCAATGGCACGCTGCTCCTCCAGATCAGTCTTGTTGCCCACAATGATTAGTGCAATTTCACTACCACGCATCTGCTTAAGTTCGCGCACCCATGATTTGACCTTTTGAAATGAATCCTGATCGGTTATATCGTATACTAATAACGCACCATCCGATCCCCGATAATATATCGGTCCCAAGGCATGAAAACGCTCCTGTCCAGCCGTATCCCATATATTGAGTTGGGCCCTCCGCTCGTCGGGCAGCGACACTTTCTTGGTCACAAACGATGCTTGTAACGTGCTTAGATGCTGTGTGTTAAACTTATCCTCCATGTAACGCAACACCAACGATGTTTTGCCCACGCAGCCTACATGACAAATGACAATCAAAAAACAACAACAAAAGATTCCTACTTGCATGCCAATTGGATTCCATTAAACACACTCACCTTCGCCCAACAGCACCGCTTTAAAGTTGAGCGTCGGCCCGGATCTCGTTCTGCGGGTGCTCATTGTAGATCCAGTCGAATATAATTTAGTAAACTACTCCAAAACATTTAGTAATGCTAATACACATTGAATTTTAATTGATTTTGTTTTTATCTATATTTTTTTTTGTCAAATTATCAAGTACAACTGCAAATTTATCGATGAAATATTGTGGCGGCGTGTCGATACTAATCTCTGACAACGACTGCAAAACGCACTGCAATCGATAACAAAATTTAACAGCTTATTATGTCAAAGTGCGTGAATAATAAATGCATAAATTTAAAACATCGATAAAAGTATCTTAATGAAATAACTAGGCATACACAATTTGGAAATATATATTTAAATTTAAATATATATGTATACAGTTGTTATGAGCCACATACAAATTTGGGCAATCGATAAGTGTCGATTTGAAAATAATACTGGGAATTATACAGCACTTTAATGTTGGCGCGTATTTAAATTGTTACTTGACTTAAAGGCATAAGCGTATGTATAAATACATTAATTGAGTATTGCTCTGTCTGTAATCCACTTTCTCTAAGTCAATATATGAATTTCAAAGTGAATTTTAAATGTTGCGCCTTTCCACATCACGCAGGCTCCACACTCGTTCTAAATTCATTTTCTCTCCAACCCCGGAATATGCAAAAATTCCAGCACACACGATGCTCAGGACTGGGTGGCTTGCGCATATCCCTTATTACCAAATTGTAACTCCTGTTGTTGTTGCTTTTGCCACTCAGCAATGTACGCTCTCCGTCGAGGCGTTAGTACGCAGTGCTGCTTTTCACACGCTCCCGGAACGAAAAGGGAAGAGAGCCCATCTCTTGAGTACAGTGGGCATACATGCTGAAAAATGAACATTTCATTCAAACATAACCATCGTACACGTACACAATTAATCCCTCTCTCTCGCTCTATCTCCATACATCTCTTTTTGACTTTCTCCAACCATGCTGCTCTCGTTAGTGGCGTACTCTCTCTGCCTCCGGCTCCGGCTCTGGCGCTGCCAACTGAGAGGCTGCGGCGGCCGCTGTATTCTATGACAACGGCAATGGCGCAGCTTTGTCTCGTGCTGGCGTTTCATTCTAGAATTAAGTGCCGCCGCAGCAGGAATCGAAAAATCCCAGCGTCAGGCGCGCGCTCCGTGTGCCCCCAAAAAGTCCGGATCCGAAACGAACCGACCGAATCGAATCGCAACGGTGCGAAACGAAGCGAACGTGAACGTGTAACGGTATCGGCAACGCTTAATTGCAGTTAAAAAACAACACTAAAAACAAAACACAGAAAGACAATAAGGAAAACTAAACTAAACTTAATCAAAAACAATCAAGTTAATATCAACTAACGGTACATAGTGACATTCCATTTACAAGTCAATTTTATCACTTTCTTTATTCTTTGGCTGAGAGGAAGAAAAAGAGGAAGCACAATATCCCTGCCCTACAAAAACACATACGCAATATTTTTGGTGTACACACACGCACACACACGCACACACACACACAAACACACATAGCCTGGCACCCACAGCCGCCACAAACATTTCTTTGGAGGGGCAACGCCGGCGTTAACATTTACGTCGGCATCGGCATCGGCATCGGCGTCAGCGTAACTTCGGCTTCGGCTTTTGCCATTTGGCATACATAAAGTTCTTTGGCGAATTCAAAAGCACCGCTTAAAAACGGCAAATGTAAATGTGCAAGCAAATCCCTGTAAATGTAAATGTAAATATGCGTTTGTGTTTGTGTGCATTTGGTCAGTAAGTCAACAACAACTGCGCAACAAACAAAGCGAAACCACCAACAACAACAGCAACAACAACAGCAACAACAAACAAACAACACACAGCAATTTTGCGCCTTAGAGTTTTCGCTTGTCTTTTCGGGGTTGCTGTTGTTGCGTCTTTCATATTACGCACTTTCACACTCACACACACTCACACACACACACAAACACACACATAGTCATTGCGTAAAAAGCCAAATGCGCAGCAAATGCAATTGCCACGCCCCACACCACCGCCCCGTTCTCCCCTTGCCACTGAGAAAAAGAGAGAGTCTGTTGATAAGTTTTCTCTGCGTAGCAGTGTTGTCAATTTAGTCACTTCCGGTTAGATGTCCTTTTTAAAACTATTCATAGCATCTATCTATTCAAAGTTTGATCCAATTTTGCAATAGAAATATAATTTAAGTCGAAGTAATTTTCTGTAAAATATTAAAAATTAAATAGTTACAATATAAATATGCTAACAAAAAATATTCTGATAATGTAAACATTTAAAAAGTCAAATATATAGAGTAAATAGTTTTCGGACCGTTGGTTTGAATATCCATATAAGCTTTATTTGATTGATATTATCTATTAGAAATCTTTGAATTTGACATTTTACATATTATTCTACGTCAGCTTATTATTCGTAGATTTATTTGAGACCTTATATAGACATTGATAAAATAGGTTTAAGAATCATAATATTTATTAAGAGTCAATACTTTTAATAGAAACTTATTTTTCCTCCTTTCTGCATATCCTTTTTTTAAATTGCTTATCATTTTCTCCGGTATTTTTTGGCATCTCTGTTGCGTGCGTGTGTGTGTTTTGCCATGTGTGTGTACAACCTTTGCTTTGCAATTCTAGGGATACTTGAGAAGTGGAAACAGGATACACAAAATGTGCGTAGGCGAAACAAAGTGAAAAGCGCAAAACAGCGGAAACAATAACAAAGGCTACAAAAGCAAGCAAAAAGGGAAAGGGAAAAGGAAAGGACACCAGCACAAGTGAAGGAATTTGAATAAGAACGAACAGGCAATTGTAACCAGTTGATAAAGGAAATAACAGAGGCGGAGAGAGCGAAAGAGAGAGAGAGAGAGTGAAGAGGAAGAGCGAGCATGGATAGCTCGCCAGATCTGTCGCTATCGCTGAAATTGCGTCGCGGCTCAAGCGATTCACGTGACAATTTCTATATGGATTTTGCACAAGGCATCGATTCGGACATTGAGGAGGTGGACAATAGCAATACAAATCTGGATGATGCCCTGGCCTCCGGATCCGGATCAGGTATGCAGGCTCCGTTGCCGCCACCTCTTCCCACAGTATCACTGAGTGAGGAGATGATGCTGCTAGTGGCACCGCCACCTCCTCCACCGACAACATTGCTCGGCCAACCGCTGCCAACACTCACGGAGACGGATGATATGCCACCAAGTCCAACGCCTCCGCCGCAACAGCAAATTAGCATTGAGACCACTTCTCCGATTGGTTCGCCTAGCAATTCTGTGCTGGAATTGGAGCTGATACCGCCACCACCGCTGTCGCCCATGGACGATGCGGGACTGCGAACCGATGACGATGATGGCGAGGAAACGGATGATGCCGAGGAAGTTATTTTAGAGCCGCCAGCAGCTATGCAGCAACCACAGGAAGACAGTGCTGATGCCGATGCCGAAGCAGAAGACGATGATGATGATGATGGTAATGAAGATGATGATGAGGATGATGAGAAATCCACACCTCCACCACCATTACCGCCATTACCCTCGAATCTATCGTATGTACAGGGTAGCGTTACCCCACCACTGACCAAGTCACCATCAACATCACCATCACCACCGGTTACTCCACCGCCATGTCCACAGTTGAACATCTGCAAAATGGTGTCGCCGCCGGCACAGCATGTTAGCCAAATTCCACCCCTAACACCGTCATCCGAGAGTGAGGAGGAGTCCCAACCCAATTCTCCACAGCCCATTGCTCGAAGCCAACCGGAACAGCAGCAGCAGCAGCCGCCACCAGAAGTTGAGGATCAGGAGCCAGACTTGGACAATCAGCCGATGAGCGGTGGTCAGCAATTGGCCGCCGATGAGTACAGCCGATCTCTGGATAATGAGGATGAGTCGACAACGATCACCACACCGCCCAGTAATGGATACTCGGCGTCATCCATTATTGCACCGCCGCCGGAGCATTTTGCCGAGCTGGATGAGGATAGTTTGGGACGTGGTTTCATACCACCACCGCCAGCGGGTCTCGAGGATCCCTTGCCAGATACAGATGATCAAGAGGATCAGCAGCAAGATGTCGACGACGAGGAACTAACCAAGGTCGAGACCGATGAGCTATCCGTTGACAAGGTATCACTTAACGTAGGCGATGATGATGATGAAGATGATGATCCAGCCGATAGCATTAGCTCTCCACGAGCTGCCAGCATTGCCAGTGGTGGCATCATGTCTACCAGTGGCGCCATTGCTGCAATGGCCGCCGGAAATGCGGCTGCAACATCCTCCAAGCCGGACAGCCGTGTGCCCAGTCGCAGCGGCAGCCAGCGATCCCATGCCGGCTCTCGTGCCAGCTCCCAACATGGTTCCCAGCAGGGATCCCAACATGGTTCCCAACATGGTTCCCAGCATGGCTCACGCACTGGCTCCCACGCCGGCTCACGTGCCGGTTCCCGTACCGGCTCCATTGCCTCTGCATCTGCCTCGGCTGCTGCCGCTGTGGCTGGAGCTGGAGCTGCACCCGTGCTGTCCCCTCAAGCATCACTCAAGTCGCAAACATCGCTAAAGTCACTCACATCCATCTCGGTGAGAAGTCCAGCGCCATCTCTCAAGTCATCGCAGCGCAGCGTCGAGCGTGTCCAGAGTCCGCCTGTTGGTGAAGGTGCTCCGGCCATGCCATCACCTCCATTGATGCGTAGCTCGCCACCCGAGCAGACCAAGAGTCCCACACGACAGATGCACAGTCCGCCGCGTATCACAACGCCACCGCGAGTTTGCAGTCCTCCTCTGGTCAGCAGTCCTCCCAAGTTGGCCGAAACAGCCGCAGCAGCAGCTGCTGCCACAGTCACAGCTGCACCCAAGGAACTGGTCAGGTGAGTCTTGAGTCTGAGTCACTCTGTAGGCAAGTTTCAGTTTCTTTTCGTTTTATAAATCAAATTATGGTGAAAATCGGACTAGTTTTGATTGAAAATCTTAGGGACAAAAAATAAAACGATTCACAATCAAATTTGATGAGCAAAGGACTCTCAGTAAAGGACTTTCTACACAGTCAACTGACTTACGAAGTCATTAGGTCTGAAATTTCAGCTTTTGTCGTATGATTTATAGGAGGACTCTCAAAGGACTCCTTACACAGTCTCATCAACTGACTAATAGTTTTGGGATGGATAAAATCTGAACACTACGATACGAGGTCATTAGGTCTATAACTTCAGCTCCCCTCCTACGATTTATATCTATCTATACCATCTTACTCAATTGTTCCCATTTGTCTACTCTGCTACTCTCTGGTTGCATTATGATGAGCTCAAGCCGTGCACTTTTAGTACCGGCGGGATGTGAAAATTGTCCTCACTCCTCTCAGTTGCTCTTGCCTCGCACTTTATTAATTGCATAAGCGTTGCCATGGCTCTGTCGTTGTCGTTGTCGTTGTCTGCCTCCATTAGTTGCTGTTAATAGCCGAGCCAAAACTGTTTATCTCATGCCACTCGACGCTTGCCGCATGTTGCATGTTGCATGCTGCATGCCTGCTTGTTGCACGTTGAGCGTCGTAGCTCAGGGCTCTTGTCTGACGCCTACTAATGCATCCCTTTACACATCCCTTTTCCACTCTTCATGCCTGCAACTGACAACAACAACAAGCAACAACGTTGTTGTTGCTTTTACACTTTGCATTAATTAAACATCACGTTTCCAGTGCAACACCCTGACAAGTTGCACAACCATTGAGGCCGCACACGGCCCACAAGGCGTATGCGGCATTTTTCTCTAGTGCGTATACGCCACGTTGGCTGCTGCTGTGTATGACGGACCCGAGTTGATTGGCTTGCCACGAACAAATTGCGCAACATGAATATTGTTGCAGGTTGTTGTCCTCAACTGATGTCACCATCACCTTCTCCATCACCATCACCTTCTCCATCACCATCACCTGGGATTGCATCAACGTAACGTCGCCTGCGGTCGCTCTGCTTTTGACACAATTGAAGGCGACGACGCGCCGGATTGCCCACTGCCACGCCTACAGATTTAACCCCAAATACACACCAACACACCAACACACACACACACACACATACACAAATAGGTCAATTGCAGGTTGGGCGTGACGTAGACGGCTGCCCGGAAACATTTAGACTGGACCACATCCATTCAACGGCTCCATTATTGCCTCGACGGTTCCTTTTTTTGTGTGTTTTATTTTATTTTGTTTTGTTTACCCAACCGACTACCTCTAATGGACACACTTCCAGGCCAGCGCTCTTCTTTTGTGCCAAAGACTCTCGACTCGCCACCCATTTAAATATGCATGCAAAAAAAGGGGGCGTGACAGTGAATGCACATGGAAAATAGCCAAGTCAAATAGCAAAGAATATGGGACTGTTACATCGAGAAATGTTATAACTACTTATATGCATTGAAAGATTTAATTTACTTTTATCCAATCCGTCATTAAACAAAGCTTATGTTTATATTTATTTAACGAATGCAGTCGAAAACAAAATTCAATTGTAGTTAAATAGACATAAAAAGATTAATTAAATGTTGAATTGGCTATTTATTTAAATAATAAATTAAATAAATATATGGTTTTTTATTAATAAATTGAATAATGGGTATTCAAAATGAAATATTATCTTAATATGTTTATGTTTATTTTATCTATTTATTTTTATATTTATTTTGAATGCAGTCGAAAACAAAATTCAATTGTAGTTAAATAGGAATAAAAAGATTAATTACATTTTTAATTGGCTATTCATTTAAATAATAAATGAAATAAATATAGTGCTTTATTAATAAATTGAATAATAAGTATTCAAAATGAAATATTATCTAAATAGCTTATCTAAAATTTTGTCTTTTAATTTTATCAATTTCCATTCCCATTTGTCGATTTCTTTTTTGCCTAAATAATTTAAAATACATATATGAAAAAATATAAATAAGAGATATCAATATCCATCTCTACATTATATTTGGTTCTATCTAATTTTCGGCTGCATCTAAATCTGTTATAAAGATAACTTTTAAATACTATTCTACACTATTCCGACATAAAAGACTTTAATACATCGTAAAAATTGTCATTGAATTGTTTAAACAATTAACTAGCTATTTAACCGGTTGTTATCGATAAGATTTTACGCTCTAATGAGTGACGGAGTTAAGCTGAATGTTGCATTCACCTGTGCGACATTTGCAACATTTAAGGGCCCCCCCCCCTAGTTTACCTACCTCTCCTCCTCCACCATCCTCTTTTGCTCACGTGCAATGCTCTCCTTGACTTTGTCGTTTGCCTGGCCAGGCGCATCCATTTATTTATGCAACAGAATCGAGTGGAGTTGAGTGAAGTTGAGTTGAGTTGAGTTGAGGACAGAAAAGCAGCGTGCAACACGACATCACAGGCAATGTGGCAGGTTAACAACCCCAAAAAAAAAAAAAAACGAAAAAAACGAAAAAAAAAAACGAAACGCCATCAAGTATGCAGCGCTTTTAGAAATCTGATTACAAGAGCGCTTGAGTGCATGACCCACAGTCCCAGACAAACACACAAACACACACACACGCACAAACACACTCACATTTAAGGGAAAAGCCAACCATAAGGACACGGTTCTGTGGCTTGACTTCAATCGACATTCAGCTCGTCAGGATACTGAGGACTGTGGACTGAGCTCTGTGCAACCGCATCAGCTTTGCCCTGTGTCAAGGTTATTTATAAGCTCCCCCACTTGTTGCAAGTTTCATGTTGTACGTGCCACATACCCTTAATCCTAGTTCTCCAGACCCTCTCCGAGCATATGCCACAATGATGAGTACACTCGTACACTCGTTTCAAGTGCTGCAACACTCGCTCCACAATACTTTCGAGTGCCAACATCTCAAAATCAATCTCAATTCAAAACCAAACTCGAACTCAAACTCGAATCCAAATCTAAAGCTAAAACTCAATCTCAAAACTCAATCTCGTCTCGTCTCGAATCTCAATCTAAATTTGATAGTCAGCATATAAACAAATGATTTCAACTGCAATGCATTCATACACTCAAAGTCAAGTTATGTGAATGTGAATGTGAATGCAAATGAATAGCAACAGAATGCAGAGAATATAACAGAGATTCGTGTGAATAACCTCAGTCTAAAGTCCATAAAACATTTCAAAGAGATCTCTTATAAAAATAACTAAGCGGACTTGCAACAAAGTAAATATACATTTTCTTGACTGAAGAGGAATCTTATAATATAAGAAGAATCTTTATAGAATTATTTAACTAGTTTTTTCCAGTTTCTATTGGAGATGTGTTTAGATTATTTTTAGAATATAATTGTAATTTGAAAAACTTTAGATCTGTAGATATATCTCTAGCATATTGTTTGATTATCATTGAAATTGTCCAGGCCTCTATTTCTGTCTTGATTCGAAATTCTAATTTAGATACAGGAATTTGTGCTTTATATTCTTAAATAGGATTGTCTCGTAAATTCACCTGTCCGCCTGTTTCGTTTATGGCTTAATTACGTCTGACAACTGGCAGGAATTCCAGCTTCGTCATCTAATCGTATCAAGCTATACTTAAGTGTATATATGTATATATGTATATCTGTATATGTATGAGTATATATTCAGATTTGAACGATTAGTTTCAATTGCTAACGTGGGCAGCCCCAGCGCCAGGTCTTTCATTAGATGTTCTTTTTTTTTTTTGCTCTCTCTCCTACAGTTGCTGTTATTAAGTGCAATTTAGTAGCACACATGGATGGGGTGAGGGGTTCACAGGGTAGCTGGAGAGGTCGCATATGGCAGCATATACATAAATTGAAACACTCTCTGGGAATCAGCTGCTCTATGATGACAATGACCATGCAAAGGTTTAAGTTTTAGTTGATTCTAGTTACATATCTGAGTGACTGAAAGAGTTTACATTATTTAAACAAATATGAATCAACAAATAACACAGGTTTGGTTAGGAAATTAAATTTTCAATATATTACTAACAAATAGAGTTTAATTTCTGCCTGCTTTTTCACCAAAAAGAGGCTGAAAGTTTGTCCGGAAAATGTGAGATTTGATGATTGAGCAAATATTTTGTATACTCAATGTATATAGAGGTCTGTCTATCTGTGTGAATCTGTGAATCTTTTGTGGTTTGAGTGGTTCAGTGGTTCAGTGGTTGAGTGGCGCACAATGAGGGACACCGCCTCGGCGGAAGTGTCTGGCACCCAAAATGATGAGCGGTGACCACTCGACGCTCTCAAAATATAAGAGTACGTCCGATACGATAACTGAACATATGTAAATATATATATGTATATACACAGCAAGAAAAAAATCTGCACTTTTCGAGATCACCTCAATCCCAATTCGGCGATCTACAATTTTTGATAAATAAACCTAAAGTTAAAAAGAAACACAATTATTTGACTTTAAACTTTAAAATTAAAATGGTCGTACAAAATATTATAATAGATTCAAAGTGGAATTTTAAAATGATCTTGTTTTTGCTCTGTTTGTATGATTTACTTGATTCAATGTTCGATTTATAAGGAAATTACGCAAACTGAATCAAATAAAACTAAAGTTGAAAATAAACCAAAATTATTTGACTTGAAACTTTCAAATTAGAATGGGAAAGATAAAAAAATCTTTTTCTGGGTTATACAAAATATTATAACTGAATTAAATAAAACTAAAGTTAAATAGAAACACAATTATTTGACTTTAAACTTTAAAATGAAATTGGGAAAGATAAATAAATCTTCTTCTGGGTTATACAAACTATTACAATTGATTCAAAGTGGAATTTTAAAATTATCTTTTTTTGCTGTGTATGCATGTGTTTGTATATAGGTGTGTGTGTACCCAATGGCAACAGCTAGTCGATTATTTAATTAAACCATAGTGTCCATAGTTGCTGTATGAGTGTCTGCAGATCTGCAGATCTGCGAATACCAAAACGGGGCCTCATGCAAATCCAACGATTGTTGGCGGCAATCAGTGAATCGACGTCGCTCATCGTTGCGACTGCACTGTGACTTTACACAGATAGCAGACAGGCAGACCGGCAGACAGACAGACAGACAGACAGACAGACAGATAGATAGACAGATAGACAGACAGATAGATAGACAGAGAGATTGATAGACAGAGAGATTGAGCAGCTAATCCATGCCTTCTGCATCCACATCCACTTCCAATTCCAGCAGCAGCAGCAGCAGCCCAACCTCAACCAAAGAGAAACCTTTGGCCACACTCAGCTACCAGGATGAGCAGAAATCACAGGCCACACAGGTCGCAGCACCAGCAAGTGTATCCACTGGAGTGGAGACCGTGCCAACCACTGTGGTGACCAGTCAGCCGAGATCACACTTTACGAGCAGCCATCATCATTATCATCTGCCGCATCAGTTCCAGCATCCGCATCATCAGAATCATCATACGCACAGTGTTCGGGTCCCAACGCCCACTGTTCCAAGCAGCTATGCTCCTCCTTCGGACACAGATGGACGCTCTCCTGGCTATATACGCCGTGGTGTACCCTTGGCTGCTCCCATTTTGAGCAGCTCATTGTTGGCCACACCCGGAGAGGCGGGTCATGTGACGGCATCGGTTTCGCCGGGCAGACTGTCGGCACGCTCAGGATCACAGCATCATGTGACCATCGATGAGTCCAGTTTGCCGCACAAGAGCAGCGTGGAGAGTGCCGGACCCAGTGGACTAATCCTTGGCGGTGGCGGTGGCGGTGGCGATGGCGATAACAATGATGATAATGGTGGCGATAGCTCAGATGGCCCTCCCTCATCGCCGGGTAGCAGCTCCAATCGTCAAGCTAGCCAGACGGATGGGGAACGTCAAGGTGGAGGACAGCTAACATTAATGTATCACTCACATCAGCTGACCAATTATCCGGTCATGCCAGCCATTAAACGCACCCATCGACCTTCCTTTGTCTATCCGGCTATGCCGCGGGTCAAAGCGTAAGTTCCCGTTGTATTCACATTGTATTTCGAATCCTTCTAATCATTGTGTATTTCTCATATTCAGCGGTGATGCTCTGGCCACACTTTTCTCGGCTCTTTATGGTAAATTGCTCGTCGTTATGGGCGTGGCCTTCCCCATGGCCGAAGTCATTTCAACTTATATACCGCCATCGTTCTATGAGGTTAGTTTGAATCCAGCAGCTTTGATTTATATCATTATTTAGGTTTATCAGCAAAAAATTACTCATTTCAATCCCAAGATATTAAATTCTTTCTTTTAGTTGATACTATACTCTTATGGATATTTAGGTCTTAAATTGTTTCCCGGATAAGAGACTTCTAGACTAGCTTGTTATTTGTGATTGGGTTCTCCTTTCCGTTAGCTAGACCCTGTCTTTATATTAGTTAGACTCTTACTTTTATTTCATTTCATTTATATTAAAAACTTTCTTTCCTACCGCTGGACATTTTATTTTCTTTAGATAGACTTTTTCTTTAATCTCTTTTAAGCTAGATCTTTTTACTTTTATTTAAATTGACTTCTAGCATTTTAGGTTCTCCATTCTGTTAGCTTTCTATTAGCCCTGTCTTTATCTTAGTTAGACTCTTACTTTACAACTACTTGAAATCTAAGTTGAGTTACTCTTAGTTTGTCTTTTACCTGTTTTATAGTTAAGCTAATACTCTTTTCTATTTAAGAAATATATCTATAAGTTATGTCCTATCTATAAATCTTGTTTTACAGGTCTACTACTTGTACTTGTACATTGGCAGCATGATCTTTCTGCTCTTCATGTACGCCACATTGCTCTGGGGACGTCCGAAGCTGCCAGTGCCCATAGGTAAGATCTAATCAATTGATCTACTTCATCAATCTTGTAATAATCCCAACTATCTTCCTTGTAGCCTCGCCTAGTAAGTCAGGGGCAAAGGGGAGTGCGTCGGATAGCATGGATGAATCGGATACGGATAGCACCTCGACACATAATCGTATTCCTCCGGCGATTCAAGTGCGTCGTCCATCGCTATTATCTCCGCTGGGGAGACAACATCATTACGGAAGTTTCTATCTACGCATGGGAGCTGTGGGTAGGTTGTTATCCAATCTTAACTGATCAGGAAATACAGCATTTCATTTGTTATTTAACAGCATTTGGTATTGGAAGCATGATCTATTCGGGTCTGGAGTTTGGGCAGTATTTCGAGCTAAATCCGGATACAAAGTGTCACAATGTGCTGCTCGCCTTGACGCCAGCGACTCGGATGGCCTTCATCTTCATTCAGATGTACTTTATCTTTCTGAACAACGAACAGATCAAGGTGTATCGTTATAAGATCATAGCCCGCTTTGGATTAATGCACATGATTGGCACCAATCTGGCCGTGTGGTTGAATGTCCTGATTCAGGAGACAAAGCATGAGATACTCACGTTTTACAATCCCGAGAATCGTACACTTCGCATCTCACATCGTATTCCAACTCATTCTCGGGGTCATGCGGTCATCTCACATGATCCCACGGCCCATTTGCGGGTTCCACGTGGTCTCAAGGGTCCCTATCAAATCTTTGAATGTCGCCGTACCAACATCATTGGTACTTTAGTCCAGGATGCATCGCCCTTTCTCTTTCCCTGCACTATCGAATATTCGCTAATCTGTGCCGCCATTCTGTATGTGATGTGGAGAAGCATTTCACGTCCACAGACACCAACACCACAGCGTCCGGACATGATTAGTTCCCCGATGAAACGTTCCCCTCATCACTACTCCGTGGACTGTGCCCGCGCCCACAAGGGCCTGTTTGTGGGCATACTTATCCTTGTGCTAACCATCATCTCTCTGATCATATTCTTTGTGCTAATTTCACGTCCAGAGTTTGTCGCCTTGGCTGTCACCGAGGTCACAATCTGCGAGCTACTTATCTATGGGACAGCAACAATTGCGACACTTCTGGGGATGATACAAATCCGACATTTGCAGTACGATGCCTATCGCAGTTTCTCCCTGGACGACATCTTGCTGGTTGGTGCCCAGACTGGTTCCTTTCTCTACAATATTTTTACAGTGATTGCTGGACACTTTACACTACGAAGTGATGATATGTTGGTGCCCATCAATGCATTGGCCTCCATTGTCCAGACCGCTTGTCAGACCATGTTCATACTCGATGCTAGTCGGAGGCAGGCGGTTAGTCCGGAGCATATAAGGAAGAAGCCGGGACGTGAAATTGTGACGTTCATGTTGGTCGTGAATCTGGCCATGTGGGCAATTAGTACTCTGGAGAAATCTCGAGCTGAATCGCATCCCATACAGTTGAACTTTTATGGGCTGTGGGCCTGGACAATTATCACGCATGTCTCGATGCCTTTGGCCATATTCTATCGCTTCCATTCGACCGTGTGCTTGTGTGAGATCTGGAAGAGGGCCTATAAGTTAAAGCCAACATATATGTGAGAATTCGCCCGCTCGCGCATTCAAAGTATTGCGCAGCAGCAACAATTCTGCGAGGATCTCAAGACAAATCTATCCTATTGCTATTGCTCGACAACTCTGGCCGGTGGTGAGCTGGAAACAGTCGAGGAGGTGGACAGTGGTGGTAATAGTAATGGTAACAGCAACAGCAACAGCAATAGTAATGGAAATGGAAATGGCAATGGCAATAGTAATGGAAGTGGTAATGGAAATGGAAATACTGTAGCTGGTGCTGAAACTGGAGTCCCTGCAGTGGATGCCAATGGCCAGCAGGATGAACAACAGGGTCAACAGGGCGGCGGCAGCGGAATCAGCCGGTTGGAGAGGCCACCAGTCCGTGCCCTGTCGCCGCAGAGCCTCAACACGGAGAAGGCCTTCTGTCCGGTCTATGTCATAAACGGTGAATGAGTTTACGCGCACTTTGAGTTCATTGACGCCCTCAGCGGACATGAGCTCACCTTTGTTTAACACCATTGCACCCACCAGATACTTTAACAAACACCTATTTAATAAACCAAACTGTCGTACGAATACCAAACATAAAGAAAACACCACCCACCATTTGAGAACCACCTTCATAACTTCATAACCTTGGCGGGTGCAAAAGAGTTGATTAAAGAATCCCAAAAACGAAAATACATAAGAAAACATATCCGCATGTTTGAAAATGGTAATGGAAATCATAATAATGACGCCGATGAGAATGAGAATGAGAATGACATTAGAAATGCATACAAATACACATACATATTTCAAATCCCATATAGTTGTAATCGTATATGATCGTAAGACTCTATAAAAGTCAATGAAAAGCAATGTCATGTATGAGAACTGTGAATGTCTGAGTTGTTCAATCATCACAATATCTATTTATATTTGTAGATGATATCAAGATCATACCATACTTATAGTACTCCGAAGTTAGTAACAGTTAAATAAATAGTTCAAGTAAAGTAAGCAGATGATTCCCAGATCCCAGATCTCAGAACCTTCGATTTTCACAAACAAGCAAGCATTATTCTATACTAAACAACACGGAAGTAACTTAACTGAGAAGCACCGAGAGAGGCGACTGCCGCAAGATAAGGAGTTGTGAATCGTAAAAGCAAACAATATAAATACATACATATATATATAGGCACACATATAACCTAAAGAGTTCGATTTAACAATTATACAGATACGATACGATATGATATGATATGATACTGTTTACATTCATAGTTGGCATTCCTGGCAGTTCGTGAAAGTATGGGAATATAAATATTAATAACTTAGATGTTGGCTCATTAAACGTAATTAAGTTAATTGAAAACGAAATCGAAATACATCAACTTGCATATGAAATAAAAGCGAGAAAAATACATAAACCCCACCAAATGCGAGCGATAAAGTCAAACAACCACGAAAAGTATTAACTATATATTAAACTACTACTAGAGAGTGAAAGGGAAGATGAAGTCAAGGTTTATAAAGCATAAATAAATCATAAATAAAATGATGAAAAAAAAACAGAAACAGAAACATATAGTATATAGACTTATTTGATACTTTCGATTAATCAAGATGCATTCTTATAAAAATATAAGTAAGATCCCGTGATCCCTTTAATTGTTGAAATACTTTGTTTTTATTATTAACATATTATTATTATTGTTGTCATTATTAAATAAATAGCTGACTTTGGGTTTGTTGAATTGCCAATTTTAGATTTTTATTAAATGTTCTATTTGATATTTTTTTATCTACTTGTTAAGAAGTTTGTTTTCTATTCCCCATATCCAAAGATTCTTGTGATAATTTTACTTATGCTTGTTCAAATTGTTCAACTTTCTCTCGTCTTATTTACCAATCAAAGCAAATACTTAGCTAAGACTTACGAGTAGTTTTTATAGGTTTAATAATATCCCTCTATAATGCCAACCTATCCAGTACTTTTAGTAAGCCTCAACAACCATTGACGGACAAATCACAGAAACAAAAGCGATAAAAGAAATGAGAAACGCACAAAAATAAGCAAAGATATGAAACGAACTATGTAATGTAATTTTTAAAAAAACAAAAACTTAAGAGTAAAATTACTTTTTTTTTTAAACTACCATAACGGTATAGGATATATCTATATATATATACACAAATATATCTATATACATATGTGTATAACTAAATACTATACATAAGATTTGAATAATTTCTCTTGTATATTTTTCAATGCCAAAGAGTTTTTACATAGCCTAAGTTGAATATTGCTTTCTACATATATCTACAACAACTATATCTATATATAGTATTTATCTATAGATATGTATGTGCATTCTTATGTACTTGGAACCAATGATTTGAGTTCGAATTTGAAAATATCCTTACATAGGTATTGTATATTCAAGTTATGTATGCATCAAATGACAAATTCGACTAACATTATAATATATGTATGAACAAATATATATATATATATATACATATATTTATATGTATAACTTAGTTATCTCAATTTTATATGTATTCAAACTAAATTTTTAACTAGTATAACTGTAACTTTGTATGCATTTTCTTACCATGTATTTATTGTACACCAAAACTTGGACACTGCTCAAATCTGAAAAATTAACAAACAAACAAAAAACAAATTCAAATCGAATTGATAACGAAAAAACGAATATTCCGTAAATGGCAAATCAAAATTGATACTAAAGATATATATATATATACATATATTAGAATTTATGAAAACTAGTTTCTAGTTGCGAAATAAATTCGAATCGAAAATACATTTGAAGTTGTATGGAGAACTTGTATTCCAGTAGTCAAAAAAACAGAAATAAAAACAGAAAACGAAATAAAATAAAACAAGATTAATGTTATACCCGAAACAAAGAGAAAAATAACCGGCATTTGATTAGAAACTTTTTTGAATTACAATAAAAAATAAAACATATATAAATGAAAACTGATTTCGATTCAATCCATCGAAGTGTTTGCATTATTTAGACAAATGGAAAATCTGGGTGAGTGTTGTTGTTTTTTTAATCTTTCAGCGAAGTATAAAGGAATCTCTTTTCATACAATTGACTTCCCAAATTTAATCCTTTACTAATAAATGGAATAATAAATGAATTTGTTAATTTGTCTTATGTTTTGTGGGTCAAGTTAAGCAGGGACACTTCCTCTCATCTTTGAGGAGGGGGCCTTCAATTGTTATACAAACAATAATTGCCTTAATTATACCTACAAATGGGAGCAGCCAGCCAGCAAATAGACAAAATGAGAGGTAAATGGAATATAAAAGAAATGAATACAAGTACTCGCATATTGTATCTCGATATGGGCATGTATCTGTGGCTCTCTCTCTCTCTCGCTCTCTCTCTGTCTCTTGAGATTTCTGGTTAAGGGTTGGAATCCAGTGATGGAGAGAAACTCCTGCGTATCCCAGCCCAAAAAATCCTGGGTTCTGTGCAGTCGTCAAAAGGAGATGCAGCATACAATTTCCCCAGCCAACTCTCTCTCTCTCTCTCTCTCTCTCGCCTAGCTCTCTCTCGCTCTTTGGCGCTCTCCCTCTCTCTTTCTAGATTGCGTTTATTCATGCTGTGGATGCTGTATTTCCCCTAATTTATGCTGCAATTTTGTGGATGCTGTTCAGCTGGTCCTATGTACCTAACTGTATGTATTTATATACCATATACCATATAACAACTGCTTACCCGGGATTTGAACCACGCCCTGGCCAAGTGAGCTGGCCAAAAACTAGGTTAGCGTTTCTTTCTTTCATTTCATTTTATTTCATTTCATTTGATTCCTTTTTCTTTATGTTTTATTTTGTTGACTTTATTACATTTGGTAGGAGAACTGAAATTGTGGTGGCTTTTATGCTGTCCAGGACCTGAGCTTCGTATCCTTAATTCAATTAGCATTTTATTTGGGTTGCGCTTTGTCAACAGGCGAAAATATTACAAAAACTGAACTGCAGCTTGGACAGTGTCCACACCCACACCCACCTGGAAATATACTTAAGCCTACGCCCATGCCCATGCCCATGCCCACGCCCACACCCACGCCCACACCCACGCCTACGCACCTCTCTGCCCCACCCACAGCAGGAGCAGCAGGAGCAGCAGCAGCACAGTGGCAATCATTGTGGGTGCGCCACATTGCAATTAGATACAAAAACAAGTTTACACAAATGCACCCTGTTTGGCGGCAAACTAAAGCCCGAAAAGGTGAATGTCCTTTGCCAGTTTTTTCACGCATGCGCCACACAAATTCCAGCCAGAGTCAGTTTCAGA